>JAOPJI010000079.1:5046879-5059295 GCA_027122695.1 Merluccius productus
GGAGGGGAGGAGGTGGGGGGGCGGGGGGGGGAGGGGGGGGGGGGGGGGGGGGGGGGGGGGGGGGGGGGGGGGGGGGGGGGGTGGCTGAAAAACGAAACACCGAGATTCTTAGGATCTTACGGCTTTCTCCAAAGCTGCTAGATACGGTGTACAAGTACTTGTTTTTGTTTTCGAAATGAGAGGGGAAAAACGCAGTCGATATATCGCAATTTAAGCTGCAAATCTTATCCGGGGGGATCTGGCGAGCGCCACGACGATACACATTTTTGCATGAGCGGGAGAGAGAGAGAGATCTGGCTTCAAGGTGCGCACACGCGCTCGGCCGTGCATTTTAATGCGGACATTTATGCGACTCGATGCTCTCTGGCATCAGGATACACGCGCACAACGTTATGTTAATGCCAATCTAGACCAATAGACGCACGCGCCCTTTTTTTTTTTTACTCGACGACGATGAACAAAAAAACCAAGCGATAGCGTCACGTTCAAGTGCCTTACATGCCCGGGAAAACAATATCATATGCATACATATAATATGAGGGAGGAAAAAAAAACTCGCCTGTTTACTCAAAGCATTTCCCCGTGAAGCGCGTGCTCCAGCGGGCGGGGGGCTTTGGGGGCCCTTGGTCTGCGTGTCAGTTCGCCTTAGGGATACTGACATTCGAAACACACTGAGGGTTGTGTAGACAGTGGTGTGTACACATGGGGAGTAGAGCATCCTTAATATGGAAATGTGCTGCTGATCTATACGCTATATATGTGTGTGCGTGTGCATGTGTGTGCGTGTGTGTGTGTGTGTGTGTGTGCGTGTGTGTGTGTCTATGGACCTGGGGGTCATGCGGACACACTTTGAATAATGGCACACAGCATCTCTTAAATGCGTTGTTCGCCGAATAGACGACGACCGTTGGATTTGCCTCCTCGGACAGGACTGTCTCCCCGGTTTTGTATCCGGGTTTGGGGGTGCAGAGGAACGTGGCGGCGCGATCCGCCGTTCTCCTCAGTTTTACCGGTAGGCATCCGTGAGCAAAGACGCCTGAAGCCATAGCTGCTCCCGAATGACATGCCTCGTGAAGGAAAATTAACTGGGGGTAAAAAAGCGTTGTGTGTGTGCGTGACGCGTGACGAGTACTTTTCCCGTCTTCTGTTATTACCACCAACAGCCACGGAGGGGGAGAGCGACAGATCTCAAGTGTTCCCGCGGCTCCAACTCCAAACCCCCATGGCATCTAAGTGCTGCTCCACACGGTCTCACATGATCAACCCGTGCTTAATGTTCACCTGACACATTTTGTACGTTTATTGTTTGACGTGTGCACCATTAAGCCGAGACGCATGTGCTGTTAGACGCCCCTGCGAAAAAGAAAGGTTTCACGCTATTTCGTGCCATTACACCCCATAATCAAAGGAGCCAAGCCATAGCCATCACCCTGCATCAACCCCCGGCACATCTTCTCCCTCCGCTCTTTCTCCCTCTGTAGGCGGATTATTATTATTTTTTCTTCCTTTTTCATGAATCCCCCGACGACGGCATTGACATCGCCCCTAAAGAACGACCTTAATGCGTTACGTCGTGAAAGCAAAGTAAGTGTAGACACCTCCTCGGCGCGGATCTCACCGCCACCTCGACCGACTGTTAAAGTTTGCATGACTAGAGAGAGAGAGCCTCGCGTTCACTCGATCCACCACCTCCATGAAGGGAAATACTTAAACCCTCCCTGACATGCTCAGAGCGCTGCATTATTGAAGATGCAGGTGAAAGAAGACCCCCCCACCCCCACCCACCCCCCGCCCACCCCCACCACCACCACCACCACCAACTCTCCATCCCTTCAGATCACAGCTGAGTATATACTGTATCTGGGCCAGTCGTACCGTCAGGTGGTGTCCATGATGGTGCCTCTGCGGAAAGGGGGGGTTCGGTCGACTTTTTGTTTCAAATCTCGGCACGCGTGGTGATAAATAAAGGTGCGGATTTGGTCGCGGCTCTGCTGCGTAACAGTTGTTAGCCGCCGCCGCTGTGAGTCATCATACCCGCGGTGGCGTCGCGCCGCTGAAGGAGCTCTGCTTTCTGCAGCATTAGTCTGTGTATGCAAAACACACGCCTACCATTAGCGGTGGCTTGAAATGAATGATAGGATGAATAAGAAGGAACACTTTCATATTGTTTTCATATAAACATGTCCCTTATCATTTTTTTTGCATTTTTTTTTGTATTCGCTTTTTGAAAATGTCATTGTTTTTTTCGTCTTTTTTTTGTATCCGAATTTTACAAATATTTTTTGCATTTTTTTGTTTTCGTTTTTTTTAAATATATATATGTGACTGTGGTGCATTTTATGAGTGTATGACAGGAGAGAGTCATGTCAGTTGTGCAAAACATAAAAACCAGCTACAGCTACAGCTACAGCGTCACTGGTTGGGTCAGGGCACCAATAGATAGGATAACAAATGGTTTTCCATGTTTATTATCAAGAGAATTGTCCCCAGACTGACCCTAATGGCAAGGCATGGTTGAGGATAACAATCCCAGGTGCTGTCGCACATTTCCATACCATTTCGTTTTCTATTGGACCGGTGACATTGTCTGTATTGGGGGGTGAGTTTGTGTCCAGAATTTGCAGCCATTTGGTGACTTTTTGGGACCGTTGTCGTTCCTTAAGGTCAAGTATTATTGGTGATTTATGTTGAGGTAGCAGGAGTTAGCGTAGCAGTTAGCATAGCGGTTTGTTGGGCCGTTGTACACCAACGATTGTGTCTTTGAAACAGAGACATCGCGAGCGGAGAAACAGCGCTAAATAGCATGGCGTTATGGTTTGCTTGTATTATTGTTCATTGTAGCGTTGTTGCTCGTCGTCACGGCAGCTAAACGACGCAAAACAAAAACCGTGACGATCTAAAATGTTCCGTTTACATTTGTTTTCTGTCTCATCGCATTGCAACATATGTTGTCAATTTAAATTAAACGGGGCGTAATATTTGAACATTCGAATATATATATTTAAAAAAACCACGATGTTAGAAAAAGGCGAATAAAAAACGGCCTCAGGCCATGGTGTGTCGATGCACGGGGGGGGAGAAAATAATAAAGGCGTCGCACAAGAATTGATCGTTTTAATCGGTAAACACTCAGCCATGGTCCGTCGGGCGGCACAGGCCCGCTGCTCATCTGTAAACCGAATCAGAAGAAAAAGAAGAGCCCCCCCCCCCCATCGACCTTCATGTTACAATGTACTCTGCATCTCGCCGGCGCCTCGCCCTGCCGCTCAGTCACACATGTTCAACAAATGGAAAGAGAAAATTAATCTGCTGATCCAAATTGATGAAAATACACGCAAGACGCCGGGCCCCATTTTCTTTCTGATTGCTTTGCGAAAAAGGTATCACTGATTGCCCCGGAAGATCCAGGGAATAGCCGGAGACCGACATGTTTTCACCTGTTTAACTTGTTTCTTTCACCCCCACCCCCCACACACACACACACACACACCACCTCTTAATTAAAGTAGTGCTCTTCAAAAAAATAAACGTCACCATTGCTAAACACCTTGACATATGCATGGAAATATTATATTGGAAAATAAATACGTTGACCCCGACCCCCCCCCGCCCCTCCCCCACATCCTCCTTTTGCATATATATACTGCAAGGGCCTGAGTTTGTGTAAATGTTAAGCCACCTACTTTGGGGTTCGTATATGTACCGGCCATAATGCATGTTATTGCCCCAAGTGTGTTTTAATTAATTTATCTGCACGGCGATCTAAGTACTCCAATCAGTCTTGAGCTATTGCATAATAAATACAGTTTTAATCATGTTCACGAGTCGGTGCTTTCATTACTTTCTGTTTTTTTTTTCTTTCTTCTTTTCTTTAATTTGTATGCAGCCACTTACGTTGCCTTGCCCCCTGTGAGCGCTGGGTCTCTCACACTGGCGCGCTATTCGGCGAGCTCCCCCCCCCCCGCTTTGAACATTTCAAAGAGATGCAACATGGCTGGGAGAGAAAATTGAGATCAGAACAGATGGATTAATCAATGCATTGGTATTACACAAAAGAAGACTTCATTATTTTATTTATTTTTTTCCGCAGAGAGGCAGAGAGTCACTCCAGGCGAACGCATGCAGACGGGCTCCTCTGTTATCTCCAGGTTGTCTCTGCCTCCCCATTCCCAGCCTAGGAAAACACTTCACGCTATTGTGTTTTAACCCCCCCCCCCCGCCCCCCCCCCCCCCCACACCGCCCCCCCCCCCCCCCCACCCCCCCCCCCCCCCCCACCTCCCTCTCTCTCTCTCTCTCTCTCTCTCTCTCTCTCTCCCTCCCTCTCCAAAGAGGTTATTATTTCAAATGTAAAGACGAACGAGGAACGAGGCGTGAGTTTAGTGCAAACAATCTGAAATGCGGGTTTGTTGTTGAGTTTTGTTGTGTGTGTGTGTGTATGTGTGTGTGTGTGTGTATGTATCTCGGAGGAGCCTCCCCTGGGACGAGTCTTTCAAGTGCTTAGCTCCAAGCTAATGCTTAATTATGCATGTAATATATTGTCAGCGCCTCCCCCCCTCCAACCCCCCACCCCAGACACACATACACCACCTCCCAACCCACACACAAACACACACAGACACACACATACACACACGACGCACAATACACCCACTTTCTCATTAGGCTCTTTCGGCTGATTCAAATTTGAATGCTTGGGATGCGTGCAGCATCGTGGCGCGCAGGGCCTGCGTTGCTTTTTATTGCACAGGTTGCAGCGGCTCGGTCCGACGCTTGGTCCAAACTTTAGGTTTTAGCGCGGTCACACGGTCCGTGTGTCCGTGTGTGTGACTGTGGTACACAGGTGCAAGCAATCGCAGCACTCGTCTTTGGATGGAAAAATTGAAAAATGCGATGCATGCGTTCACATGCGTGCATGCGACACCGAATCGTTACACCGAGCTATACCTTCGCAATTTCACTACATAGGCCTACTAGGCCCGCCTTATGACTGGGCTACTACTACACACAGACTGCATACAAAAGCACGATAAATAATTTGCAAATCAGATATAGCAGCCGACACATAAATGAAAATGATTGAATGATGAATGATTTTTTTTAAACCGTGGCCCTGATGCAAAGTTTATGCTGCTATGTTTTGTTTTGTTTTACCGCCGCTCGTTGTATTTCTGAAGCGCATCTCTGCTCTCTTTCCGCGACGTCTGCACCTCGCCGAACGAGGACGAACGTCAACAATCTGCAAACACGTCGCAGACCTAGCGCCGTGGTTTTCAGGCGGAGCGACGACACGCCGATCTCATGACCCCCGTCGCACTCATTCCTCCGTGAAGTCTTGTCAGGTTTTGTATTTTCTTTCTTTCTTTCTTTCTTTCTTTCTTTCTTTCTTCGCTATTTTTCCATCGTGGTCGTTTCAAGCAGAGCGCCAGAGCCGCCGCGGCGGCGATAGCTTCGAAAATTAAGCAGCTCCCCCAAAAACAAGCCACGGGTGCTGGCGAGGGACGCGGCGCAGCGACTCCTTAGTACTCGCACCACGTCACCGCAGCGCTGCTGCACAACAAGGCTGCGGCGCCTGAATGCTTAATTTATTGTGGCCAGTGGGATGCTTTATCCGCACATATCAACAAGCACAGCCACCGCCACCCACCCCTTTTCCCGACCTCCACCCCCCCCCCAACCAACCTCCACCCCCCCCGGCCCTCAGATTGCATGCGCGGTCACGTGGCCGCGTGCACGTGGACAGAATCGGTAAAGGCGTCGGCGTTCGGCGGTGCGTGCAGCTCTCCTTGTTAACCCTCGGAGCGATGCTGCCGCTTGCTTTTTTATTTTTCCGGCTTTTTCATCTCTCTTCCTTTTTCCGAGCGTTTATTCAAAGAAAGAAAGACGTCAGACCTCAGAGATCAAGTTGTGCATATCAAGTGATATAATATCTCTAAGACTCGTGGCATGATGCAGGAGCTGTCTAGAAAGTTTTTTTTTCCTTCATTGTCAGTGCTGTGTGTGTGTGTGCGTGTGTGTGTGTCCGTGCGCGTGTGCGTGCGCGCGTGCATCTTTTGCATGCACGCGAGCGATGATGTTGTGTCTGATGATGAGTGCCGCCCAAGTTCACGGGCGAAGGAAGGGTTGTTTTTTTTCCCTGTGTGGGTTTTCTTTTCTTTTCTCTCTCTCTCTTTTTTTTGTTCTTCTTTTTTTTCCGGTATCCAATTTTATTTTAGAAAGCACGCTTTTCTATTACGAAACCCTCGCCGCCGCCGCCGCCGCCGCCGTCCTCGTCACCCCCTTGACCCCCCCTGACTGGAGCCGCGGCGAGCATCGTAAGCGCGGCGGCTTGACGGCGGAGATCAATAATCTAGTCTTCATTAAGTAGCCTCGTCGGCGGCTTGATTGCATGAGGGATTAGAGAGTTTCTTAGCCTCTCCCCTCGCCGAAGCACCCAGGTTACTTATTCGAATGCAACCAGGAGCCAATTTGCAACCCGGTAACGCACACACACACACACACACACTGCAGTCGTGTGTTAGCTATAGTTAGCTCGCCGGATTTCGTTGGCTGCAATATTTATTTCCACAATAACATTGTCATGCATGCGTGCCGGCGTGCCGTGCCGAGAGGTTCGCATCGACATTTTCAGTGATTTGCAATTGTGTTCATTTGGGAGGTGAGGGTTTGACGCTGCGTTTGAACGGGGCCCTCGCTGTTAAGGTGAGCCGGCGCTGCAGGATGAGGGATGCGTCGCGAACGCCTGCATGGGGAAGTCATTAAGTCACATAAGTTCACATCACGCTAGGCTAACTAGGCTAGGCGCGTGTCAATGAAATATACCGTGAATACTACATCCACTCTGTTTCAGCGTTAACTGGCAGAAAACTCAATTATTGGTGTTTATTTGGCACTTTTTTTTGTGTCACGGTGAGCAAAGTTATTAATTAAGTGTAACTGGTGTAATTGTTTATCTTTTTTATTATAATTGCACTGCATGCGCTTTCATCTTTTCATCAAAGAAGACGAAATAAAAAAAATGGGCCAAGATCGCGCCACTGTGAAACATCTCTGGTGTTGAAAACCAACAGTGATTTTTATTTTTATTTTTTCCCAATTCTTTTGCATGAATTAACAAAATGCGAAACGTCGGTTTCAAATTATTATAAAATGGTCACACGCTTGTGAGGTTAGAAGCACTAATGAAGGGGCTCTCGAGCTGCCCAGCGCATGTTTGAACTATTTAGTCATTTAAGCCGAGGCTTTTATTCAGATAAATGTCAATGCTCATCAGACAGCGCCGGCCTTCTGGCCTACAGGTGGGCTGCGGACATTCGAACCCGGGATCGAACCCGGAACCTTGGCGTCATACGCCCTATAGCCACTACACTGTCTTGCCTGCGTAAAAAAAAGTTAAGTGTTGATTAAGTGGTAATATAAATATAACCAAACAGAAAACGTATGCTGGAGGGATTTCCAGCACTTCTCACTCTGAAAGACGTGTGATGTGAAGATGTGATTGTTTTTAAGCGCTCAAAGCTAAAAAACGTCATCCTGTTGTTGCTACAGCTCATGTACACAACCCGACAGTTAATCCCGGTCGGTCTCACACACAGGAACATGTTAAACCTGGTCACATTTACCCTTCTTCTTCTTCTTCTTCTTCTTCTTCTTCTTCTTCTTCTTCTTCTTCTTCTTCTTCTTCTTCTCCTTCAACCTTTATTTAAATCTCGAAAGATAATTGAGGGCATGCCCTCGTTTACAATGATGGGGATGAGAGACATCCCGGTTGTGTTCCCGGTCTCACACACACACACACACACACACACACACACACACACACACACACACACACACACAGGAACACATGTTACACACATGATCCCGGTGTCACGCACACAGGAGCATGTTACACCCTGGACACATGTAACCTTCTCCCTTTTGTTTTCATATAAATACATGCGATAACCCCTTGCACCAATACATTGAAATGCATTACACACACACACACACACACACACACACACGCACACACATACAGTACTTAGATAAAGGTCACAGAACACGAATCGCATTCAAAAGTCAAGAATTATCAATGGTAAACAACATTGGCGGTATTTCCATCATGTGGAAAGAGAAAGAGTATACACAGGTGTTTCCAATCACGTTTCATTGGAGTCTGAACCCCCCCCCCCCGCCCCTACACACACACACGCCTTTATTTTGACTGACAGCTTTTTATTTGACTCTGACTGCACCTTCGCAGAGGCGGCGGCTGTTCAGCGAATACATATTTTTTTGGTACACACAACACATTTCCACCTCGACAACAATCTCAAGCCCGGGAACGTGGTGTCACTGTGTATAAGATTTATCAGAGCTGGTTGTCTCTACATCTTGTTGTTGATGCCCGCGAGATAACGCCACGTTTGGAGGGGATGGCTAGGGGGGTGGGTGTGTGTGTGTGTGTGTGTGTGTGTGTGTGTGTGTGTCTGAGAGGAGCTCAGACTTTTTTTTTTCCATATACGTCCTGCGCTGAATGCCTTGCACAATGCCGTCTTAATTGCCTGCCGCAGGTCTCATTTACCCCCCGCCCCCCCCTCGCCCCGTTTTTTTTTTTCTCCCATTAGCTGGATTTGTGGCACTCGGCCCAAACCGAAAACAGGTTGTTAAACAGCAAAGGGTGATTAATGCATTGCATGTATGGATTTAATTTAGGGACACGGCGGCACCGTTCACGGCGAAGGAGGGAGAAAGCACCACGTTTGGTAACAATCTCCAATCAAGGGCAATAAATAGAAAGCGCCGGACCTCTGCACGCAACCCACTATAAGAAACAGCCCCAGCCTCCTGTTGTGATGGTTTTTTAGAGCTACGGTCGCTTCCCAGTGTGGGTTTTTGAGCAGCCAGGTTTGAAAGCATCCTTCACCCTCCCATGGACTCACACCGTGTCGCACTGAACTGCTTGGAAAGTGGCGAGTTTCCTCTGAATGATTGTGCTTCATGCTTTCGTACCTTTTGGTCCACTTGCGTTATAGTTAATATTCCACAGGCACTCGCAGCTATCGTTTTATATGTTTAGATATGATTTCGCCTTTAGTCCGTTCTCATGCCCCCCCCGCTGTTTATTTATGTATTTACATAATTTAACAGGGGCAATGGACAGTTCGTAACCGTCCCAGAGTCCCAGAGCTAGAAAGCTAAGTTGGCAGGTGATCGGCAGGTGATACATTACAATGACAAGCGAGTTTTAACAATTTGAGGTGTCCGGTACATAAACGTTATAAAATACGACAGCGTAAAAAACGCTCGGTATCTTGAGGGAAATAATGGTCACATGATTTGTTTGATTCCAGCCGTGATTTTAGTTGGTCAAATGTGAACTTTGTCTGGTCCTGCTGGGAGTACATTTTCAAATGTTTGAAGCTCTAATGGAAAAAAGTTGAATCGGCCAAATTCCGATCTGCTCTTGAGGGATTGATCAGCAAGCAATTGAGGGGTTGAGATTAGCCTTAAATTGCCTTTTTTTTTTTCATGTAACAGTCAAACAATGGATCCTCCTCGGACCAACCGGTCACTGTGTGCCAATCTCAGCCGGGTTTCCCATCCCGCCTGTCGATCAACCTAGAGAGCGGGCGCGGGCGGTTTGCGATTGGCTTGTTCAAATAACGGGAACCCAATAGGAGATATGAGGGCTGCGCCTTTTTGTGTGGTGCAGCCTAGATACATGAAATTACGTTACGCCTTCATGTCTCCATGGTCTGTTCGGAAACAAAGGACTCGATATACCTGGAAAATACACCTTGGATTTGAATCTTCTCCCCTCTTCAATGCTAACTAAAGCTTAAAAAATAGTGCACAGGTGAGGCCGAAAGAAGATAGAGGCCATCTGACAGAAAATCTACCAAAGGCTAAAATGTGCTTTAATGGGCGGTGAGTGAAATTCAGTCAAATCCAATATGGCGTAACTGAAGTCGGCATAGGACACGCGGACAAAGGTGGAAAAAGTATATAAGTTGAAGAAGAAGAAGAAGAAGAAGAAGAAGAAGAAGAAGAAGAAGAAGAAGAAGAAGAAGAAGAGGCTCTGTTAAACGATCATCACCTGTGTATGTGTATAAGTCGCATTTCCGTTATTTTAATAACGGTTATTTTAGTCTGCATATATCTTGTCGTCAACAAGTCAATTAAAAGTGGTCTTTGGAATATTGTTGTGATAAGTAAGTACCTGTGACATTTACCATCTTCCAAGACTCGCATGGGATTATCTTCTACATTTTTTGAAGAATTACTTTTTTTTATTGGCGTACATCACTTCAAAACAGTCAAATCAATTTATTTTTAAATAAATCACTCCGGTAAAGTTCACATTTAAGCTTTTTTTTAATCCATTCTAGACTTGACTTTGTTTGTTTTTGCGGCAAGGAGCTACAACACTGCATAGCAACAGCAGCTGTCCACTTAGTTCAGGTGTTTTATCAGCCGACCGGTGTTCAAGTCATGCTCAAGTCTCTTTCTCTGCATACATGATGTCCTTGTGTTTTGTGGCCGGATGGAATTACACCTCTGCAAATACGACCCGATATAGAAAACAAACTCCCTCATCTAAAACCGAATCCTGCGGCATTAAAAAAAAAAACCTGGAAACCGACACATCATTTCCACAATGCACAACAACAGCCACAAAAGCAAGTGACGCAGAACTCCAGCAACGATAAACCGCATCTCGCTACGACGTCATAAAACGTCCTCCCTTCCACAACACAACCCAAACACAACACAACAACAACAATGCTAAACAACAGCGACAGCAAAAGAAACAAAACAGGTCTAAGTGACCATTAACACGAGGGGCAGGTGTCGCTGCAGGCAGCTATAATTAACATTTTCCCAGCAGATGATCCCTGCCAGCGAGATACCCCCACAAGCCCAGCGATGTTCTGACTAAACTAATCCCTGACAACAATATTAGACCGCCACTAGGACCCCGGCCAGCAGCAGATTGGGCTGCGCCCCTGCCAG
The DNA here is from genome assembly GCA_027122695.1 of Merluccius productus. NCBI lineage: Eukaryota > Metazoa > Chordata > Actinopteri > Gadiformes > Merlucciidae > Merluccius > Merluccius productus. Next base: position 5,057,876 of record JAOPJI010000079.1, read on the forward strand.
AGTCTCTCTCCCCACACTGCTGCAACCAGCCAACAGTGAGCTGCTGCTGCTGCACAGCCAACCAGTGCCGCATCCACTTCGCTGTCCCATGCTAGTGTGTGTGTGTGTGTGTGTGTGTACATGTGTGTGTGTACATGTGTGTGTGTGTGTGCATATATGCTAGGGAATAAAGTTGGAGGGGTCCCCCCCCCCCCCCCCCCCCCTTACCCCACTGGCGCAGTGCACTGAGACAGCTTGCAAAGACGGTTGTAATCGCGACAAAAAAATAATAATAATACAAAAACAGAGGCAAAAAAAAAAACACACAACAAAAAAAAACATGTACGAAAACAATCAGGCAACCAGCGATGGATTAAATGTCAAGTTCATCCGCAGAGTCTTTTATCACAGTTACGGCCTCAGAGGGCCTCACAGGATATCATCCATAAGACAGTTTGATGGAAACACCTTCATCTCGTGTTTCCTTTTTTTTTTTTTTTTCTTTGCCCCCCCCCCCCCCCCCTCCACTAATAACAAAAGGAACCATACCCTGTCCGGCGTGAAGACAGCCGTCCCTGTATGTCATAGGGTGACAGAAAAAAAACAGGAAAAGATGGAGGCCATTTGTTTGTTAATGTAAGGAACAAGCGGAGCCTGAAAGCCTCTGCGATTATGAAGGGGGGCACAGCGCAGCGAAACCCCCCCCCACCCATAGAGAGGTGCGATAGCGCCGGCGGCTAACGGCGTCCGTTCCCTTTTTTCCGAATCCCTTTCGTTCCAGACGAAAGGGATTCGAAAGTGGCCGCCCGGCGTGAGCAACATCCCCCCTATCCCTTCATGGACTCCTATCTACAGTAATAGTCACTGTAAGGGTCCTTTTGGTTTAAAAGCATCTAGCTAAAATACCGTGAGCGAATTCACCGGCCGAGGGAAGGCCACAGTACGCTGGAATACCGGGCGTCTGTCCGTAGGGACGCCCGCCTCTACCCCCCCCACCAATCCGGTTACAGGGAATACATCATGGGGTTTCCAAAGTTAGCCCGTGACTAATTATGTTTACCTCTCGGCTGCATCACACAGAGCACATCGACCAGAACAGGGCAGGAGGGGCCGGTGCGGTTCTGCTCACTCACATGTAAACACAAGTGGGACACCCAACAAGGGCACTCTGATAACAGATGGGTTACCGGGGGTAACCGGTAACCCATCCCGTGCGAAGGACCCCCAGTACTAAGCGGTCGCTGTCCGATATAGCGGATGGATCGATGCGGTCCACTCGAGATGGATTAGCAAAATAGATATAATACTTTAGAGAAACGCTGTATTACCCGGGGGGGGGGGGGGGGGGGGGGGATCCATGTTAAAAAAACATATAACTATAAGCCCAAAAAAAAAAACCCAAAAAAAAAAAAAAATAAGAAAATTTTAAACGGGGTCCAAA
>JAOPJI010000079.1:5060171-5081022 GCA_027122695.1 Merluccius productus
CCCCCCCCCCCCCCCCCCCCGCCCCCCCCCCCCCCGCCCCCCCCCCCCCCCCCCCCCCCCCCCCCCCCCCCCCCCCCAGCGATGTTAACTCAGAGTAGACGTCTTCGCCAGAATCAGAACAGCCAAATCCGAATGATCTGCTGACATTGTTACGGGTCTGCGAATCCTCATCAACACATTGGCATTCCTGAAATAACCGGGAAATTGATGACACGCGGATCCATAGGCCATCTGTCTGACAGCCGTCTCTATCTCCGGAAAAAGTTTGAGGTTGGCGCGCGTATTAATAGTGCGGCGCAACGCTGCCTGCGCCGCAACATGCTTGCCTTCTGTGTGGAAGTTCGAAATAGAGCAGCAACATACCAGGAGATTTGATCATCATCGTTCCTCACAAATCTCCCATTAACAAAACAAAAACCGAGGATACACGTTGCACTAAAGCAATGGCGTTGGTGTTTTTTGCTGATCATTGCACATGTACAAAAAACTTGTAACAATATAAGAAGATATTCACCCTAAATGTAGTATACTGCTCTCTTTAAAAAGATAACAATTCTCTAGTGTGGCCTTTCTTTAACTTACCTATCCTGCAAGCGTACGCTGGATTCAAACCACAGGTGAGTGAGCACAACAAAAAATTGCTATTTGGAAATTTACAGTTTTAGTTTTTAGTTCAAATGCTACCTCTGCAAACTGCGGTGTTTGTGCACCGCTGGTCCGGCAAGCACCTATAAAACAGGGAATATGCTGGACGTTCAACGTTAGTATAGCAGTCTAAATCTCTTTAATTATTTATAGAGCTGTTTTCGTCTGAGAGACATCACCATAGGATTTTCTTTTTTTTGGGGGGGGGGGGGGGAGAACGTATCGCGTGGAAACGGAGACGTGTTTTTTTGAGGAACAGGGCTGTAATTACAGCTCCCCCCTGCCAAAAAAAGCTCCCTAATGCACTCCATTGAACGATGCGGGTTTTAAATCTTTTTTAATTGGCTAATTCACCGGAACCATTACACGCATTCATCGGCTCATCATTGAAGTCAACGTGAACGATAGGAGATTAAGGTGCCACATTTTTGCCAAGGATATGTTGGGAATACCTGCTACTAGGGTTGCTACCTGCTAAATCATGAAAGACGGGTTGAATACGCCATTGGTGGTGATATAGCTATTTACTGGGGGGTTGTATTTATCCTGGAGCATAGCTTCAAGGCCCTGAACTCACAATTTCACAACTTAACTTTAAAAAAACAAACAAAAAAATATCATGCCGAAAAAAAAAATCATATATACTTGGTAAGTTTTTGCTGTCCAGTGTTGCTTATTTTGTTGTTGTTGTGGCTGTAAATATTTATTTGTGTAGCATTTGCTACGTACGACCAACCACATAAGAGGTCTAAGGTCAGCGGGTGACATCTGTTGAATCAAAATCCCGAACAAGCTCATTCATGTCCCCTCGATGTCTGGCATTTATTTTGTATAGGAATATCAACCTGGCGCCAGGTGCACCAACCGCAGTGAGAAGGACCCACCTGGCTCCAGCGGCAGCAGCACCACCACCTGGATCGCACCACCATGCCGCTACAGCAACAGCCGCCCCCAACCTCTATGCCCCCCCCACCCGCCCTCACCCCACCCCAGGCTCTCTGCAGCGCGGTGGGTCCAGGTGGCGATGCAGCAGTTCAGCTCAGCTCACCTCGGATCACCGGCGGGAGCAATGTGCCAGCTGTGGAGGACCTCTGGAGGTGTGAGGCGGAGAGGTGTCGTTTGGCCGAGGCCCCGGTGTATCGTACTGGGGGGACCAGACGCGGCTCCCCGGATGGGCCCGGTCCAGCGCAGGGGCCGGTCCAGATTGACAGGGTGGTCGGTTAATTTAACAACTACTACTACTACTGAGGCAGCCATTGGTCATTGGGTCAGGTTTGAATATTATTTCGATTTGACCAAAAGTCTAATGGAAACAAGTGCTGTTAGCGTCACATGGGAAATAATACATTCAATATTGTCTTTGGTTTGCATGCACTGTGATTAATGTGTGCACTGCTGTACGGGAATCAATGGCTGCACACCATAGCTTTAAATATGTTGACCAAGTGGAGTCCATTTCTTCACCGATAATAAAGTTCCCCCCCAGTTGGTGCGCCTGTAGTAATAGGAAATAGACTGAGCCGAATCTATATAATACAGTACCCACAAATTGTTGGTAAGGGGAGAAAAACCCCTTTGGTTGATTGAGCCGCGGGTGGATGGATTTCATTCTTTAGTCACTTAGTTACTGAAATATATATTTATTTTTTTACAAAAGGGATGACGACAGTGAAAGTAATTAAATCAGCGCAGGTTCACGCACAAATGAATGTTGTTTTTTACAAACTCTGGCTTTGAAAATGCATTACTTATTAGAAGAACTGCTGGCGTCTAATAACGTACCCAAGCATTGCAATTTGGCGGCAGCGCACAGATTCAGAAGTAAGAACAAGCATAAAATGTGTTTTTTTTTGTATTATTGTAATATTATAGTCTGAGAAAGAAAAAATGGGGAAGCTCTTTGAATATGTATGTGATCTGTGGAGGGGGAGGATTGTTGAACTACACAAAGACTGTCAAGTCAAAATGGTGAGAGAATGAAATTAAATAGTATCATTATATTCTGCAGGCCGGATTGGATTTACTTTTGTTTGTGCTTCACAATATCTAGCGGCTGTCTACTGATGAATGGCAATGGTAAATACAATAGTGTGTTGAAATGATCCCTGCTGTTAATGTTAAGAGGTGTTTAAAGGTACAACGTGTGAGGTTATTAGTTTAAAACATTCAAAAATGAACTACAATTATCAACAGAATATGTAGAAATAGTGTCGTCTATGTATTGTGTTGCAGAGATATTTGCTTAAGTTAGCAGCTGGCCCGGCTGGTGCCATCTTGTAATACCGCTTTGTACCTCCAGAGGCGCTTGTCACTGCGGCGTCCAGTCTGCCCTCGGTCCAACGTGAGAGGATGAAGTCGCGGGGCTGCCCAGAAGGCGAATTATAACCTCTTGCCAAACATGTTGAAGGTACCGCCTCCGGTTAGACCATTCAAAGACCTGTAGTCAGTGACTGGAACAGTAAACGCAGCGATGGCTGAAGCTCTTGGCAAGCGACCATTACCACCACCACCACCACCACCACCATCACCACTACCGACCGCTGCCAGCCAGTAACCACGTTCACAACGTACCGGATCTCTTGAAGGAGAGGAACTTGCCCACGCCATGATAGCACAGATTCCCTGCAAGCACTCAGCTTCACTCCATATTCAGTGGGGTGATGATGCATTTGTTTTTTTCTGTGACCGATTATCTGAATCATTTTTTGTGTGGTCAGACAACATAATAATCAATATGGAAACCGGTTAAATAGCTTGCATACAAATGTCTAGATGTGTAATTATGTGTGTGTTATGTATTGCATCCGAGAAATGCAAAAGAAACAGAACGGAAAATAATTATCGATATCCTTGCCCGATAATGTCGTTACACAGTGAGGTATGATCAGCCATTTTTTTTCAAGGTACACTCGCTTGTCATTAATCTGGTTTCCTTTTTTTTTGGTATGGTAATTATGAATATAAATACCTTTTTGCCAAGTAGACCTTACTCACTCACACACCTGCCTTGTGGTCAAAGAAGATTATGTTATGTTGTTGTTGTTGTTGTTGTTGTACTGCTGCAAGAGAGTGAAATAGCGTGGTGTGTTTGCCATGGCTGTATTTACCGTCTAAATTGCACCAGTATAAAAATAACACATTGGCATAAAAAAAACATTTTCTTTTTTTCCCATTTCCTGTAAGATTCTCGTTATTTCCAAAATCTCTCTCTCCTGTTCATTACTTGTTCTTAGGTGTTTATTTTTCTTTCCAATCCATCCCGGTCTTCGAGACATAAAGGGACATCTGATTACGGTATAAAAATGATTTGTACAACGAAAGAAAACACAGCCCCACTCTGTACGCGTCAGAGTACCCCATATTTAAAGATAACACTGTTTGATTTACTTTATCATCTTTTGCCCATTTTACATTTGCACCCACCCCCTCCACCCCCCACCCTATCCGCCTCCCCTCACCCTACCCTCTTAAGTGTCTAGGCCGCATGAATAATGCATTGATCATCATAGTTGCTCAAGACATGCTCAAATATATATTTTCCTCGGCGCGGGCAATCACTGTTCTCATGACACATCGCTTTAGCCGTGTGCCGGGGACGCCATGGAGGCATCTCAATGCGGGCATTAACATTTGAACCCGTCGGGTCGCCGGGATGACTCTGTTCAGAATGAACTCATCAAGGCGCCGCGCCGCGCGGACCCCTCCGCTAACGGCTCTAACTCGCGCGCTTGTCAGAGAACAATGGAAGAGGTGAGAGCGCTAATAACCGACCATTATATGAGAAAGTTGTACAGTAAAGCAGCAGCAGCCTTTTTATTTTTTTATTTTTTAACTGTCCAACCTGTCGCAGCGTTGGACAGGGGCTCGGTTTCTATATACGTCTTCCCATCCGATGCCAAATTGTGGTACTTTGTCCGATGTGAATGCACAGCGGAGTGACATTTGGTTTTGCCTCATTTCACAATGGGGGGGGTGCGTTCCATACGTCGTTCCATACCGACTCCCCATCCACATCGTTAGACAGACGACCACAGTGGAAGTGCGGAGGTTGTGATCGGCCCCCAGATCGTCCACAGTGAACGTTCGCCTGTAACGAGGCTGGAGCGGCGGGCTCAGCTGTCTCGGCTCCACACCGCCGCTCCCTTTTTGTCGCACTCGGCCCACTAACGGCTACGGCTCGTCTCCTCGAAGGTATAGTGAACGAGCGATATGTGGAGGAAAAAAACCCTGTAGGAAACAGCGCTATACACTTGAATTCACCCGTGTGTGTGCAAGTGGGGAAGTTCAATTTAGCACGCCATTGATCATAAGACATCTGTGGTGGGGAAAACTTGGCAATTATGTCATCAAGGACCACACTGATGTAATTTTAATGTATTGTGGAAGAACACCAAAGTATTGTCAGGACATTCAGGGGCTCGGGGTTGTCATCTGATTTCATTATCCTTTTGCCCAACGGAAAACGCAAATAGCTCTAATATCTATAGCTGTATCCAACGGTGCCATCTTTCAAAACATGTACAGAAACGCAAGCAAGATAAATACCACGGGGTAAAGGGTGTGGGGATTGCATTGCACCGATGCATCAAAAACAAACACACGGACCGAAACACTGAATCATCGAAAAACATCGCTTTTTATACTAAAGCAGCCACAAAAAGACAGAAGTGTACATAACTCCTGTTTTTATTCCTTTGCATAGGCTCTTTATAGGAACCGATGCACCAAGTGTAATGTCTCTAAGTAAGTCATTAAGCGCTCCTACCACTCCACAACAACATCAATGTTCAATAACCAACTCTGCCCCCCCAAGCAGTCTCCCTTAAAGGTACACAGCGTTGTGCAGGATTAATGCCGGCTATTTATTTATTCATAGTTTGTTTCTTTTTTTTTCCTGACCAATAATCTATATTTCAACCACCGTCTTTGCCGGGGATATTTAAGGTAATGTACTGTATAAGCCATTGTTATGTTAGCATCTTTGAACAATTACAGAGGGAAATTGAGACGTTCATATACTTCCCCCGGCGTAATGCGATGTCAAAAAAGGCTGACTTGTGTGCGGCACGCGCCGTTACCGTTGGCAACCGTCGGCAGCGGTATGGCTTGGTCTTGGAAAAACGTTGAAGGCCTGAATATATTTCACTTGAAAAATATGCAAGATGGCTGTCTCCTTCTACGCCGTGTTGGTGTTGAGTTTGGAGTAGTAGGTTGTGCCGAGCCCCAAGGACAGGTGTCTTTCGCAAAAATAAAAATCACTTAATAAAAGGTCTTAGGGGAGGCACTTAATGTTTGACAACCATTTTCCCCATATGAAGCAGGCCAATATGCAAATAACAGTAGTAGCGGTAATTGCTAGATGGATAATGCTATAGTAATTTCATGTGGCCAGTTACCCTTGAGTACTTGGCTTTGGAATAGTTGCTGAAAACGTTTTCACCACAGCTTCTTCCTCTCCCTAAAACCTATTGCATCACATTCAGCCCATTAACCGAGGGGCAGTTTCAACGGATGACACTTTCACGTTTGTGCGTTCTGCTTAGCGGCCAGCCGCGGTTCTGCACGCGGAGACCGCAACAACGCCTCGGTCGCCATGGAGACGCGGATGGAAGAAAAATAAAAACACAACAACAACTCGTGGCAACTTCCTATTGTCATTCTAGCTCAGCATATAAACATAACAGATGGCGGTTCATGCAGAAACACAGACATGCATACATATATTATGGGACACCGTTTTGATTTGCTGTTTGTCATTGGCATCATGTATTTGAAAAATCATTTCTTTGCACTGGCGTCCGACTCTGCATTTGTATATGTATATATATATATATATATACATAAATATGTGTGTGTGTGTGTGTGTGAACTGTGTGAAACACTGAAACTCCATGGCATCATTCTATTGTTTTGTGTTGCGACAGCCATTTTTGTATTCTATCAACTGTTGGTTGCATGTGAGACGAATGTACAGATCCTACAGTTCTAGCTTTGTGCTTGAGTTGGACGCCATGTAGGCCCTGTACCGACTTGCTGTCAATGACTTAAATGGCTCGACGCAAGAGAGCTTTGTGCTATTCTACATCACTGTTGTGAGCCATTCCTGCATACATATGTACCAATTGAAGAAAGGGTTGGAGAAAAAAAAACATGGCATTGTAATGTAAAGCGTTGCCGTCGAGGGCTACTCTGATTTGCCGAGAGCACATCTAAGCATGGAAATATGAATCTGAACAGCTGCCTGAGTGACAGCGGTGATGTATAACCATTGTACCATATAACCGTTCATTAGCTGGCCCAAAGATACAAATAAAGATATTAAGGCATGCATATGTCCCTATGGTTTTTAAAACATAGGGACATGTGATGTATAGCAATTGTACTTAATTAATTAGCTTGCCTAAAGATAACACGTTTTTCAGAAAATAGCAAACCATCTGATCACCACCACACAAAGCTAAAAATACACATTTGAACGCTTCTAAGATGTCTGAAAATACATCAACAGCCAATTATAACAAGCATATTGTCTCTGTTGGCAAGCAGGAATACAGATCCATGCTGGATGCTGGATCCCCCGAAACATTCGTCACATGATCACTTTCCTCTCTCACCACTCAGGGTAGGGTAAACCACCAGAAGAAGGAACCAACTCACAGATCTCTGGGTTTGGGTTAGAGTCCATCTAGCTGTACATTTAGGACATACAGTTTTACAGTTTGTTAAGTGTGTCTGGGGGGGGGGGGGGTTATGTTAACGCATGCATAAAATGGGTCCAAATCCGAAGAAGAGTTGCTTAAACACACACACCTGGGGTTCTGTTCCAAAAAGTTTTCCTGATGCTTGAGCTATACGGCTTGATCACTTGAGCGAGAGGAGTAGTCGTCGAGGCACGAGTAGGATGTGTGGAAATGTTCACGATGTTCACAACACAAATCAACAGAGACAAAAAAACACAAATGGACGGGCAAAGATCAAGTGCGAGATTCCTTACCGAGAGAAAACTCAACGAGGCAGCAAAGGAGGCTACTTCAACGAAGTCAAGGAAAGCAACTCCAAGCTCGATCCGTACAAACCAAAGAGCGGTCGGGGGGGTCGAGCTGCCGCAGGTCACATTTCCTACCTTGTTTGTGGTGTGAAAAAACAAGGAAGACGGTTATGGCCCACCTGGTGACACGGTGGTTTATTATGACGACCGGTCGAAATCAAAATAGCGCCCCTAGTGCAAAAAATAACGAAATGGGTTTTATTTCTATTTTAAACAAAAATGGGGTTAGGGTTAGGGTTGCGATTGTGCATTTAGGACAGCTGAGCTGAGCTGAGCTGCTTCAACGACTTTGAAAGGCGACGTTGATTGTTGATGGCCTGAGCCAATCACAACCTTTAGACTTCGTCGCCAATCACATTTGGTACATGTGGCCACATGGCGGCGCGATCAGCCGGAAAATATGTAAAAATGAGTTCTGGCTAAAACACTTCCTGCTGTATCCTCGTCCCCTAGCGGCCCCTAGCGGCCCCCGGCTCCTTGTCTAGCAGCAACAGCAACTGGAACAGCGGGGAAAAATGGCGGCCGAGCCAATTTGGGCGGGGAGCATGAGTCGAATAGCTATAGGTGGAACGACGATACAGTCTTCACACAACCTCAATGTGTCTTGTGCAAATGGCACTGCATCTATAGTTTGTGAGTCATTTGAATGATTTAGTAAGTCATTTTGGCAAGATAGTAAGTAGTAATATTAAGTTGCCTCTGGGGGGTTTTGGAAAAATACGAATAAATGTTGTAAAAAAACGTATGCAAGCGAGAACTAAATCACTAAAAGTATGGAACCGTGTTCAGTATGGATAGGGTTTGGATTCATTGTATTAATCTAACTTAGGGAACCACATAAAACATATCCAGTTGTACTGTAGTATATAATATGTGCAACAGATGGAAATAGTACACGGTCAAACAGGAAATGCAAAGCAAAGATGTTTGTTACACGCCGTGCATTCGAATCACATCCCAAAAGCACAGCGATGTTGTACCTCGCATTTTGGCTGTGGAGATAGGCAGTGGAGTTATATTAGTAGAGGTATATTGAATGACATAAGGTCAAATTCAATTTGGATTGGATTTTAAAATGGCTTCATGACGGCATGCATTCAATATGCTTGATAACATGAGATTAAAAGACTTGTTCTGCGACTGTTGTTTTTTGGTCGGCTGCATAAATTGGTATCCTCTCACGCCGTAATTTCAATTCCACTTGAGATGGAAAATGAAAATGATTAAGGGAGAAAACGGGATGAATCATTATGAAATAACGTCTTACAGTACAGTCCTATTACCGTTTTTTAATCGATTTGGTGCTCAACGTGAAGTTGTTTACTTACAACAACAAGTGCATGAATATTGTGTTGAGGAGAAGTTTCAAGATGCAGTGCAGGAGAATAATGACCTGCACTAACTCATTGTGCAGGTCATTATGTTTTGCGAGTTGCATACGCTTTCACTCATCCCTTGATATTTGCGTATATCATTCACCTTATATCATGTCGTACCTTTCGGGTTTGTTTTTTTTCTGTTGTCATAGCACCGACAGATTCTTCTGGATATCTAACATGATCCTGTATATCACAAATGTATTTGTGTGTTTTTGTTTCTTTTTCTTGTGGCCTTGCGGCCCACAGGTGGGTCAGCCTGTCTGGTCTGATTTTCTGGGATGGCCAGATGGCCGGTCTGCCCCCCCATGCTTCCAGGTCCCTTAGTGCTTTGGGGGAACGGGGGGCCATGTGTGTCCAGTGGGCAACATATGAAAGGCCCCATGTTGTACACAAGTTGGTCATTGTATTCAATAAGATGATCTACAATTGTGTCAGAATCAGAAAGAGCTGAGGTCAAAAAATGAGATTTGTATGTATGGTATTTTTCCTTTACAACAAACATTTCACAAAGAGCATTGTTTGAATCGCAATCAATAATCAGTAACACGCGTGCTCACGGCTCGTGTGTTTTGCTAAACGGCAGTATATAAACTCGCGGCGTCTCACAACAGCGGTTCCTATTGTACGCGGACGCACCCCTCCTAGCATTTCTCCCGTCTAGCACTGTCACTATAAGATTTCACTGATACAGGAGTCATACAGTCTTGTCGAGGGAGAATTACTACACTTAGTCGCGAGTGGAGGATAACGTGCAGGTCAAAACCATGGAAACCATGGCAACACACTGCGTGCCACTCTGGTTCCCCTCAGCCCTGCCAGGGGTAGACAAATACCTGCGCAAGCTGCTCTCCCATTCAACACCTGAACGGCACGTCTTCCAAGTCACCACAATATGATAAACATGCTTTGGACAGACGTGTGTGATGGGATGCTATTTTCCTCGCAACGGCTTCAAAATAAACCCGCCAGCCCGGAGCTTGTTGGCTTTGCCGGCTGTCTCGCCGATTTGACAATAACCCATTTTTAGGAGACAAGGTATCATCAGATTGCTCTGTTTGCAATGTAAATGTAAAAAGGAGGTTGAATTTGTACGCTGTGCCTGTTCCATCGCTTTTGTCTGTCTATTTCTCTGTCTGTCAGTTCTTTTTCCACCGGTGGTGTGATTTTGTTTTTTTCTTCTTTTCTATCTGTCCAATTGCCATAAAGTGCCATATCCTTGAAATCCTTTTTAGCTTTTTTCTTATTTAAACTATCTAACACATCCACCGCGATTGATGGAGTGTACACGTTTATTTACATCACGTTTTTGTTCACTTTAAGAAAATGCAGCAATTTTACTGCACTCTCAACTCGAAACCCTCACACTGTAGCCTATATGCGTGTCCACACAGCTGCCGTTGCTGAGAGCACGCGAGCTGTGCCCCTGCAATACAAACTGCTTTTGTATTGCAGACTCCAGGAGTGAAGTACGAAGAGGGTTTGGGTGCATCTACTGCACCATTATAGAGATGTGAGCAAGGCGATTTTCCCAATCTTGAACTGAACTGAGATCAGACAATGGCACCGTACTCCAGAATAAGTGCTCACAAAATGGACCAGCTTTTGGCGACGGCAAGCACAGGGGTTAGAAGAAAGTAGCTAGCCACCCCCAGGGAAAAAAATAGCATTATTATTATTAATGACGATGATTATAATGATGAGCCATGGTGTATCTTGAGTTTTATTATGATTCAATTAATCTCTAAACTCTACTCTTAAGATGTAATTGTAAAGAAACTTCCCACATATATACGTACAAATATATCATTAATGATATATTCAGCAGTGAATATGCACTGAAATAAACGAATAACCGGTATGTTACAACTATGTGTTTCGTGGTGTAAAACCGACAGTGTAAGTTCACCCTGAGCGATGAGGCTATTTCTAAGGACTGCTCTTATACATTTATATACAGTCTAAATACTATTTACTATGTACATAGAAATACATATAACAAGATGTTATTTGGATTGTATTTTCAAAGTTCCTGTCTGTTTTCCCAAATTGTGTTTGTAATGGTCATCATTATCTTTGTTATCTGTTGTTTTTATCGTATCCGCGTTGCCCTCGGTTGCTGCTTCCATCGTACCTGTAAAAATTGTAAATAGGAGCAAAAACAGGTCTCTTCATTGCAAATCCTTTTTTCCATGTGGGGATGTGATTATCTCTAATTATTTGTTTTTTCCATAATAACACACACACATAGCCTTGAGCGACAACTTAGCTCCCAGTGAACTCACCCTGTGCTTTGTAACGCCTCCTTCAACACAGGTTCTAAAAGACAGGGAAGCAAATAGAAAATATGTTGAATTCCTCACTTCACTTCTTTTGAAGATGTTCAAAGAAGTTGCTTTTATGCAAATGTTTAACGACACAGTGATTTCCATTATATTCTATAGAGACCACCCAAGCATAGAAAAGTTTGCTGTGCAGAAGTTCTTGGAGCCACTGCCTCATTTTATTGAAAATAATCTTCATGGGGATTTTTTTCATTAGTAACTGAGTTTACCAATAATGTACCGAGTCTTTTAATACACGTGCCTACACAGAATAAGGGCCACACACTTGATTTGAATTAGTCGAGACGGAATAGATACACCACAAAGTATAAGCTGTTGTTTTTGTATTCTTTCAGACAATATGCTTCTTATAACTATGACTATTTTACCTGCCTCAACCCCACACATTTCAACACACTTTATAACCTTATGCTTGGTAAATATCTAAGTAACATGTGTTTATCAAAACTGGAAACAAGCATGTATAAGTATGAGAAGTCAAACCAGCATAACTCAGCGTTTTAAGGTGAAAGGCTCATCAGCCTTTTTGTTGTGTATACACATGGACCCATCTGTTCTACTCCCTCGTTTCTAATTAGAGAGAAAAGTTTGTGTGCCCCGACCTTTTATGCAAAAGCACAATTGGAAAAATGTACATTTCAATGTAAATGTATTTTCAAAATAATGTTTTCTACAAGTAACTTCTGTTTATTCCCAGCTATGGTGTAAACTACTCGTTATATTCTATGCCCTCTTTCATTTTACATCTACATCCTGCCGCTTCACGGTCGTGTTTGTCATACACACACAGCTCTACCCCCAGATGTACCATCCAACGTCTGGATACTCCAATATCTTCCAACTTGATGAAACTGAACTTTAGAAACGGAAAATAATATTTTACATATATGTATATATATATATTTTTTAAAATACTGACCACTTTTAAAATGCTGGTGGGCCTAATTCCAATTTACATATGCTGACCCCCCTATGACCCTGTGGACAGGTTGATAGCCACAGGCTGAGACCTCCTTGACTTTCCAAAGTCTGGTCTGTAACCGATGGGTGATGTGCTTCTGCGGTCCGGGGCCTCTGGGCTTTACAACACCCTGCCTGATTAGATAACACAAGCAAACTCAGAAGCATCTTTTCTATTTCTATATCTTGTTCGTAAAAAAATACTTTTATATCCTTAACAAGGGATGTCTACTTTGTATCTGTATTTTGTATAAGAATTGTATGATAATTAATAAATAAAATATATGACCCTGACCATTTAGCCCAAATTAATGTGTGTATATATATATATATATATATATGGATTTTTTTTATTTGTCATAGACTGAAAATTTGCAGAATTAGCCAACTTTGTTCATACACAGAGGTAATTGACATTCAAAATAGATCTGACTCCTGCGCTCAGATACAGGTGGGAAACACGAGCCACGAGGATGTCTTAGCGTGAGGGTTTATGCATGCATTCAAATCAAATCTGCTCCCAGTTGAGGTGACTTGAATCCAAGGAATATGTTAATATTGTCTCGCGTTGACCCTAAATGATATTATCAAGATCTTTGAAAAGAACTGCTATATATGCATAAAGCGGATGTTTTACAGCAAAGTGGTTTGGGGCAATGACTTATTTGACACGTGAACATTGTTCAATATTAAAATCTTGGATAAGTAAGCATAGTTGGTATTCTAAACAGGCTTTTTGCACTAAGCAGTTTGTGCATGCATGATTCCCTTCCCAAATTCGCCCTTATTTGAACCTCGCAGCTATTATGATGGTAATACTACAATACTTGTTGTAGTTCTTCCCATCTCTAAGTTTTACAGATGAGCTGCCAATTTAAACTATCCATTACATTCATAATGCAGTGTCAAACTACATATTTTAAACTGCACAACATCGGCAAAGACATTGATAATCAACCGTTGCATTCACATCTGAAAAGATGCATCATTCAGAGTTTCTTAAATATTTCTTAGCAAACAAAGATGAAACCAAAACAACCGCACAAGATCCCATCAGTTCAGCAGTAATATTACTCTAAATGCTCAGTTAATACAAATTCAAATACATTGCAAATCCTTCCTACGGCATCCGAATATAAATTTGCATTATGATTTATTTTGAGGTACCTAGAAACCTTCCCTTTATCCATCACATCCTCCAAAACACTTAAGCACTGATGGATACCGCTGCTTTTCTCAGTATAGCATCACCGACTGCAGTGAAGTCATCCGCCCGGCCGATTCATGCGGGTGTGACAAATTAGACAGACAAAGAGGCGAGTGTACATTGACCGTGACCACAGCACGGAAACCAACAGCTTGAAACCGTAAACTGATAAAACATTTGTGATTCGAGAGGATGGGAATAAATGCGCCTTTGTGTCTCGAACTCGGAGAGAGACAAATAGGAGAGAGATAGGGGGATAGAGAGAGATAAAGAGAGGGGGGAAAAAGAGCGAGAGAGAGAGCGAGAGAGAGAGTGGGCATGACAGCTTTTTTGTTTGCTAGTATGGCCACTAGACGGTTTACAGAGGAGCGCACACATCCCACCACTAATGGGAATGAATAAAATGATTTATTTATTAGGCGCTTCCAGGATATTTGATATGCTTGGCTACGTTTAGCCCATAGCCTCATCATAATGAAACAGCAAGAGCGTTTCAGAAGAGTTGCAGAAGAAGAAGAAGAAGAAGAAGAAGAAGAAGAAGAAGCGTCTCAGCGGAGCAGGGAAGCCTCCCTGTGAGCCCGGGGGGGGTCTGAGAACCGATGCTGCACCCCCCCCCTTACCCAGTTGCCTCCTCATTTTTCATTTTTCTTCCTGTCAATAAACTTCTTGATGGTAAAGATCAGTAGAAAAATTTATAGCGTGTCACTTACCAATTGAAATGCTTCAAGTGCTGTGGAATGAATGACAAACAAAATGCAGTTTCGCTTTTAAAAAATGATTTATTTTTCGTTTATCAAAAGGGGTCTGAGCCAAACTTTGAACTTAAGTAGAGGTTTTTTTTGGGGGGGGAATTACAAAGGGCTCAACCCAGTTGTGTTTACATTAGTAATGTTTTTAGTCATTAGTAATGACATTTTTTTATGTAATTTAGCCAATATGTGTGTCACTTAGTGTGCAGGGATCATTTTATTGAAGATTAGCTTTTATAATGAATTTAAGTTTGACATAGACTTTGTTTTAAAATTAATCATTTCCTTGTCTATTTGCCATTGTGCCAGTAAAAACCTAGGAAATATACATTTAATTTGAGATACATTTGGGTTGTATTTATAATTAGGTCACGGCATGGCGTAGTTTTTTTTCTAACAAAAGGTTTCCTGACCTTGCATTCAATTCAGCATCCGCTCCGAGAAGCTAACCAACCCTTACCAGCTTATTTCCGGAGTGCAATGCCTTAATTAAAAAAGTTATCTTTTAAACATACCACAGAAGAGAAACTGCTGAAAGAGCAACTAATTTATTTTAACTGTGGGCCTCAGGTCACTGGCCGTGTTCGATTCTCTTTGAAGTCAAGTGTGTCTTTTGATACAACTGATGATGCAATACATTTAGCCTGTTAACAATAGACTCTGATTAGGGCTTCCGGTCAGAGAGTCTCTCCTCAGCTATAGCACAACAGGTAGCTTCTGCTTAGATGGCTTTGTAGCGTGAAGATCTGCCTCATCACGCCATCCTCCCTACATAGACCCGTTTATACAACCTCTATTGTTGGTCGAGGTTAGGCATGTTGCTCAAGGATGCCTACAGCCGGTAGACATTGAGGTTCAAACCCAGAACCTTTCAGCTGGCATTGAAACATCCTATTGCTTTTGGGCAAAGTTACGCATATTGATGACCAGCATAACTGGTCCAGCCTTTGGTATTGGCAAATAATATCCAATAATGACATTTACAGTTACATTTAGGGCATTTAGCAGACGCTTCTGTCCAAAGCGACTTACGATAAGTACATTTGTGAGGAGAAAGTGCAACACTAAACCGCTATCAGTAAGGATTTCACAAGAATGAGTCTCAAGCACACCTAATTGCTAAGTTAACCGATTGCTAGTATACAAAAGGAGATAAGTGCGAAAATACTAAGCGCAGAATATCAAAGTAAGAGCCAGGACATACAAACATAGAATGATTGCAATGTCGTTTTTTTTAAATAATCTATGAAAGGCCTATTGAAAGTACATTGTTATTAGCATAACTGATAATGGTGGGAAAAGCACCAGAGTTTATATCAAATCCAAACTCTTGGAAATTCACATGTGCACAGAGACTGTGGCCGCCTTGAGAGGGGAAGTAATCACTGCTGTTGTTGTGATTGCAGTGTTTGAGATTCCTCTGTTCATTAAGGTGAAAAAACAGAATATACATCAACTTGACACAAACAGAAGTCTTGCAGTCTGGCATAATTAATCACACTCTGACATAGGCTAAATCTAATGAGCAATCCACATTGTAAACAGTTTATCATAAAATGCTTTGCATATGCACACTATTAGGAATATTCTGTGATTATATGTGTCAAAAATCAGTTTTCGAGATGAAGTGTAGAAAATACTGGACTTTTAATTTGGGAATATCATCCAATATAACATATTTGATTCTAAGTTGTCTTGAATTCAGCTACCTAATTAGAGACCAGTATGAATTCCCCTTTTCTAAGATTGGTCTGTAAACAAAGAAAGGATTTTCTTCTTACCTTTTCATATATGCAATGATAGGCAGAGAAGAACAGGCGAGTGGTGGGCTATACTCTGCATAGATTAGTCAGAAGTTTAAAACAAGACAATTACATGGTGCAGAATTGTCTTAATAAAATACACTGCTGAGCCTGAGTTTAATTGCTATGTGTCATGTAGTGTTTTTTTGTTGTTGTTTCAGCCCTCAAAGGGAGAGGACATTTGAAAGGGCTATTCTGTTGTCTAGTCGAGTAACCGCTGTGTAAAGTACCAATCAGACGTGGCGGTTTGTTTCCTGAAAGAAATGTGCTGATATTTGTGACAGTGTTCACGGTCTTTTGAAAGTGTTCATAGTAATTGTGTGAAAACGTTTTTGCTCCTGGGGTGGACATCATTACTAATGCTGCTTTGTTCATGTTCATAGAAAAAGACTGTTTTTTTCTTTCTACTAAAGACGGGTCCATGTCGCTTCATACTAAAAGCCCACAAATATGTATTTTTGACTCGCGAGAGAGAGTGAGAGAGACTCCTGTTCGCTTAGAAACGACAATCAAACTTCACTTGGAAAATGTAATTAAAAACAATTTGAAGTACGCAATTACACATCTGTCTCAATAATACATACTAATAAACTCTCTTTTGTGAAGGACAACACTAAGTGACATTTGAATGTCCCCCAACGGCTCAACAGATGTACACTTCACCGTTAATTCATCTTAATTTATTTTAACATGTGACAGCTGATACCAAAACGCTACGGTGGTGGTAAACAACAAAAACAAAAAACCGCAAAGAAGGGCGGCGCGTCGTTGTGTATTTGCTACACTTGGCTGTGACGCCGTGTGAATTTGGAAAGGGTAGAAGACGGTATTAGGCGAGACCGTTGCTCTTGTGTCTCATCTTAAGACGGTAATCTACTGTAAATCAATAGCCCTCTCCACACTATCGGCATGGCTAGGAGCTGACGCAGCTTAATCACCCGGCGGCGCCGCTCTTTAAATCACACAAATGGGGCCCAAATAAATAACGACCGGTTAAAAGTGTCCAAAGTCCACCGGTGCCTCCTCGTCAGAATTGGCATGCCCCAAATGAATTGCAAACGTATGGAAATGCAACAAGCGCCGGCGCCCGGCGTCTTGCATTACGGCTGACAAATTGAATACTGGGGAACACCCAAGAACTGTCCGCCGCACTGCCAAGTAAAGACAGTTAATCTCTACGCAGTCCTGGGCAGCTTCATTTCAACTGAAATGTGGGCCACTTTTCTGTTCCCCCCCCCCTTCTCTGTTCCTCCCTTCATGCTGTAATTTGGTAGTGTGTACGCAGATGACAGCGATTTTGAAAGAAGTGTTGACAGTAGCCATTGCTCAGTGGGCTAATCACTTCAAGGCCTCTGCGAAATGAATATTAATGTGGCTATAATAGCGCGCCCGGGTAAGGACTCGATGTAAACATCATAACATCTGCAGCTCCTGCCACAGGGATCATCTGCCTATAGCGCCTTTACACTGTCAACACCCCCCAGTTAGCGGCTGGGGGGGGTTGGGGGGTGTCTGGTGATTCCTGTGCTGGAAAGAAATGAGCTCAGTCCTAATTCAGTCCTAAACATCTGCCTGTGATATCCGTGTCCCAGTGAAAACCTCGTGCCACGCTAAGTGGGCTACGAGTCATTACGCAGTCTGTTATACAGGACCTTTACGCAACCTTCAAAACCCTTTTTAAAGTGATCAACAACAGAAATTGGTGATTTACTTCTAATTATGTTATTAAGGGTTATCAAGACATTTCGAGTACATTGCAAGCTCAAGTCATTTCAGTCTATTGAGCTCTCTCTATTCCTTCACAAACTACACAAAACTGCGGGGGGAGTGGGGGGGATTTAGATCAAACACTGAATCCCTGCCCGATTATTAGCTGACGACGTTGAGATGTATATTAATATCCTTCATCATCAAATATCTAACTTGTCAGTCCCTTGATCGCGAGGTTGGGAAAGGTTTGGAAACCCTGCGCTAGGTAGGCTGTAAGCTAAACCCGGCTCTCCTTCCCCTTCTGTGTTTGTGTATTTTAAACACGCCCGACCCGCTGCTATTGAGTTGTGCGCGTTGGTTGTCAATGTGATCTAGTTGTGTTTGTGCAATGTATCCTGAAGATAAGGGTTTTTCACCTGCAGAAATATCTATTGATTTTTTTTGCCACTCCATGTCAGGGAGAGCCTCCGTTGCCCGGCTGCAAGAGGCCATACTGTAGATAAAGATCGCGCATACAAATAATATGGATCCATTATTTGTAAACTTAAAGTTCCTTTTTTTAAATTTAATTTAACCCTGGTAGTGTTAGATTGGCGTAGATAGTAGTATTCAATTAGAATTACGTGATGATAATCGTAAATGAAGTGTGTTATAGTCAGCATTACTAATAGGATTTTGGTAATATTATTACAGTTACTATGTCAAGTAAGTAACGTGTTGCCGGGTTACCGAAACAAACCTTGTGCCGGACCACCACCAGAAAAAAATATAATATCACCCGCCAGCGGCCAGCAAGGTGACTATAAAAGTTTAAGCTGGGTAACAGAAGAAGCAAGGAAAGACTACATTAAACTTTTAATCCCGGGACTAAACCTGGGAATACTTTGAAAATGCCAAATTATTAGCTTTAACAATCTTTGTTTGTTTATACAATGAAGAATTGTAACATATCACTTCCATGAGGCTGTTCTCAGCAGAACATCTCAATTCATTTAACTATACCTTCAAATGGTTGTTTCACAAGATGTGTGCTTTTCTTGCAATCATGAGATATTTTAATAAATACAACTGCGAAGACGACGACAGGCCATTAATATTGAAATGTTGCTGTTTTTCCCCCATGTTTTTTCTCTGCCAATCTTTTAACCTTACTATTCCTGCTGATTCCCAACCTCTTTAATTAGTATAATTCTATAATTAGTTTGACATGTACACCACTTCCACACTGACACCGTTTCATGGAAATGTACAAACTGCAGAGCCAGTCAATGTAATTATTTGGTTTCTGTTGCTTTCCACACATGATTGCCATGTAAGGGTTTATGTGGAGGTTGACGTTGCACATGTTTCCCTTTTCATCTTGTCTTTATCGTACTGCTGAACCGTTATGAATATTCCTGTGGAAGTGGATGGGGGACAGTGGGGTCAGTGATTATAGTGCTTGACTCCCAGTCAGCGCGGTTTACCTACAGGCATCCTTGAGCGAGATGCCTAACCCCCTTCCTCCTCCGCCTTAATGACATTTATCTTGAATTGAAGTGCATTGCTTATGATGCTAACAAGCACAATATTAAACTAAAATTATTATCAGTTTGATAAATCTGTGAAGGTTTCCATTCCAAGAATAGAAACTATAGAAAAGGTGTTAGCTCTAACCACTGGGCCCTACCCTTGGCTCCTGCATGCTCTCCTAGCATCCTTAGCAGCCAATGACAAAATAAGTGGACCCTTTCATCTGCCTAGTGGGTCATTACCGACTCCTGGGAAATGCTTCTTCCTTGTACCTCATTTAAACATTAATGCTCTTTAATTAATTCTCCTTCATTCACCTCGCTTAGCAGAAATCAATATTGCAGGTTTCGCTTAATTTTACGAATGTTCTTTTGTTTTATTCCCGTGTAAATGAGCGCTTTGCGGGAGAGGCAAAGGAATAAAGGCAACACCATAAAATTTGTTGCAGGAGTTGAAACTAAGTGAATTAACGAAGGAATGTCCAACTTGTAGAGAGAGTGTGTTTTACTTACAGGGGGCTAATAGTATAACACCATACGAGCACGTGAAGTCACAGATTTGATTTTGTTGGAGGCTTAAATTTAAGGAAAAAAAAGCAAAGTGAGCATAAAAAAAAATGTTTTTAATAGAAAGTGAGCCTCTTTTTTCGTATACGGGAATTCATATCGCTGTTTGATTGTTTGTTTTGTGCTTTGATTGGATTGGCTTTTGTTTTGTTCAAGCCAGGGTCCCCTGATCCACTGAGCTCTTTGTCTCCATCCGAACATTTATATGCTTTTCCTAAAGCTCAAGAGATCCCTCCCAAAGGTTTCAATTAGAAAACGTTGGGAGCGTCCGGCCGGGTCCACTTTAATAGTGGGGGGGGGGGGGTGATCTCCAGAGTGTTGTGGAAGGGAAGTGTTGTTCTGTCTCTAACTCGGGTTAATTGGGTTCCTTTCAGCTTTGGCCTACAAGAGCACAGTGAGAGAGACAGGGAGAGAGAGACAGAGCGAAAGAGAGAGGGAGAGAGAGAGAGAATACCCCCTTTTATTTTTCTCCAAGCTGCAAATCCCAGCGAGGTGTGGGAAAAAAAAAAAAGAAAAAAAAAAGAGGCCACAGCCGCACCGCTCCAGTCTGAGCAGTGCGGCTCGGAGACGATGAATCGGGGAGTGCAGCCAGAGTCTTTACGCGGGGCAATAAAACCACATGGGCAGAACGGAACATAGACAATTAAAATGAACAGAATCAATGGGAGTCGCTTCCCATTTCCTACCTCATTGACGGATTACTTCATGGACCACAGCAAACAAAACTGTTGCTCGTTTTCGACGGAGGGAGTGTCCCCCTCGTCTGCCGTTGCGTTCTTATGTGTTTATTTTGATTAATTTCAAAAGATGCAGGCCCCCCCCCCCCCCCCACGGTTTTTTTTTTTTTAAAAAAAAGAGATGAAAAATAATAATTTTAAGAAAAAAAAAAAAAAGTTTTTGGGTGGGGGGCCCCATGGCATAAAAAAAAAAC
>JAOPJI010000079.1:5166667-5180191 GCA_027122695.1 Merluccius productus
GTGTGTGTGTGTGTGTGTGTGTGTGTGTGTGTGTGTGTGTGTGTGTGTGTGTGTGTGTGTGTGTGTGTTGCTCTGTGTGTACCCAGCACAGCGCAGTCTGGAAGATGGGACTCTTTATTGCTATGTGGCTCTGCTCAAATATTCTTTCCTTTTTTTCCCCCCCTTCTTCTTCTTCTTCTTCTTCTTCTTCTGCTGCTGCTGCTGCTGCTGCTGCTGCTGCTGCTGCTGCTGCTGCTCCTCCTCCTCCTCCTCCTCCTCCTCCTCCTCCTCCTCTTCCTCCTCCTCCTTCTTCTCCTCCTCCTCCTTCTTCTTCTTCCCCTCTCTCCCCCCCCCCCCCGGGAGGAGAGCAGTAGCTTTAATTAGGCCCGGGAGTGAACTCTGCCATCCGATTAGGATGCGCGCCGCATATCGACCGCACACATCCCACACCGCATGTCCCAAACTCACATGGATACATATGTACTGAGTTTGATGTAACGGCTTTCATAACGCGCGTGGGTCCGAAATGTATTCTGAAGGCCGAAGGTCGGGCCGCCGGTGAGCGGCTGTAGCGTTTTTTGCGGTGCGTCCTGCACTGCTGGCGCTAGTCGGCCCTTCTTGTCTGTGTTTTTTTTTTTTGGGGCCGATTCGGCATGTTGAATCTGGGGGTGGAGGGCCGTCGGTGAGAGAAATCACTCTGATTGGCCGTTCGGCTTACAGTAAGCGAATCGGCGCGCGGGAAGAGAAACGGAAGTGCCGTTTGCGACTTCTTATCAGACGTATTCTCGATTAGAAGAAGCATTTTTACGAAAACCGTCCGAGCGAGAGCGGTGTGAAAATGCTTTGTTTCACGTTTGTATATATCCACAGTCCTAGGTCTTGGTTCGGTGTGTCAGGGCCTTTACGATGTTGTCTCTTCACCTGCCACAGTGGAAACATGTATATACCAACCAGCGATTGTTTTAATATGTAACTAGGGACGGGATTTTTACAATTCCGATTCCCTTTTCGATTCTGCTTTACGATTCGGTTCTTTATCGATTCTCTTATCGATTCTCATTTGGACAAAAAAGGAAAACAAACAGCAGGTCGATTAGCATCATCTTTGTCACCAGGCAACGTGCGTCGGTGACGTCGTTCGCGTCCACTGGAATCGATAAGGGAATCCTTTGCAAAATTGGCAAACGTTTCCAAGGAATTGAAACACTGGGAACCGGTTCTCAACAAAAAACGGTTTTGCTGGCGGCAATTTAGTGTTCATTTTGGACCCTGTCTGTGCTAAGTTATTATTATGTATTGGCAGATCAAACATTGTGTGTTTATATTGATATATATATATATATATGGCCCAGGCGATCGCTTCACGGGAACCGAGGTTGCGCCCGCCGCGGGGGTTCAAAGGGCGGTTGATTTGCATGGCCGCCGGTCACGCGTGTGTGCGCCTCCATAAGCAGAATAAGCCGGGCGCCTCGGCCCCTTAAGAAGGTTAAACCCCGGCGAACGAGCGCCACGCACCCAGAGTGCTGACCGAGGGCGGGAGAGGACCGGGTCGTTGACCGCACGTGAACCGTGAGCGGGTTTGAGCACACGCCGCTCGAAACCCGGCAAAAGGTCAGCCGTTAGTCGTTAGGAGCGTCGACGAGGGCAGATCTCTCGCTCACATGATTCGGGAACAGCTGGCAGGTTAGCTTTCGTAATGGACACATGATGTGATTTAGGCTCGTTCGGCGGCGGTGTGCTACGCGGCGCGCGGCTATATGAAGTCATCGGCAGGACCATGTGGAATGCATTTGCCACAAAGGTTGCATTGTGCTTCATATTTACTCATGTTCCTGTGGTCAATAAAGAGCAGCTGGGCAGCGGGGATTAAAAAAAAAAAAAACCCCCCAGCCCCCCGGGCGCCGTGCGTCCCCCCGGTGGGGGGTAGATGAGGGGTCATATCCCCCCCCCCCCCCCCCCCACACACACACACACACACTCAGGATGTAAAGCGATTAGGGCAGCGGTTCCCAAACGGTTCCCGGTTATTTTGTCTGGCCCCCCCTTTTGGTAAAAATAAGTAATGCCTCCGGCGCTTCTCGGTGAAACTAATTGTATTTCAGGTTCCTCCTCCCCAGGATTTTATTTTCTACATGGTGGCGCTGGCGCTCCCACCCACTCACACAACATAAAGGGGGGGGGGGGTGATTTATTTCAAACTACCATGGCCAAAAAATACTTCAAAAAGCTCTGCGTACCAATAATAACAGGCTGGTAATTAGGTAATAGACTCCAGTGACAATGTTTTTTCGGCAATTTCTTTTTCTGGCGCCACCCAGAATAGTGTGTATGTGTGTGTGTGTGTGTGTGTGTGTGTGCTCATTCTTGGCGTGGCGTTGGAAGAGCGGCGTGGTGCTGCATCGCGATTTCATTGAAACTTTGCATTGAAACCGTGTTCACTACAAACCACCTTTTTCTGTTTCGTGACACTTTGAAGTAGCCTACCCCCCCCCCCCACCCCCATGCGTTCAAAGCCGTGTGTGTCTGTGACGATTGCTATTTAAAACAACGACATTCAAAAAAACATAAGCATATTTCTAAAGAAGAAAATGTCCCGATGTTACCGGGGGGAACCGATATTTAAAGTGCATTGTGGGTGACGCATTTACATTCACATTTAGGGACATTTAGCGTTTGTCCAAAGCGACTTACAATAGGCAGCACTGACTTAAGCTTTGTGGTTTGGATCCCCCCCCCGTAGCGCACAAATCGGATACCAAAGGACATCCACGTGGAACCGGGGCGGTTTGCTGCAGACCTCATCAGCAGGCTGGAGGCGGTGCAGCGGGAGCGGGAGGCCCAGGAGCGCCTGGAGGAGCGGCTCAGGAGAGTACCACTGGTAAGCAGGACGACGCTCTGCTTTATTTCCCTCGGGGGGGGCGGGGGGGGGGGCTTGGTCTCTCTCTCCGTCTCGGAGAAGCACGGGTTTCGCTTGCTGGTCATGTGACTGAATGTGTGTATGTGTGTGTTTTGTGGATGCCAACCAATTGATGTGATGCAGCCTTTCTTTTCTCTGTTCTGTAGGAAATCGGATGGATATATGACAGATGGATATATATATATATCTATAGATATATATATATAGATATATATATATATATCCATCCGATTTCCTATTTGATTTCCTTCAATAAGCATATCTTATTTTCTCTTATTTTAGGGTACTACTACCAGGCAATATGTCGTAGTAGTACCCTAAAATAAGAGAAAATAAGATATGCTTATTGAAATCTGGGTTCATGTACCTTTTCTGACACTGCATGGTGGCCCGTTGGGAATGTGTTGGTGATGTCATGATGCATTATTAATGAACCGCAAACTGTTCCGCTCCAAATAAATGTCTAGACGATTGGTTTGAATCAGCTCCCAGCAATAGCAGACTGCAGGCCAGCAATCACTCGGTATATATACATAGCAGATGGATCATGGACGTGCATTGACAAGCAGTATATTTGGCTAAACCCTTCATTTGAAGGTTGTATTACACCGGTATTGGTCACACCAGAAAAAAAAATAAAAATGTAAGCCGTTTTCAGTGCATTCTCCCAAAACTACGATCCAATCATTGTCAAGGACTCGGGGTCACTAAACCACAGTTAAAAAGCAGTGCATGGCCTGGATAAAGGTTATCCTCTCATGCTGCCAACAACTCATTCAGCAATTACCACAGAGACTCAAATGTATTACAATGAAATAATGAACGACACTAAAAAAAAAACATGGTGAACCCATTGGCTATGAAATCTTTCATTGGTGTGCTTTGGGTCTGGTAATGATCACTTTGTCTCTGGAATCAGACCTCGTCTCTCAGTGTTCGTCAGCCCCAAGTCCGCCCCAAGTCCTCCCCGCCTTTTTGAACTCAATTTGACAGCGATTACATTTTTTCTTTTTTTCCCCTGTTTTGTACCAGCAAATGGAAATTTCCCTCAGTAGTCGGAGCCAAAGCAGAGCATCGAAAAAGCCGTTGGCCACCGGCCTCGGATGGAAATGCAATATTGCAATAACCGCACAAAATTAAAAATCTAACAAAACTTGTGATTTACATATCGTTTAAGTGGATCAAAAAGGTCAACTTGGCTGGGACTCTCTACGTCTTTTAAATAAATCATGAGCTCTCATGAGCAGAGTGGCTTGTGTGAATCACATTCATAAGTAAACTCATATCTGGAGGTTTGCCAGCAGCCTTTGTCTAAATTGAATCAAATTTGGGTTTAAAAAAATATAATTAAGCATGAAATCCATTATGTGCATATTGGTGTTTGGAAGAAGAACGCGTCCTTCAAAACCAACTATATTCATACTTTACTGGCTGTTACAAAATTCGATTCGATTTTAATTCCTGTGCGATTTGAGAGAAAAGACTCTGTTTCGCTGTGTTTACTTCTCTGTATTTCAATTCAATGCCAACTCTAAACAAGGCCACATTATTCCACCGTAGCTCTACATGCTCAGTTATGTCGACATATTCCTTCACAAGAAGTCTAACTGATGTAACGGATATAGACAATCCCTGTCGCGTCGTGGCTTCACGTGGACCGTGACAAACGTGTCTCTGAAGAGACAATCTCAAGGATGTTGCTGCTGACGATGCCATTTTGTCATGATCCATCATAAGATTTCTATTTAAATCTCTCCGTGATAGTACACCGCATTCCCACCTTGAAGCACGCACCTGCATGCACAGCGGCTAACGCTCATAACCCGTCTCGCTGTTTTCAACTGCTTATTATTTACTCTCCCCCCACCGGGCAAATGTGACCCCCTTCAGTGTTTACAGGCAATATCATTAATAATTAAGGGTGAATGCATTTAATTATGTGGCCCTGTGTGTGCAGCGTTGCAAAGGGATAGTGGGGAGGGTGGGGGGGGGCTCCTTTCCTAATCCTCATCTCAGATTCTCCATGCGTGAGTGGGGGGGGCGGGGCGCGGGGGGGCCCCCCCCCCCCTCCCAAAACCCAAAACAACATTAACCATGCGTGTTTGAAACCCCCCCCCCCCCCTCCCTCCTCATCTCTTATTCATTCCTATTGTTTTACCTCCAAATCTCTGCAGTGCGAATTGCAGAAGACACAAACGGCGCAGCGGTGAAAATCTGACATCTGCAGGCTATAGCGATTATAACATCTGAACATTGGCGCCGTTTGCCCTAATAAAACAAACAACAACAAAAAAAAAGATATATATTGTTTATAACGACTCGTGTGGTTTTGAGTTTTATGGCTGTAAAAAAAAAAGTAATGGATTTATTTCTTGGGCTTTTCCCATCCTTTTTTCTTTTCATTTGTACGCCAGGAGGACGACGACGACCTCCACATCTACACCCCCACGCCGCCGGCCAATCACAGACCGCAGCACGGCCACGCCCCCCCCCACTACGGCCTCCTGCTGAGCGACGCCCACGAGGAAAACCCCGAGAGCATCCTGGACGACCACGTGCAGCGGGTCATGAAGACCCCCGGCTGCCAGTCCCCGGGGACGGGACGCCACTCGCCCGTCAAGTCCCGCTCGCCGGACGGCCTATCCGCCAGCGGCGCCGGGAGACACGGCCCCAAGGGGGACACCGGCGGCCACCAGCACGGCGGCCACCACAAACACGGCCAGCCCAGGGAGCCGGAGGCGGAGGAGGCGGCGGCCGCCAGGGCCCGCGGCGGTCTGCTGTGCGGCGCGGACCTCTACGCCTCCAAGACACGCAACTACGCCGACGGCATGAGCACCACCTCCATGGACCCCGTGGGGCACAGGTAGGAAGCACGCTACATACTGGATGGACGGACGGACGGACAGACAGACAGACAGACAGACAGACAGACAGACACTCAGACAGACAGACTTCATTCACACCTGAGGGGAAATGAAGGTTTAATAGCAGCACACAGACAACAGCACACATACTGTGTGCTAATTGTTTTTTTAAGACGCATTCTTTGTGCTAAATGCACAAAAAATAAAAACATGATTAAAAACTATAATAGATCAATGGATAAAATAAACAGATCAATACATGTTTTGTTTGTTTTTTTCCCGTCAACGTATTCTAAGTTTGTTTCTATTGGTCTGATTGTTTTCAGCACGAAAGGCTCTGCGGCGTGCTGCAAGCGGGCGTTCAAGAAGGGAGAGGACGCCACGCTGGCGCCCCCGGAGGAGCTGGAGCGCAACCACAAGATCCTGCTGTGGATGATGGAGGGAGAGAAGGAGTCAGGCCGACACAAGAGGAGCACCTACGGGTGAGTGACGGCTACAGAGAGAGAGAGAGAGCGAGAGAGAGAGAGAGAGAGAGCGAGAGAGAGTTTTTCTATTCTCCATTAAAAAGCCCCAATAAACCAAAAACATCGAACGAAAGCACAATAAACGAATCTGTATTAGTCTACGAAGAAAACAAATACACAAAATACGAAAGGTGAGGCTTCTGGTGTGCTCTGTCGAGCATGACACAAACACACACACACACACACACACACACACACACACACACACACCGGGAAGGTCAGACAAACAAACAAAACCCGCCTGATTGGTTGTGTTTCCAGGAGCGCCGCAGGGAACAACAACAACAGCGGCGGCGGCGGCGGCGGCGGCGGCATCGGCATGAGCATCAGCAACGCGCGGCCGTCCCACCCCTTCGTCCAGGACCCCACCATGCCCCCCAACCTGGCGCCCAACCCCCTCACCCAGCTGGAGGAGGTGCGCAGGAGGCTGGAGGAGGAGAGCGTGCGGTGCGGCGCCGCGGCGGCCACCCAGCCCAAGCAGAGGTGAGGAGGAGGGATGCGTGGCTTTCACGGTTGTTCACTCTCATCTTTGTTTTCAAATTAGTATTTATTTATGTATTTGTTTTGTTTGATAGGGACACAGCGTGTCGATGAAAATCAGTTTACAAAAAAAAACAAATACAAGAACCTGCTGGAGTTTAGAAAAAGAGAAAAGCTAATTTACATCTACAGTCCTTCGGCGGTTAGCAAAACCAGAAACATTACAAGTGAAAATATACAAATACAAATATACAAATACATAAGTAGAAAGAGACAAAAACACATTGTACAGCATGACAATTGTTTTGTCGTGATGTGTGCGATCGCGTCGGCCCACCAGCACGCAGGTTTGAGCGCGGCGCGGTTCCTACATTTAGCGGCGATCTGTTTGTCAATACTGCGACGCCGGGGTCTCAAGGTGGAGCGGAAGAAGACGGCGACTTTCCACTCGGTCCAGTCCTGCTTTGACTCGTATACTATATGCTGAGTGAGTGCAGCCTGCGTGGGGTTGAGCCAGGGGTGGTGTCTAACCGGTCCCCCACCCCCCTCCTCCCCCCAGGTATGTGATGGAGGTGATCCAGAGGGGACGCACGGCGGTCCGGCCAGCGCTGTTCCCTCCGCTGGACGTGGTGCCCGCCGTCTCTGACTGCGACCTCTCCGAGTCTGAGTACGTCCACAGTGACCCCTCCTCTCCTCAACACACCCCCTGTACCTCACCCCCTGTAGCTCACCCCCTGTACCTCACCCCCTGTACCTCACCGCCACCCCTGTACCTCACCCCTGTACCTCACCGCCACCCCTGTACCTCACCCCTGTACCTCACCCCCTGTACCTCACCCCCTGCCCTTATCCCTTATATCATAGGTCACCTATGATGCCCATGTCATAGATCACATGACCACCCGCCATGTCATAGATCACATGACCACCCTCCATGTCGTAGATCACATGACCACCCTCCATGTCATAGATCAGATGACCCTCTATGTCATCCAGGTCACACCTGACCCCCCCCCCCCATAGTTTACAGCTCCCTCCTCTCTCAGCACTCTGCTATATTTTGAGCTGACCTGAATCACTAATCCATAATAGGCGATCACTGTTAGCACATTCAGTCGACTGTGGTTTTGATGTTGTCCTGTGATAATTGTTTTATTTATTTCATTTTTTGCTTTCAGTACAATGTGCGGACCCTTCACACAATTAAAAGCAATTTTGCAAGAGCCATTCAACGTAATGCATTATGTATGCACTCTGCGCTCGCTCGGGAGCGCGCTGCTCCCGCTGAATATAAATGGGATATATTCAGGATGCATTTCTGATGAGGAAGGGAAGAGGCCGTCGAAAAAAATAAAGCAAAGTGTGTGTGGTCAGCAAAAACGTTGATAATCTTATTTTTTTAGAGAGAGAGACAAGAAAGTGGGTTGAAAAACAGAATCGAAACCTGGGGGCACGACAAGGACTACATGGTTAGCGTGTGCTAGCGAGTTGAGCCAAATACGCTGACGTGACGTTCAAACATTAACAAAAACAGGAAGTTGGGTCTGAGTCTTATCGTGAGTTATGCCAGACTAGTCCCTTTCAAACGGGACCTAGCGGTAAACACATGACATCACCGAGGCCTTGAGGTCCGCAGGCAATGTGCCCCCGTGTTTTGCATTTCAGCAAAAGCCATTACAGCAATCATTATACACAGTAGATGATTATATATTGATGATTATATATTCAACCGGACTCAACGTGTCATTAAATGGCGGTGAAAGTGTGTAATGATTCAAACTATTCACGTGACTCCGTTTAATACTTTCTGATCTTCAATCAGAGGAATTCAATTCGCGAGATAAAAGAAGCCGCTGTTGCTCGAGGCGCAAGCTTTTCATGTTACACCAGCGGCTCGGATTGGCTCGGATTGATGTTGTCACCGCGCCGCTTGAGTCGTGTACGCAGAGCGCTGCGAGGCGGATGACAGCCATTGATTTTTCTATTATGTGACCAAACCACACACACAACGCTTTGAATACTTCAAAGTCATCTTAAGGGCTGGTTGCTAATGATCTGCTCGCACAATAACATTCGTAAGCCCTTGACACCCTGGCTTATATCGTGCTTTCAATGCCATACAAGCCGACATGTCTAGTCGGTCTTTTATGCACCGGCCTCACCGAGTCGCTTTCCTTCTATGTGCAGATATACTTGGCAAAAATAAACGACAGGTTGGATAAATACTGTTACACGCGTGTCGTGCATTTCAATAACGGCGACTTCAATCACGCGTGTGGATTGGGTTGTAACCGTAATCGCTTTCCGCCGGGGAGTCGGCGTCGATGCTTTCCCCGCGATTTATTGTCGTGTTTTATGATTGTGATAACCGCCGATGCTCTGTTACTTACTCTGCCGTGACTCACAGAGGAAGAGAGAGATGTAGATAGAGAGAGAGAGAGAGAGAGAGAGAGAGAGAGAGAGAGAGAGAGAGAGAGAGAGAGGAAGAGAGAGATAGGAAGAGCGAGAGGTCCTTCTGATTATAATTATATGGCGCTCTGCATTGACAAGCTCAGTGATGGTATACTGTACTGAAACTATAGCAGGGAACACATTGGTGTGTGTGTGTGTGCGTGCGTGCATCTGCCTATCTATCTGTCTGTCTGTCTGTCTGTCTGTCTGTCTGTCTGTCTGTCTTGTCTATATTTCCCGATATTTCGTCACGTCACTTCTGGTACTCGCTGTGTTTCCTCCAGACACAAGGCGGCCAGGAAGCCGCTGAGCGACTGCACCACGGTGGCCTACTACTTCTGCGGCGAGCCCATCCCCTACCGGACGTCGGTGCGGGGCCGCGTCGTCACGCTGGGCCAGTTCAAGGAGCTGCTCACCAAGAGGGGGAGCTACAGGTAGCCAGGACAGCGCGCGCCTTTTAAGACCAGGCCTGCAACACGGCATCTAACGTCATTTAGCCAATAAGACACAGATACATTTTTTTTTAAAGACTGACATTTTTAAAGTAGTCGTACTTTTTGTAGAAATTGACCGTTTTATTGATGTGTTGATTTAAAAAAAAAAGTTTCATCATCTCATGCGCGCCTTTTAAGACGAGGCCTGCAACACAGCATCTACCGTAGAATGTAATTTAGCCAATAAGACGTACATTTTTTTTAAAAGACTGACATTTAAAAAGTAGTGGTACTTTTTGTAGAAATGTACCATTTTATTGATTTGTTGAATTTTTCGTCTGAATTTGTAATGGGTTTGTAAAGGTTCAGCTAAAAAAATTAACTGAAAGTACAATCAGCCACGAGGTACTTCAGATACTTCAGAGATATGCAGATGGGAGCATCGAGTGTTTGAATGACAGGAATACATAAAAAAATCGCAAATGCAAATGACATGTGATGTGATTGCTAAGATGAATGATTATGTATTCATCATATTCGCTATTATACGCTTATATACGCTAATCAAACTAAGAAATTTTTTTTTTCCTTCGTTTTTTCCCCCCCAGGTTTTATTTCAAGAAGTTAAGCGACGAGTTCGATTGCGGGGTGGTTTTCGAGGAAGTGCGCGAAGATGATGCCGTTTTGCCCATCTTCAAAGAGAAGATTATCGGTAAAGTTGAAAAAATCGACTGAGGCGGTTCGGGCCGGGAGAGACGCCTCCGCCGGGTCGCCTGAAGACGTGGATGTTTCTGATGGAGCGAGCAGGGAGATGGACGGCAGAGAGAAAGTGTTTCCGAGAGAGGGGGGGGGAGGCGCGGAGGGAAAGTGTGGAGATGGGACAGTTCATGAAGTACATGAAGATGAAGAGCGAGCTCACGGTGGTCTGTAGCGCGCGCTGGCTACTCGTGTGATTTAATGATGAAGGGTTCGCGGTCCTTATATTGTGCTGAGTGCCACGGCAAGTGGCACAAGTGGAAAGACTTTGGGCTAGAAGTTAAAAATCAAGGTATTCTTGCTATTGCATAGAGAGTAATGTAGCACTGTATAGGTATGCTAGCGGAGCGGACAGAAACTGCTACTAAGGCTACATATTTTTATATGATCAATTGGAAGGTATCCTTTCTACAGTAAACGCACTTGTAATTTTTTTTTGTTTTTATATGTATTGGTACCAGGTCTGTACAGATTGTCTGTTTAAAAATAAATAACAAAGTTTTATATATTTAAGTATTTAAGAAGAAAGCTGTAATTTTCAAGTTCTTTCGAAAGCACGGGGGAACTGTGCCAGTGAAACACAAACAGGGTCTCCCACAGGGCTGTTTGAATAACGCGTTGTCACACGGCGAGCTCTTATGTATACACTAAATACACACTTAATAGTGCTTTTAACATTCAGCGCACCCACCAGGTGATATTTCACAAGGCTGCGATTTCATTACTGGTGATTTACCCCGCCGCCCCGGCCGAGTACGCACTGTATTTGCAAAAATCAATCTTCCAAATTAACCTGAAACACTTCAGTCTCGATCTTTCTCTATTCATTTTCCCTTCTTAAGATGTATTTTAGCATGCACTTTGACCGTTTTATACCTGCAACACAACGTCTACTGTAGAATGTCATTTAGCAAAAAAAAAACTTGGTCTTGGTTTCTAAAACTGTTGACGGAAAAAATTTCCAACGAATGTATACATTTGTATGAATTTATAATTTTATTGGCGGTAAAAAAAAGAAAAAAAAGAAGCCTGATTAGAGTTTGTTTTATTTTCCATCCTCTACATTTGTTCAACAATGTAAAGGTTTAGCTTAAAAAAAAAGCACTTGCAGTGAAGTACAATCAGACATTATGAGGCCTAATTCATCAAATGAAACCGAAGTGCTTTCTCATTAAAAAAACAAAATCCTATAGTGGACAGGTGATGATGACGTATTACTGGGTTGGTTCTTTTTTAATGTTGTATTATTTGGTTGCATGCAAGCAAGCCTTGATTTGAAAAAGAAAAGGCACTTTGATGCCCTGAATATGCACAAAACCCACCGGGCTCTGATGCCCTGTGGGTTTTGCGGGTCATACACACGTGTTACATCATGATCAACATCTATATCATTGTTGCTCATTGGCCAGTACTCATTTTTTACAATTTTTTGACAGACAGACGGTTTATGATGTCATAGAGCCTATAGGAGTCACAAAAGATATTGCAATAATATTGTAATAACCATATTGCGATATTGTAAAAACAGTGGAGTTGTCACTATAGGAAGCATTTAAGGGCACATTTAAAAATAATGTCACATGTCATGAAACACGCGGTGCGGCATGTTTTAAGGCGTTGAAATATCAATAGTGTACACGTTCATTTTTATAGGGTTACCCCAATTAGTTTTGTTTTTGTTTGAATCCGTATCTGATTCCCCTTATTATCGAGCTAGAGCAAGAACTACACAACGTACTGAAGTCAGGGGATGGTGGCCAATTTAATTGTCTTCCTTGGTAAATAAAACTGTTATATAAACTAATGAATAAATTAAAGTTGGGGTTGGGGGCGGGGTCTCATAGTATAATGGTATTACACCAAAGATAAAACAACAGTAGGAGTATCACTATCATGTCACCATGTAATCATCTGAATATCCTATGGATCCATTTTTGCCATACAGCACATATGATGTGAACGTGTGTACATGTTGACACTCGAAGCATGGTTATGTTATTTGTGTTTTCATATGTCAAAGGGAAAATCCTAGCATATCCTAGCGCTCCTCGGTGGAAAGATCCAGAAAGGGGGGCCACCATTTTGGTTCGACTTATATTTCTTATATTTCACATGTGTGCCACGGAGCCCACCCAGGGGTTACTACGGCGACGGCGTTGTATTTTCATGTCACGGCATTTCAAAGCAGAGGACCTTAAAAATCCAAGTGCTGTATTGTTTCGTGTTTGTCGCAAGATGTCTAACGTAAGGGGTATCTCCTTCTTCAGAGATTGTGTCTGTTTGAATATTTATTACACGTTTTTAACCGGGAGATTTTTTTACATATGCGGTCTTACATATCATGTCGTCGGTCATGATGTTGTTCATACTCAAGGTGCACACAACTAAATGTAATGTTGGATTAATCTCCTCGTTTGTGTCCTTTTCTGTGTCTTGAGAGGGTATGAGAAGAATCAAATGAGTAGCTGTGAAAGCTTCCCTTCATTTTAAGCATCCCCCCCCCCCCCTGCCTTTCTAAAAAAGCAATGTTATGTATATAATTAACATCAGTGCCTTCATTTTGACCTGCTATGTGTTTTTTTCGGTGTCTGCTATGTGATTTTTTCAACCAGGAAATAGCTTTATATTTTTATTTTGACTTTTGTCACACTGCAGTTTTTTCTATGTACATATGCGTACCATTTTCAAATGTCATCAACCACCAGCCCAATAAAACACAATCACTACCCTGTAAAGGCTTTGCTTCCTCATTTCTCTCTTATTCTCATTCTTCACTTCCTTCACCGGCGTAATGCTGTGCAGCAGCAGCAGCAGTCTCGCGGGAATGGTGGCTCCCTCGACCTCACCTGAACCCGGCCGTCTGCCATCTTGGGCCGTGACTGACAGACAGCAGGGCCTTTTTCTAAAAGAGACAAGAGGGGCCGTCCATTATCCAGCTAGGGGAGCGCTGGGAGTCACTGCGACTGCTTTAATGGCGTGACGGTGGTACACACAGCGTCCTACTGGAGTCGCTAGGGCTGGTAGAAACAATAAAAGACGCCAAGAGTCTCTCCCAAGTACCGACGAGTGCCGAGTCTTTCTGGCAGGGGGACCGGATATACAGTATGACCCTATATATG
>JAOPJI010000079.1:5381605-5392391 GCA_027122695.1 Merluccius productus
GAGAGAGATGAGGAGGGAGCCAGAGAGAGAGAGAGAGATGGGGAGGGAGACAGATAGAGAGAGAGATGAGGAGGGAGCCAGAGAGAGAGAGAGATGGGGAGGGAGACAGATAGAGAGAGAGATGAGGAGGGAGCCAGAGAGAGAGAGAGAGATGGGGAGGGAGACAGATAGAGAGAGAGATGAGGAGGGAGACAGATAGAGAGATAGATGAGGAGGGAGACAGATAGAGAGAGAGATGAGGAGGGAGCCAGAGAGAGAGAGAGAGAGAGATGGGGAGGGAGACAGAGAGAGATGGGGTGCTGCTCATTTGAGCGGTCCATATGTTTAATGAAGACGCCACGAGAGCAGCTCCACTGTGCGTTTGGCCCATTGTGGGTGGAAGGAGCAGCCGCTGTGATGAATAAAGCAACACTGGTGGCTTCAGCGCTGGCGAGGAGGCTCGCTTTTAATTTGCCCCGCACGCCTCTCCATTTTTCAGTAGCCTCTTCAAGTTTCCTTTTTAACGAGGGGCTTCTCTGTGGCGAGGGGCTAGGGCTGGGCGACACGGAGAAATGTATTATCACGATATTCATGAGGAAGTTTACACGGTTTTCGATATTCAAAAATACCACTCGTATACCACTAAACAGTCCAACTGAGGGTCGTCACATTAAAGTATATGGGCATTTAAAGTATGTCACTAAAACTAGCTTTCCCTTCTCTCTCTCTGACATTTTGAACCCGATCGTAATTTAGACTATAAAACGCGCGCAGTTTAGCACCGCACGTTACCGATCCCAGCTGTCTGGGATGTATGTATTTCTTCTTAAGCCTTTGATCTCTTATTGTGTGTTGTATGTCATTGTATTCTTTGTATTTGTATTCTGTGTGTTGTTCTGTCTTTGTATCTGAACCCTGAGTCTGTAAATAAAGTTTAATTGACTGATATACTCTCCAAATAACACATTTCTACATTTCTAAGAACGTAGGTTTTCATTTTAGCATGCATGCTGTAGCGTATATACTCGCAGTAGTATCGAGCTTTTAGCGTATTCTTTGTACATTATAAAACGCCGGGGATGAAAAGTGGTAATTACAGGATGATTACATGTATTAAGGTGAAACGCCGCCCACAAATGATAATTAGCGTAAAGACTACTAGTATTCACCCTCCATAGCGCCCAAGGCTGGAATAATAAAAGGGTTGTAGCCTTCTCCCATCTCAAATGGAGAATAGCACTTGAAACTTGTTCCACCCATTTTGCAATTCATACAATCGAGTTGATTGGAGGTCAAGATCGCAGAGAAACGGTATCAATACATCTGCCTAGACAACTCCGATTTCTCTCACAGCATAATCCATGTTGTCTCCAATATATAGCAAATATTTTGTCACTATTCAGTCGCATTTCACGTTTAGCGGATGCTTTTAGCCAAATGACCTCCAGTGAATACAGATACAGGTTATAATGAGCTGGTATAGGTCAGGCATCTTTTCTCAACGCCCCCCATATTCAATTCAACATTCCCCTATGGCCAGGGAGTCCCGATACTTGCACAGTATTTGCACACCTCACTCTGGCACCCAGGGGGCCACACACTGAATCTTAAAAGTTCCTCTGACTTGTTCAGGCGTGCGTGAGGGGAGCCGGCCAGGCGAGACGCACACTTATTCATGAGATCATATCGCCCAAGTGGTTCCAGTGATTGGCCACAACTGTGACATCTGAGCATTTCTTTGGATTGCCAATCAGCATGTTTGCATGCACACAATTTAAACAAGCATAATCATCTGATAAAGTCTTGTTGTGAATAAGGTCTTGTTTAGATGTCTGTGCTATTTCTTTTTTTTTTTCCTTTACCGTCTCTGTCGACTGAGTTCATATGGCCAATTGGTATTCAAAGATATTCCCCAGAAGCCAGGCCTGGCGACTGCTGAGGAAGTGACCATTTGCGTGCTCTTCCCATGACAATATTTCCGTATAAACGTCTAAGGTCTCGTTCATTTTATCAGGTGAATTGTGACAACACCAAGGACATCCCATGAATGTAGCAATGTTCCAGTGCCATGTCTTCTAAAAGATGACCAACTCTCATAGGTTTGGTATTCACCAGAATATGCCCCATCCATCCTCCATCCAGGCTTCTTTCTAATAAGCAGGCGGTTACATGACAGCTGGAATTTTTGCAGTGTTCAAAGTGAGCGCATGAAAAGGCGATGATTGACACATTCTGGCGGGCTGACAAAGTGCATCTTAAGATAGCTATGCAACCACTTATGCTCCAGCACTAGACAAGCAAAACTTATATTCTAACTTGGATGCCTTATTGCTCATTGCAATATACCAGGAGGGCAGAGTACTTCTGCCAGAGGCGTTTAGTGCCGGGGTTGGACACAACCCCATCTTACGAGAGTCAAATTTGAGCATGAAAGCACTACAAACTCAAATGCTGATTATTTTACCTCAGTGCGCTGCAGATAAACCTCATCACCACGAGCACACACACTTTTGGCAACAACAACAGGCACACAACGTCTCGGATGCGCCCATTTCTCCCGTTCTCTGACTCTCTCTCTCGCTCTCTGTCTCTCTCTCTCTGTCTCTCTCTCCCTCTCCAGTCAACATCCATGCGATTGTGACAGCAGCAGCAGAGCGATAACTTCCACAGATGACTGGTGGACACGTCCAGGTCTAATCCTCTCCCGCATGGGCCCCATGCAACTCATGTGGAAAAATGATTGGGTGGGGGAAAAAAAAACCTCGAACCTGCCAAAGCCTCACGTCCAAAAATCGGTGTGATGACTCTGTGGCTTGGTACGTTTGGCAGCAGCTGCAGGGTAGTCTGGCGACCCCAAACTGCCCCAGCAATACCCCCAGGCCACTTGAACTGACTCAAAAACCCCGATGCATGCTTAAGTATGCCATCCGCAAAACCTGAAAACCCACCCTAGGCGGTAGGACCACACACACGCACAGCACACCCACACACACACACACCAGGTCTGCTGGTAATGACTTCCCCCCAGGTCTGAAATATACCTCCTTTTAATATAGACCGCCACCCCCTCAGGCCTTTACCATTAAAATGTTCCAACTGTTCACTGTTATGGAGAGTGAGGAGTATAATACGCTCTTGATCATAACAGGCACATTTGTACGTGCTCCATGATGAAACGTTGTCCCCCTCGCAAAGCCCCGTCTCGAGGTCCCCCGGTAGAAGACCTTTAAGTTTCATTCACTGATTTGAGTCCCTTTGTGCGTGATGACTTTGTGCGGATCCGTGTCTGTTGTTGACTGATTTATTTACGGTTCTGCCTCTGTATTATCTGGAGCAGCAGGAGCCACCTAGATGCATTACACACACACACACACACACACACACACACCTGCGAAAAGGTCACAGAGAATGATGGAGTAACACGACAAATTACCTCTCTGTTTCATTGACGTTCTTTGTGGGCAGGTATGCCATTTGGGCTGCATAATGAGGCGTGGTTTTCCAGAGTCTGTTGTTTGAGTTCCCCCCTTCCTAAGAATATACACTCCCTGGGTTTAAGTAGGATTCCCTGAACTGAAGGTATTGCTATGCGACTCATACAGGCATTTCGATTTAATAATTTCTTGCTCCTGGTATTATGTGTGTTGTTGTGTGCGTGTGTGTGCGGGTGCGTGTGGTTTCAACATAAGTGGAAGTACATTTCGGCTTGCTATATAAGGGTTGTTATTATTTTGCTTCCAAGTGCAAAGAACAGGCACTTTATCGTCTGTTCATTTTGAGATCGGCATTTTCTTTCCTCGTGGTATATACAACTTGGATACATAACAACATTTAACAACGATGAGGTAACAACAGGGGACATACCGAAGTATAAATCATAGTGTATTCCACCCGAATGAATTTCATATATCCTATAAAACTTTTCGAATTTCAGATTAAACGCTAAACATTATTTCCGAGAGGATATTGTACTTAGCGGTGAATTAAAATCACCCACCAAGACTGATTGATGCAGGGTTTTTTTCTAATAATGGGAACGGTGTGAATTTGTGTTACTCGGCAGAGTAAACTTCCCGCTACCCTGGTTTTTAATTCTCCTGCAGCGCTCCACTACATTAACACCACGCCAGCAGTAAGTTGGCCTGTCACAATTCACAAAGGCATCAGGGCATCAATGGACTGTGTGTGTGTGTGTGTGTGTGTGTGTGTGTGTGTGTGTGTGTGTGTGTGTGTGTGTGTTTGTGTGTGCTTGATTGTGGATAAATGCATTTGTGTATGTGTGCCTGTGTGCGTGTGTTTGTTTGTATTTACAGCTACACTTCTGTGTGTGTGTGTGTGTGTGTGTGTGTGCAGTAGGGCATTCACACTGCTGCATTTTAGTAGTCGACAGCTACTCCCAAAAATTAGTTGAGTAGTTGATTAATCGTGGGAGATATCTTACTTTTTTCACCCAATAACAATGATCAATTCTCGCCAAGAAGGTCTCCAATACCATCAAAGGGTTAACTGCACCATTTCCAATGAGAAACATGGCTCGTGACAGAAAGGACCGGACCACCGATGTTGGAGAGAGTGGTGCTGGACCCCTGCATCCGAGCCTTACCCGCTTGAGCAAAAAAGGTATGCCGCCCAAACTGCCCCCAACACCCTGGACACATTAGTTGAACTGCTGGAAATGAACCCCAGAGAGAGAGAGAAGGTGGGGCGCTAACAGTCCCAGTGGGACTCAAGGCCCTGCAGATCCAAACTCCCAGTGACGATATACCACACCGACCCCAAATGTATCAGAATAGTCGAAAATGTTACACCTGCGGCTGTGCGGGACACCTTGCCTGGAACAGCCTGGAGCAAGATGTTCCCATGCCTACTGCACCCTTGAGTGGAGGGGGGGAAGACCCATACTTGCACACAAGGAAGTAGAAACGCCTAGTTGTCCCATAAAAGTAGGAAACTAGGGAACGGTCACTGTGTGCACTGTGACTCCAGATTGTGTCCAACCGCACTGGTACAAATACAGACCATGGCCAAACCATATTGCGAGCCAGAGTGGTGGAGAATCTACCTGAGCCAGTGCTAATAGGGAGAGACTGCAAGCTCTTTGCATGTTATTGGAAATGCCATGTCTGCACTGGTGGGAGACAGGTCCCAAAGCCCCAGACGTGTGCAATGGGCAATTCCTCAGAAAGCTCTGAGGAGGACTCAGACATACTAACCTTGAGGACATTTCTCACTTCCCAGATGGAGGGGGATTACAGTCACCATCCAAGAAGCTCCAAAGCATGAATCATCATCGCCCTGAGAAGCTGAAGCCAGTGAGGTATTCGTGGAAAATATCCACAGGCCACCCCTGCCGAGCCTACCCATCCTTGCAATTTTGCTATGTCCCAGAGGGAAGATCCAACCTTGCCCATTGAGGGAAAGCTTCAACCAGGCGGGAGTAAACTCTCTAATCCTTACTTAACGAAGAAAAAAATGGCTTACTATATAGGGATGTTAAAATGGGGAAAGAATTGACTAACAAATGACTTGTGCCGAAAGCATATCACCTCAAGGTTCTGTTTCTTGGCCCTGTGAGATAGCTCAGCCAAAGGGTCTCAGAGGGTGCAATATGACGGCGTTCAGACATGGTTTGCAGCTCCAAAGTGGAATTTATTTACAACGATATGGCCAATACACGATGATATTATTTACAAAAAATAAAGTTAGACCTGAGAACTCATGGCTAAATCGAACTATAGCCTATGAGGTATCCAAAACACATCCAACACATATCCTCCCCCCCACTGAAGCCAAACACCAACTCCTTACTGTACTCTCACTGACTTGGGGCCCACCTGGGATGGAGAAGCCCCTGGAGAGGGTCTTAGTGAGGTTCTACTGGTTCCACTGGTAAGAAGAGCAGTCCAGGACAACTGCCGGCACTGTGCTGACTGCCAGCTTATTAGCCCGAAGCCACACTACCAGAACCCCCTTTGGAAACCTGGGAATGGACATAGTGGGCCCCCTGCCCAAGACCACTCGAGGTCACCGCTTCATCCTGGTCATAAAAGCTTATGCCACCCAGTTCTCAGAGGCCATTCCCCTTTGCACCGGGTTGACACTAGAGAGGTACTCCTGCTGTTCTCCAGAGTGGGCATGGCCACTGAGATATAGACGGCCATACTTTAGTGTATGATCCCCAGATAGATGGCATAGTGGAGAGATTCAACAGAACTTTGCGCACTTGTGACAGACGAGGACGTTAAAAACGAACCAACTAACCAACAATCCAGCTACTGCCACATGTGCTCTTTGCCATCAGGGAGGTCCCCCAGAGCTCCACCCATTTGAGTTGCTGTATGGATGCAGGTCTCGGAGAATCCTCAATCTGATCAAGGAAGCATGGGAGAACCAACTTTCACCCCACAAGTCAGTGATTGATCACATGGCTAACATGCTAACATGCAGATTGCACGTGTCTGGCCTATAGTACGTGTCCACATGGAAGAGTTGCAGACAGCCCAGGGCAATGGACCAGTGAACTACAGGGAAAAGGTGAAAGGGCCACCAAATGTACCATGTGATGAAAACATGGTATGAACCAGACAGCTGCAGACAGGATATATTTAAGTGCAAAAATGTGTCTCACAGACTGCATCCGCACACCTTTATAACAACAACCACGTGCATATTGACTTACTCAATGCATCCTGCAAGTGACCTCCTGTGCTACATGTTAAAAGCAAGAGAGAGCAAAATTCACCACACTGGCCGTAATCAGCAATGTCGGGCAAAGATAGCAATTTTCGTGCACCAAATTCTGCACTCGCTTTCACTCTGCGTTACAACCCAAAGCCATCGCCCCCAACTAACCAGCCATTATCCTTAGGCATAGGCTATTGCATCACATTGTAACATACAGCCTTTTCACAGTATAACCTATACAGGAGCATATAAAACGGCCTATGGTCACGTTTAGTCTACTGTTGCAGGTTCTTGTTTAACCACAGGGTGTCACTGAAGCCCATGTGGATGAGAGCGAACCCTGGACAAGCCGCTGGGCATTGAAAAGTGGAAATGGGCTGGCTTTCTGGGGTGGGCCACAGGGGTCTCGCTGGGTGGCCCAGGCCCCCTAATGCCACCCCATAGCGCTGGGCCTGCCATCGTACCTGTTTGTGTTTGCATGTGTGTGTGTTTATGTGCGTGTGTGTGTGTGTGTTTGCATGTGTGTGTGTGTGTTTGCATGTGTGTGTGTGCGTGTGTGTTTGCATGTGTGTGTGTGCATGTGTGTGTGTGTGTGTGTGTGTGGTGCCTTCGAGGTAAAAGAGGGGCAGCGAGGTGGCTGATGAGATAAGGGACCTGTGGAACTGTGTGGACCTCTGTGCTGTTTGCTTTGCTTCACCGTCTATATTCAAAAGAATCAGCTAAGCTTGAAATGTTCAAGTCTGTTTAGTTTTTTTTCTGTGCGGTGTCCAGGGCTCGTCATACACCGGTTGCAAGCATCTGTTTATTGTGCTTACTGAACAGGAACATTATGTTTGCCTTTAACTGTTCTTATCTGGCCCTTGGTAGTAAGGGGATTTTTTTGTTGCCTGTTCTAATGTATTTTCCTTTGGAAGAGATTGTGTTATGAAATTATTCAAATGAGCGCCTGCCACAGAATTTGACAAAAATGGAAACAAAACGGGGCTTGATTGAATACTTTAGGCTTGTTGTGCTCAGCCCTCAAATACAAGTAATACCATTTTGGCCATTAAAAAGAAAGAACAGACTGGAGGCTGGGCCATCAAATCTAAACAATTCAAATAAAAGGGGATGTGATATTATAGAAAACATATGTTGTTTAACATACAGAATAGTATGCAATATATCAACGAATGACTGGGTATTACATGTGTATTAGATTAAGTGAATAATAAGTGAATCAGTAATACCTCATTCAAAAACATATTTAAGTCCACCAATGCAGGAATATCGCAAATATAATATGTGTAACTCACTTGCAGCTAA
Source organism: Merluccius productus (assembly GCA_027122695.1). Lineage (NCBI taxonomy): Eukaryota > Metazoa > Chordata > Actinopteri > Gadiformes > Merlucciidae > Merluccius > Merluccius productus. The sequence goes on from JAOPJI010000079.1 coordinate 5,389,574, forward strand.
TACAGCAAAAACACCAAGTTTTAACTGTAAAATATAAAGAGAAGCCTTGCCGAGGTCTTAATGGCGGCCTTCATCATCAATATTAAAATCTCAAAAACTGTGAAGACAAATTAGCAAGAGGGAAAACATTGGGGAGATCAACAAGTGTGTTCACAGTACGTCAAACCCTAGAAACCCTCTTTCTCCTGCGTGGCTGCGAGCACGACTGGTATGCAGCAATTTGTAATCAGTTAGTTCCCTGTCGTCCCGGAACAGCAAATGCTTATTTATTTCTATTAAAAAATCAGTGAGTCAGGTTGAAACTTGAGCAAGCTACAGAATCCATTTTATTTTGTAATAGACAGCATCCCGTGGGGGACGCTATTGTGGAATATAATTCCCAGGTAATTATGCCGTCAGAATTGTCAATTTTTCTTCGAATACCTGAAGATGATTGTGGTTGTGTCATTTACATAAAACAACATAGCAGGAAAACTCCTATTACTTAACTTCATGTGTGTTTTCAATGATTACAGTGTTTATTGTTTTTTCTTCCTTGGATTAATGTGATTGGGCACCAGAACAACCTGGTTGTTTTGTACGAAACTAAAATATAAATATGGGAACATCTCAACATTGTGAGATTATGAGTTTCCTGTTCCCGTTCCCGTTCGGGAGCCAAAAGACCTCTGTGAGATCCTCAGCAGTGAGGCATGATTTTGCTTACATGTAGCTTGATCGCGTGCCATTAGTCAGACAGTGTTATGAAAGGAAAAGGGAAATGACAATGGCTGCTCATGCTGTTGGAGTGCAGAGTGGAGGTTTCCTCAATATACTCTTCAGCACTCAAGATGATTGGAAATTGCATAACCTGAATCGTTGCCAACGGGCCAAAGCCCAGTTTTAATGTAGTTCAGGCTTTCCTGGGTCTAAGTCTTGGCTCACGGCCAAAAGGGCAATTAAAGAAAATGATTGGATGCACATCAAGTTGTCAGGATAGCCAATCCTTCAATGAAAACTATGAGAAACATTGTATTGAAAAAGGGGGGTTGGGGGCGGGGGGGTGAATATTTTAAGTTATACCATATTCCCATGATAAGATGTCATATTCCTTAAAGGGAATCTAGAGGAACTTGTTCTGGAAGTTTCCATTCAGATATTCAGCATGTGTTCAGTATACCCAGTATCCACATCCCAGCATTATACTCTTACACTACACAGCATATGAATCATATCTGCTCAGCTTTACTCCATATAGGACTCTATGTGATCGTGGTTGTGAAGAAGAAATGTAATTCTGCTTTTCTTGGTGCACTTTATAAAGGAAAGCCGTCCTCACTAAACATTATTTAGCATGGGAGGCTGGAAGAAGCCTCCGGGGCTAGCGAGGTATACATTGACTCAATTAGTTCGTTTTGAGGCAAATAGAAACAGACGTGGATAACAGTTCTGTATTATAAGCATATTATTGCGTTACTGTATATTACCATATAACTTTAATTTGAATATCATTTTTCAATGAATATCATTGGGTTTTTTTAATGTGCATTTTCCCCTTGAGCAATTTGGAGGCTTTTAAAATCATTTAAAAACTATATTTTCAAATTAGCATGCAGCTGACTAGGAATGCGATCACACACAACATATCGTTATCGCGTTAACGCCCCTTATCATATTTGATAAGAAATGCCTACAATCCAAGCGCTTATGTCTGCGTATTATGCGGTAAATTTATTCAAACAAACGCAAAGGTAAACCTGATATAATTTATCACGAATCATGAATTGAAATGTCAAAATATGTTTCGCCTCGTAAAAAATTACCATTTCAAATGCCCTTGCATTTCGCGATCTCTCTCAACCTTACCTCTCTTAACCTTCCCTAAAGACGACGAACATGTCCGCCGAATTTTAAATCCACACTATTGGGATCCTCGTCGGAGAGGTCAGAGGGGGTCTCGCTCTCTCCCTTTGTTTGACTTTTTGAGGTATTCAATCGACGTGGGCGCTAAATAACATTTTAATATTATTATCACAATATCTTCCGTGAGGTTTTCGAGGGTTTAGCAGCTCACTTCAGTTTGAATTCTATGACGAGTTATGAAGTGCCCCCGCTTTCCGTATCCACTCCATGAAGTATTCATCTCTCTCTTTATTGTCTGTGTGCTGCTGAGTGATAAAACTTTCATGATTTATTGATTTCAAAAAGCAGGATATCACCAAAGAGCCCAGTCCTATGAAAAAAAACAAATCCTGTATTTTCTCTCCAGCTGTCATTTCGGTTTAGGCGCTTTTATAGTGGATTTGAAAATGATTTTTCACGAACACAGGTATATATTATTTATTTCAATGTCGGGATTCTCATTCATGTGTGTGTGTGAAGTGAAGTTTCTTTTGCAAAGTGCAATTTTGTCTGAACACGTGAATTAACCCCAGGAACATTTCCAGCACTAATAATATCATTGCGCCGCCTAATTGGCCTCACACCAGCTGTTCTCCATGGAAGTAATGAGGAGGTCATTCCTTTCTCCTGGATACCGCAGCTCTCCCCCTTCAGCTCCCCTCCTCCGTCTGCTGGAAACCTTTAGTCCTTCACTTTTCTCTTGTTTACCCCCGCAACCTCTCACCTTGTCCTCCACCTCCTCCTCCACCACCACCACCACCACTTTGTTTTTCTCCACTACCTCCTCCACTACCCCTTCCTCTCCTCCACCACCACCATCACCTCCTCCTCCACCACCACCACCATGTCACCCTCCACCACCTCCTCCTCCTCCTCCTCCTCCTCCTCCTCCTCCCCCCCCCCCCCCCCCCCCCCCCCCCCCCCCCCCCCCCCCCCC
>JAOPJI010000079.1:5409022-5420895 GCA_027122695.1 Merluccius productus
CACCCCCCCACCACACACACACACACACACACACAATAAAATGCTTTCAAAAGGTTGTTTACACGAGGAAGAAAGGGAGAAGAAAGGCCTTCATTACGCAGCACATAAAGCTCAAATGGAAAGAAAGAGAGCGAGGGGCGACGCGAGTGGAAATGGCTGCCTGCGCGTGATAGGAGAATGGACAGGGCTCTCCGAACGCCCGGGGTACTCTAGCTTTCTGCACTCGGGGCTAACGCCGGCTCAGCCATACAGATTGCAGCCATTAGGGAGAGCGGGGGAAAGGGGGGGAAAGGGGGGGCCTCGGAGGTGGCGAATGGACCTAAGCTTTTAAGAGACAACAAACACCGGCTGGCCCGCCCGCCACCCGCCACCGCCGGCCTCAAGGCGAGGATATATACGCGGCCGCGCCACTCTGGCATCACAACCCGTGCGCTAAAAATACATTTGAATACCTTTCCCCCTCCTTCTCCCTCTCCTCTCTCACTTTTTTTTATTTTTGTTTATCCTCCCTGATAGCGAGCCGCTCCGGGGCTGGGGGTCTTTTATTTCCGCGTTGTCGCCGCAAGAACAGCGAGAGACATAGAGAGAGAGAAGAGTAGAAGAAGAAGAAGAAGAAGAAGAAGAAGAAGTAGAAGAAGAAAAGAGGTTGAAGTTAAGAACTTGAGGGAGAAATAAAGCGCTTTCAGGCAAATCTGGTAGTAATTAATACAACCCCCCTGTGTGTTAGTGTTTACCCTCATGGGGGGGGGGGGGGGAAATAAATGAAGAAAGGTAGCCCACACACGAGTAAAACACGCGTGTGCGTCTGTGTGGTGGCGTGTGGCGTCGGCCTGAAGCTCAGTGGAGTGAGTCACTGTGGACAAACACCTGTCACGCATTCTCAGTTAGATGACACTTCGGGCTCTGGGCTCCTAACTCAGACCTGCAGTTAACTGCTAAAGCGAAGCTCACACACCACCGCTCACACACACACACACACACACACACACACACACACACACAAACCACGGCCCCGCGAAAAAACAGGCCAGGGTCTGCCGAGTTCTGAGTACACACCAGGTGGTATTTACTGTAAAGGTCAGGGACTGGGGGGGATAATAAACGGACGGCCATTCCCGCCCGCCAAAGATGTCTTTTTGCTTTGGCAAATATTCTGGAGAGCTGTGTTTTTCATATTCATTTCATGGCACATTGGATTTGCAACCGCTTTTCTCCCCGGGACGTTACAAGTGCTTGTATTTTATTTGTTTCTTTTTTTTTTTTTTTTGTGTTGTTGTTCCTCCATTGCAAATGCTCTTTTGTTGTCATGAAATAGATGTTAGTAATGCCAGCCATTGGCATTTTATCGCCCCTGCCCTCAATACGGTATTATTGCTTTTATTTTTGTTTTCTCTACCTCTATATTCATGTATTTTTTCATTTATCTTTATTAAAAAATAAAAAATAAATAAAGGCTGGCTGGCTTCTGGCTTAACAGCCAGGGGGATTCAAGCAGGAATAAAATATATTGGCAGACACAGAAGTGAATTTAAGTGAAGTATGTATTCCCTAACTTACCAAACACGGTGGCTACTGCCAAAGAGACACATGCATCCACTGTTTGACATTTGGTCTGCTTCAGTTTAATGCCATCAGTTTATCAACATCCATCACTATTTTATTTACAACATCAAATCTCCGACACTTTATTACACTTGTGTGTGGATTGTGTGTAGACCCCACAATGGCAACCAGGTACTTGTGTAATTGTGTAATTTGAAACTGCTTTTCCAAAAGGTCAACTGACCGCAGGAATAAGACCGGGCCCCGATAGCTGGTGGGGCGCCAAGTTGAAGTATATTACGGCTGCCATAAACTGTCACATGCATTTTGTTCCTGCAGCTTTGATTGTCCTTTTTTTTTTTTTTTAGCCCAGGGACATTTCCTCTAACGCAAGAACACACCCCACCCTCTGTGCACTTCCACAATGCGACACATCCTGACCAGTGGCTGTAGCTGAAATGATGGGACATTACTGGGAGCAGGGAGTGGTCACCCAGCAATACCAGTGGCTTCAACCATTTACTAAATGTCCTCTTTGATTACCAGTACTGCTGATTTATTCCAGTGCACTTCCATTGATACTGAATAAAACTACTTACAAATCCTACTACTTGTGAGGGGCCTTTACAGTAAAACACCTTGGAAATTATTTTAATCTCCAAGAATTTAAAGTCTCAGCTCAATGACTCAGGTAAACAACGTTTCCCAAAGTAGGACGGTCAATGACTTAAGCATTAAATTTGAGCTTCAAGCTTTTCAATTATTGACTTCTTAAGCCGTGCTGTGAAGCTGCGGCCTCTCTGGTCATCTGTATAATATTTTGTGCTGTGATGTTGGTTTTACAGTCTGGGAGACACCGATTTGACATGTGTGCACTGTGACGAAAATATCCACGGTGCAGGGGGGCCCCCGGCCGTTAGGCCCCCCCCCCCACCCCCCCGAAGCTTGCCCATAGGCCCAATATCCACATGTAATATGGGGTCTATTCAGTGGAGCAAGGCGAGAATTCCCACTTTGTACCCCATAACCCCGTGTTACAGGTTTATATGCATGTAAGTTATGCGATCAAATGCATTTATGGTTCTCCAAGCAAATTATAATGTTGGATGAGGTTCGATATTAAGATTTAGATTAGATTTGACTGCACAATATATATTGAATGACGACTTTCCACCTTCAATAGAATTTGAAAATGATGTGCTTCATTCCGCTATAAAACGTAAAAAACGTATTTCAAAACCATTGCAAACTTTGCAATCATACCATATTATAATGTATTATAGATATTATTCATTGTTAAATATTGTATGCTGGAGATATATAATTACAGCTATATAAATAAAAAACCTTTACAAATGTTATTAAGCTGTATGGTTGTGCTCACTACTCAAAGGCTCACAGCTGCAAAGCTGTAATTGTAAGGTCCTTTCAATCTTTGAATTTGATTTGAAAGGCAATTTAAAGTTACACAAAGAATAGTCTCAAAAAAACAGATGAAGATGGGACATGTCAGGACCATGCCTGTCCCTATGTTCATAGAGACACACACACCAGTGTGTGTGTGTGAGTCACACACCAACCAACAGTACAAAAAAAAAAAGTTTAATCCGTTTTATGTTTATACAGCAAGTTAGTTCAAACTTGGGCTTTGGCAATCATGGGTTGCCTCCATTGAAGGTATGAATCTCACTTGAAATAACATCACTTCTAAATACTGTCTAATCCAATGAATAAAATCAGAGCCTGTGTATAGCCGATTTAATTGAATTATTCTGTGTCAGAATATAAAAAGAACAGAACCAGCTGCAGCCTTAAATTATATGTTGGTGGTTTCTGTGTAATTTATTTCATGCTGACTCCAAACGGTTTGCCATGGTTGGCACAATTCTGTGTAGAGTTGTGAAAACGGGTACCTTTTTTTTCTCAACTTGTGAAATACAAATTGGTCAATTGGCAGGTATTTACAGGTACAGCCAACAGATGTGTACTGTTGAACTAACCAAGGCAAATGAAATTGCTACTAATGATTAAAATGGCAAACAAAATGTCAATAACATGTTCTTCTCTCTTACTTGCAGGGTACTGCTGTGAAAACGAGACAGACAAAGAGAGAGGAGACAGCTGCGTACAAACACCATGATGCAACAATTTAACGATGGTCGCCTCTCAGGACAGAAACACAAACCAATCTGAGCCTGTGAGACGCTTAATCTTGACGAGACTTCACCTTGAATTTGACTGCGGGCAAAACTCACTGAATGGAACAGCTAATAAAGGAAAACATCCACCCCTTTTTTGCGAAGGTTCGGTACGTGAGGACACAACCATCCTTCAATGAATGGGAAAACAACACGCGGGTTGTTTCTGGCACTGAGCACAGGTTAACATCCAGCTAAATCTCCAATCGCATCCATTCAACTGTATTGACAACGTTGTCCCTTTGCCCTCTCTTGCTATTTTGGACGCTGTGCAGCTGTCAGAGAAGCACCAATGGCCCGCAGTGTGGGCGTGGTGATGAGTGCCTTTTTCTGGTCTGTGGCTATTGTTTATGTGACTCATATTGGTAAAGTCAATGGAGACTGCTGGCTGATTGAGGGCGAAAAGGGCTTTGTGTGGCTGGCGATTTGTAGCCAAAATCAACCCCCTTACGAGGCCATCCCTCAACATATCAATAGTACCATCGTGGACCTTCGTCTCAATGAAAACAAAATCAAAAGCATCCAATACTCTGCCCTGAGCCGCTTTGCCAACTTGACCTACCTGAATCTGACAAAGAATGAGATCTCTTATATAGAAGACGGGGCTTTTTCTGCCCAATTCAATCTACAAGTCCTTCAGCTGGGCTTCAACAAGCTGCGAAACCTGACAGAGGGGATCCTCAGGGGGTTAGGCAAGCTACAGTACCTCTACCTCCAGGCCAACCTGATTGAGACTGTGACACACAATGCCTTTTGGGAATGCCCCAACATCGAGAACATTGACCTCTCCATGAACCGAATACAGCAGTTAGACGGGTCCACTTTTGCCAACCTGAGTAAGCTCACGACCTGCGAGTTGTACACCAACCCGTTTAACTGCTCCTGCGAGTTGCTCGGCTTCGTCAAGTGGCTCTCCGTCTTCCCCAATAGGACAAATGAACGGATGGTGTGTGACTCCCCACAAGGCGTCTCGGGTTACAGCCTTCTGAGCACGCTTCCCAACGACCATACGTATCGCAACGCCCTTTACATGCTCACCACAGTGTGCACGGACGACTACGTGACCCCCTACATACCCATTCCCCCAGAGCTCACCACCCCTCACCCAGATACCACACCCTGTCTGCTGGACGACTGCTACTCAGGGACAGAGCCGGATGACATCATCACCACCACGACGTACAACAACGACATGGAAATCAACCCCCAGATGAAACTGCAACAGGTGTCAGACACAGGCGCCACCATCAGTGTCCAGATCCCGCACCCCTACAAAAAGATGTACATCCTGGTTCAGTACAACAACAGCTTCTTCACCGACATACAAAACCTGAAAGATATCAAGGAGGACATCGAGCTCAAGAACCTGAAACCCCACACTGACTACACGTACTGCGTTGCGTCCATACGAAATTCTCTCAGATTTAACCACACCTGTCTGAAAATCACCACTGGCCCATGGCACGGAAAGGACAGAGCAGTGAGCAGTGCGGCCGCGACCCACTACATAATGACCATCCTGGGATGCCTCTTTAGCATGATCATCGTCTTGGGGGTAGTCTATTACTGCTTGAGGAAAAAGCGCCAAATAGATGACAAGCACAAAAAAACTGAGAGCCTGAAGAAGAATTTAATGGAGCTCAAGTACGGACAGGACCTAGAAGGGGGAACCCTGCCACGCATGTCCCAGAAGCAGATGATGGCTGGAGAAACCATGGGACGAATGCAGTACATGCAGCCTGGAAGCGAGATGGAGCAATACAAGTTCCAAGAGATAAGTGACATGCCTAAGATGGCCAAGGGGAATTACATGGAGGTGCGGAGCGGGGACCACCACGAATGCAGGGAATGCGACATGGGAATGCCTGGCAACAGCCAAGGGTCTGTTGCAGAAATTTCTACCATTGCGAAAGAGGTGGATAAGGTCAATCAGATAATCAACAACTGTATAGATGCTCTTAAATCAGAATCCACCTCTTTCCAGGGGATGCACTCCGGGGCTGTGTCCAATGCAGAACCCCAGCTGGTACTACTATCAGATCATCCCCAAAGTAAATCCGGCCTTCTGTCCCCAGGGTATAACGACAGCTACCACCACTCATTGCAGAGACACCGCACCTCGGACGTGTCCCCAAAGAGGCCCAGCACTGCCACGGGGGGGCCCATGAGGAGCCCCAGGCCGTATCGCTCGTCGGAGTCCAAGTACATAGAGAAGACCTCCCCCACGGGAGAGACCATCCTCACTGTCACGCCCGCCGCCGCCATCCTGAGGGCCGAGGCGGAGAAGATGCGCCAGTACAGCGACCACCGCCACTCCTACCCGGACCCCCAGATCGAGGAGCTGGAGGGACCCGACGGCCACAAGTCCTCCATCCTGGAGCCGCTAACCCACTCCCGCACCAGAGACTTAGCCTACTCCCAGCTCTCCTCCCAGTACCACAACCTGAGCTACTCCTCCAGTCCAGAGTACTACTGCAAACCTTCCCATAGTATCTGGGAGCGGTTTAAGCTCCACCGGAAACGGCACAAGGATGATGAATACATGGCCGCGGGCCACGCGCTGCGCAAGAAAGTGCAGTTTGCGAAAGACGAGGACTTACATGATATTTTAGACTACTGGAAAGGTGTGTCTGCGCAGCATAAGTCGTAACCCTTCCGAGTGAACACCACAGATGCTGAAAAAGGCATAAAAACTTTGTGTGACAAATATTTCAAAGGATACTTCCATACTGCTACTCATTTGCAGGGTCGGCTCTAGCCATTTTGGTGCCCTAGGCAAGAATAGGATTTGGTGTGCCCCCCCCCACACACACACACACACACACACACTCCACATTACTCCACCAGTACTGCCTCATCACCACCCACTCATGCTAGAGTAAAAATATGGACGACAAACATTAGACACCATGGTTGCAAGACAAAAGTATAGATTTTTATTTTCATAAATTTAAATTAGTTCTCAACCAAACGAATTATGTGTCGAATAATGAATTAATTTGTTAAATATTGCTACCTTGCCCTGTTAGTGATATCCAAGACACTGGCACTTGGTTATTGATAGATTACACCCTGTAACTTTAACATTCAATAATAATAATAATAATAATATCAATAATAATGACATCATAGCAGTGTATTATAAATTACAGAGACTACAAATAATTGGCTGAATTGACAAGCTTTAGAGAGTGGTGTAGATGGGAGATCAGATGTCCCTTCTCCAGCAGCTGGGGGCTTCTGCAAAAATGGAGTGCATCTGGCCAGTTAAAGAGTAGAACTTAACCTATTACAAGTAAAAAAACATGTAGGACAAACACACATACAACAACAACTGAAATCTATGTTTTTATGGATATAGCGTTAGCGATTATCACTGATATTGGTCAGCAACATTTCAGCACAATGCCTTACGTTCTAGGAAGGAGCGGTTATCCAGATAGCTAGCTACTGGCTTGCCATTCAGATTCATATCCTTCAATCTGTGTCTGATGCAGCTATCGTAGCATCATTATCTAGCATTGGCTTTACTGCTACTTAGCTAGCTAGCTACTACAAATGAAACGTCTCTACACACAAAACGGCATTTTAACGTTAACATAAGACGACATACCTCTATATTGGGCTTTTCCTCCTCCTCCTCTTTTCTTTGTTTTCTTCCTTGCGCATCTGAAGGCTTGGACCTTTTCATTATGACGTAAGATGGGAAAATAGATATCTGCCTCTTGACATCTGTCCATCAGTCAGTCAGTCTAGTAACCTCTGGCACTTCTTACGTGCCGGACTTGGGCTGTCTGTGATGCGCATCAAACGCAAACCCATCCTCCACTTTTAGTGGGCACAGTAAAAGTGCCGGCCAGGGCAGATGAACCATAGCGAGGAACAGAGTGCAAAATGTATTTCTTTGTTTCTTTATTTTTGTTCATTTGTTACCTCAAGGCAGAGAAAGAGGAAGGGGCGACCAGCTCCCACTAGAAGGTGGCACTCCAGGCGACCGCCTATATGGCCTATGCCTTTAGCCGGCCCTGCTCATTTGTGTGTATCACATTCGATTTTGATTGTGAGGAAGATTAATATTGACTTATCATACTAATTACAACCATAACTGGGAAACGTTTTACTTAGTAAGGATAAAATATATTGCAAATTGAGAACATATTTGTTGCAATGGATTATAGGTTTTTGGGTAATGCATGCCCAAGTCCTGTGACAGTGGAATTTACTGTTGTGTACTTTTGAGAATACTATATGAAGAATATGTGTCTACTGAAACGTCAATATTTTTCTTGGAAAAACTATGTGAACCACGAAGCATTCATTTACTACCTTCCTACGGTATATTTCAATAATATAAATTGTACAGAAATGGTTTCCGTATTTGCTGTAAAAAAAAAAAGAAAAAAAAGAAGAAGAAGAAGAAGAATTGAAGCGATGTTGAGAACGGTTTAGATGATGCCAATGGAGAGCTGGGGGTATTAGAGGAAGCGCTCTCTCCAGAACGCCATGTCTTATTTTAAACCAATCAGAAAGCATGTTACCATCTCCACTCACAACCCCCTTTTTCCCCTCTCCCACACACACCGTAGACCATAGACCTATTTACCATCGAAATGTACACATCCTCATATCACAGAGAGCCAGTCCCATTGTTTGCAACTGCCTCTGTTAGAGTTTAACACTTTAAATCCTTATACCCGCCATCTCAGGCAAAGACTTCATGAACCACCAGTTGTATTTGTAGTACCAAAGTAGAGAAACCTCAAATGTTTACAATATTTCTAGATGGTCCAAGAGTCTTAATTACGTCAACACAGATTCATATTCAATTTACACACTTGCTCCTTATAAAATTCCAAACACTGTCTGGAGACGATATTCACGATATTCCCACATTGTTTCCTCACTGCAACATTAATAGATTTGTATTCAAGTGGATTAATCACGAGTTAATGACTTGAATATAGAATTTAAAACAATTATTGAGAAAACAATGCAGTATTATCTCACATGTAGTTTACAATAGGTGCACAGAAAACTCTGTCCTACAGCCCGATTAATGAATGTAATAACATTCTGTACATGGCAGCTTTTACCGATTTTTTCAACAAAGACGACGCTATTAAAAAAAACGTTTTTTTTTCAGTTTGCTCCAGCATTTCATTTTCCATTGTATTATATTGTATAGATTAATGTTAAATCCATGAAAGAAAAAAGTGTAGTCTATTTTGATAGATGGGCCTTGTTGCTTGTAAAAATGTTTCATTTTCTCTTTATGGCTAGGTTGTTCTAACTTTTTGTATATTATGAAGCTACCAGATAAATATAAACATGCTATAGTAAAATTTGAGAATGTGAATTAAATCCTCTGACTTACTGGCTGTGAATTTGTATATCATATACAGTTTTTTGAGTAAATACATACATAATACACTTAATTATACTTTCTTTGTAAGATGTTTATATTGCTCGTTCATAACAGGCTCAGGATTTTTATTACATTCATGAATGAGAAATCAATGCTAACGACAACATTTACTTGCGGTCTAAGTGCAACTTTCAATCAAATGTGCATGTGAAATGTTCATGGCTGTCCTAGAGGATGATATGAGGATCTTGTGGCCTTGTATGCTCCGCTAATGAGGACCACAACGTAGAAGTGATGAAATACAAGATAATACTGCAGAGCAAGGTTGTCCTGTACTACACTAGAGGATAACTGTAGTTGATGGTTTAGTAGGAAGTGAATCAAAATGTAATTTCTGAAATGTAGACCTTGTTTGCTCTTTGAGGTTTGTTTTAGATGTATCACAATGTAAAGATGTTGCATATGTTTTGCATATAATGTGCAACAAGGCTGTTGTTGTTCATGAATGTGCTGAGAGTCATGTGATCGGCCTGACATGAATGTGCAATGTAAGCACCTTGTATTATGGTAAAGATTTAACTTGGTTGTCTGACCTAATATTTCAACCGCCTTAAAACTTTTTGCGATGTGTGTGTACAAGTGTAAAATTTCTTCTTCTTTTTTTTTGTTTTACTTGCAATGTTGATACTGTTTTACCGAGTCTTCATTTGTTGTTTTTATAAACCCATTTCAGTATATTCTCATAACTGTCAAGATTTTGAGTTATTTTTACAGTTAGCATTGTGTTTTTATACTGCAAACTGTAGCACTTCCATGTCTATTAAGAAGAGCTAAAGTTGTCAAGAGAGCATTTGGAAAGATGAATGGCTGTTGTTCAAGTGCATCAAAAACAAACAAGAGCACAAAACTGTGTTGGTTTTCTTTTTCGTTTTATTTTATTTCTCAATACTATGTTATCTGCTTTCAGACAAAGTACTGTGAAATAAAGATAAGGGTGCATCCATCCATGCAATATTGTCATCCTGGCTCTTAACTCACAAATACAGCAGACTGATTGACATAGCTAGCGACCAAGTCCCTAAAACAAATCACATCCAAGTGTCACCTGTTGTTATATCACATCAATTATGGATGGCAAATTTATGAATTTAGTTGTTCCTCAAATCAGAAACGCTGTACCTTCATGCGGCTGCACCGTTGCCATAATGCGAGTGGCCTGGCTTGGCCATGTGAGTGTACTGTAACTGGTCACCCACTCTACCCATTAAATTGCCGTGAAGGAACAGAAAGAAATCGTCAATAAACTGAAATGATGTGCGATTCCAGTTTTTTGATGCTCAATGCACACCTTGAACACCCTTTAATAACATAATTAGAAAGTAATTAGGGGATTTCTGTTGTCCATCACTTTAAAACTCACCAACCCAAAAAAAAAAAAAAAAAGTTGGAAGTCCAGTCTATTGAAGCAACGGGAAAAGCTCATACACACAAAACAGACCGCTAACACAATCAGTGCAAACACCGTCTGCCGTATCATTTGGTCCTGCTGCTGGGAGTTCAACTCTCTATGCAATAACGCACCGGTTCTGTTAGCGCCGATCCGCCTGAAGGTTGCGTGGCTGGCTAACAAATGCTGGTGCATCTTCGCTTTCCATGAGTGTGAACATGTGAAGATGCCCACTTATTAAGTCGCATGCAGTTGAAAAGATTACACATTTTTACTTTACTATAATTTAAGTCATATTTGGAATACTTATGTCTTAAGATCACCCGTTTTATTTTAGAGTGACCACTTTTATCTTCTTCTTTTGCAAAATATAACCCTAACCCCAACTCATTTAATGTATATCATATTTTAAATGGCATATTTGTATTGCGAAGTAATGCAATACAAATTCCGCAATACAATTTTTTTTTGCGTTCGCAATACATCGCATTATTTTGCAATACAAATATTATTTGCGTTCTTATTTTTGCGTCCCTGCTCTCTAGTCATGCTGTTCAATCTTGATCAATATTGGTGACACGGAAGTCATATCCGAACCCACAATATGTTTCACCAGCAGCTCGATATTAGAGTTCAGACGGTCCATCGTAGATGACCACGAAGATGACCACCGGCCCATTGTCTGCAGGAACTCGCGATCGGTCGTCTCTAATTGTTGAAGGAGCCGCCGCTTGATGTCCAGCTCCTCCTGTGCAATGGCAGCCATAGAGAGATTTCTCTTTTGCTTGCCTTTCTTGTAGCCACTCTGGGTTGCGTCGCGTCTCTGGCGTCGTTTGGTCGCCACCTCTGCCGCCGACGCCGCGTCCTCCGACCCGGCGTCCGACTCCGCGGCGTCCACCACCACCTCCCCGGTCTCGACGCCCTCGGATATCGATATATTAGGAGACGCTCCCCAGATGGACTCACAGAGGTCAAAATAGATTAGGACCACTCGCCCGTGGCCACGCTTTCTCCCCGTATCGATCGCTTGCCTGTATCTGTTTCGTATGGCCTTGACTTTGGTGATCAACTGACCTGTGAACACAAAACACAACACAACAAAACATTGAATTTTATGTTCTTTATTGTCCACAAGGGGAATTCATTTTGTTCAGATCAGTGTCACACTAAACAGGCAAGACAGTGAATATATAAAATAAGTAAAAGACAGGAGGTATGATACTAACAGACCTACTAATTCTGGGTGTGACGTGTGTGTGTGTGTGTGTGTGTGTGTGTGTGTGTGTGTGTGTGTGTGTGTGTGTGTGTGTGTGTGTGTGTG
>JAOPJI010000079.1:5420995-5434854 GCA_027122695.1 Merluccius productus
TACACACACACACGCGCACACTCGCACACACACACACACACACACACACACACACACACACACACACACCAAGAAGTGTGCTAAAACTTAGTTCACCTTTGGTGAGCTCGTGGGTCCGGTGCGGGTACTCCTTGCCCATGGCCAGGGCCTCCTTCGGGGACGGGTATTTCTCCCGGTACCGGTCCAGGATGTCGCCGTACTTGCTCTGCATCGACTCCCAGTCCACGTTCTCCGCCGCCTTGGCCATCTTGTAGTCGTACGTCACCCGCAGCAGCAGCTCCACCTCGTCGTCCGTCCACACAAAGAAGTCCCTCATCTTAACTTTCGCCATTGCTGCTGCTGCTGCTGTTGCTGTTGTTGCTCTTCCTCCTCCTCCCTGTACACCGCCAACCCCCGCGCATGCGCGCGAGGGTGGTCACGTGGCGTGCGTTTTTTTTTTTTCAGTCACAGACGCAGGTCCGCTCCGGTGCGTTTTTTTATTTATTTTTTTATGCGACGGTTTTAAAGAAAAAAAGAAAAGAAAAACGACCACCGTACAGACACGCGTATCACGTGACCGCCCACACGCACACCTGGGTATGCGCGTGCCGGTGTAAAAAAACAAAACAGGAAGCGGATTTCTTCACTCTGCGATTGGTTGCTTAGTTACAGAAAATACTGCTTCGTTATCGTTAACCGCCTCGAGGCTAACGAGGGTTTGTCTCCTTCCGGGAAGGGTCACGTGATATCAGCGTTTTTAAAGACGGAAAAACGTGTTAGTGTGGACGTAGCCTTAATATGGTCGCCGCATTTGCTTTGCGATGACTTCCAGTCTTTGTACCCCTTTTTTCGCCGTCGCCGTTCTTCCTCCCGTTACTCGTATTTTCTGCAAGTGTTGTTCTGTTAATGGAGGTCGTTCAGTGACGTATGTTTTTTAAATTTGTTCTCTTGTGGTTTATTGTAACGAAGGCCTGGAAACCGAAGACAACGCGGTGCGGGTGTTTGCTTACGTCTCCGTCTCATGGCAACGCCGCTCTCCAAGCTTACCGTGTCAAAATATTGGAATATGAAACAACAGCTTTCATATTAACTGAAATATACACGAGATTGCTATTTATACATCGCACTTCGCAGCACACGCACGCACGAGACAGAAGACAACACAACGTCTTCATAAAACGCGGCGGCGGCGGTGTTGACCTTTACAGGCTCTGCATGTTTGACAATGAAATGCAATGCAGTTCCCATTGTGAAGTGTGAAGAGCATAACTCACTTTTAATCTAGTTATAAAGCATGCAAATAGCCTGATGAAAACACCAACAACAACAATAATAATAATAATGAACGTTTCATTAGTTGATAAAATGATACCAACAACAACAAATACTACGCTCATTGCATTTAAATGTACCACCCACATTATGTTTTTCACCTGCAATAACATACAACATACCTCTGTCTCTGCTCTGAAGAGCTACGGCCAAAAACGGAAAAATGAATTGCAGGCATTTCTGACATTGTTATGCTTAGCAGCTGTTAAAGGATTTGGCCGGTTTGCTAAGACCCCAGGTTAATTGTTGACATTGTCTATGTGGAAGATGTAAATCAGCCATGCTTTTTTTCTCAACTCGCCCCCTGACGCGGTGTACGCGGCGGGTCACGAAATTGCACAGTTGGCGAGCCGTTGACATGCGCTCTACTCCATACGAGTGTTTAGCAGCTCCCATATGCTGTATCTTTGTTTGGTCCAAACACAAGTAAGCGCATACGAACTGCCCTGGCTAAGTTTTCTCCAATAGCGCCCACAAATATACAAATCCATTTGTGTCGATTCTGTGTTTACACGCCACTGCGCATGCTCACGGACGCAGTAACAATTGCGAGCGAAGATAGTGGCTGTATGTTGGGCTACCAACTGACTGCATTAAGAGTTCAGCAATTCCCTAATTTCACAATGTCTGACAGTCAGACAGTGATGATGACTCAGTGGGGGAAAAAGTTTAATTTGTGTTCAGTTTTACAACCGGGAACCGAGCACGTCATCTTGATTCAGAAGTGAAAGCATAGGCTGCGTCCCAATCAGTTGGGGGGGGGGGGGAAATGTTGCTCTGCACTCAGAATTGGGACTCATCACAATGTTTAAAACGCCGCCATCGTCTTCACTCAGCCAGCGTCGCAGATGCCAAATCAAGCCAAAACAACATAGCTAGGCCAAGCGTGTAAACACAGAATCGAAACTTGTGGATTTGTTTGTTTTTGGGCGCTATTGGAGAAAACTACCAGGGCAGTTTGTATGCGCTTACTTGTGTTTGGACAAAACAAAGATACAGCCATGGGAGCTGCTAAACAAATGTGAATGCCCATGTGACGCGCGTTTCCATGCGTGTATTACGGACAGAGGTTATTTCTGAAACGGTGCTTAAACGCCCCTCTTAAAAAAACAAAACGTATTAGTGTGGATGTAGCCTTAGAGACGGGGTAACTGAAGCATGTGTGGTGCCAAACGGTAATTCAATTTGACTGATTTAATCTCTGGATGAATTCACATACCTGCCATATGGCCGTGTTTGCCCAGTGAAGCACTTCCTCCGCTGCAATATATACAAAACTTCATATCGACAGATGAAAAGATGCCAGCAAATTACAGCGTCATCTGGAAGACTCGTCTCTAAAAAGTCGATGAGGAAAGGAAAATAAAGTCTTTCCAAAAGAACTTCAACACACAAACTTAACCCTGACAGACTACCATACTACTAGGCCTACTATTAAATTGACATATTACTACTACTACAAAAAAAGACAATATGACAGGACTTATATAAAACAAATGCATTTCATTTGAGAGAAGAGAGAGAGTGCCTTTTTGCACTTTACTTCTAAATCCTCTCTCTGTCAAGGTATCCACAAAGTCAGGAGATGGAAAGTCATCCCTGGACATGGTGCGTTAATCGGCGGCCTGCGGAGCATGGCTAAGTCTCGGGGTAAAGCCAAAGGAACGTCCAAGCACGAGGCACGGCCACCGCTTCCCCCGGCTCTTGTCAAATGCAATGTCTAATTGGATACGGTTGGTCAATTACAAAGGAGTGAGTCTTCATTGGTCTCGAAAATAAAGACCCCGCACATGCCCGCGGCGACCCAGGCTGGAAGAGTTATTCACAATCACCGGATCTCATTCGCCCTGGCCGCACTTTTGGAGTGCGGCGAAGACGCACGCGGTTGTCAGCCGACAAAGGTGACAAAATGAAGAGGGTTGCTGGCTGTACGGGGTTGTCAGGCGGATCATGCTGCACCTGCATAAGACGTTTGCATAATCCATGAGAATCACAATAGGAATACGGGCAGGATTTGCATTTTACACAAACAACAACAACAACAGTAATAAAAAACGGCGCTCTGAGCGGCGATAAAGTGGCCGAAGCAATATCGAAACCCGCGTTGAATAGGGACCGCTGCCGTTGGAGAGCCGAACACTAAAAGGGATTTATGCTAATGGGCATTTTTGAATAACCAAAATGCCCGCCGTTCATTAAAACCTATGTAATGTGATTCGAGTGGAGCTCCAGCAGGTAATCAGAGGAACAGAGGAGATGATCTTCAAAATGGAAATTCTGCACACAGGTCACAGGAAACCAGCAGTCGCACACCGCACCGCCGCGTGCACGCAAAGGGAAAATGGAGGGGGAGAATTTGCTGAGCCACGGTCCGCCCCTCGCAACGGTCGCGGCATTATTAGCCCTGTGTTGCTCATCACGACATGAAAGAGCGAGTGAATCAAAAGCCTCTTCACGCGGGTCACATGATGAGTTTTGTTTCAGGAACTTTTTCTTCCTTTTCTTCTGGTGATAATGAAGAAGCAGCCTTTTTTTTGTGCCCGTCTTCTGTCCTCTTTTGTTTTGTTTTTTTCTCGTTTTCCCCCGCCGCCATCACCATCACCACCACCGCCGCCAAACAAAGAGTCTTCTGATCAGAGCAGAGCAGCGCCACATGAGAGGAAGCTCGACGCGGGAAGATAAAAAACGTTTAAGGCTCTAATTATTTCCTGCTCCTAGGAGCTCCCTGAATTTGCAACCACTCCATTTAGAGGTGAGGACTTTGAAGCAAACACTCAAAACAGGCTGTGAAACAGCAACAAAGCCTGCAATTATTATGAATACAAAGTCTTGTCATTTCACATAGTGAGTCAATAAAAAAACATGAAATGCGCAGTTATAAAAGGCATTTCCTTGTCCGTATCATTATAAGACAAGTCTTTGGACACTGCAATTACAGTGCGAAGACGTCTTTTCCGAGCCAGTCGGTTGCATTGTCTTCTAGATCCCTTAGTAACACATTCAATCCAAGCAAACCTAGCTATGCAAATGCAACACGTGTCGATAGAGGAGCTCGGATCATTCAAGTCACCCATAAGGAATTACCATACAAAATTGTGAATCTAATTCAGCACAAAATCCTCCTCCATCCATCCTTTTATATGAGGTACAATACGACGCAGCAGCTTGTTCAATGTTACTCCGGAATAGAACTGCTGAAGACTGTACTCGATTTTTAGCATCAGTGCTCGTAAACAGGTGGTGTGTGTGTGTGTGTGTGTGTGTGTGTGTGTGAGACACAAACGCTAATGTGTAGAAACCAATGCAAAGGTGTCGAGAGATGTGCACTGCAGGGCAAATACAGCAAACAAAGCTCTGTGTGTGTGTGTGTGTGTGTGTGTGTGTGTGTGTGTGTGTGTGTGTTGTGTGTGTGTGTGTGTGTGATGGTTGTGGCTGTTGACCCTGTAATGGACTGGAAACCCACTTTGCACCAAGATCCAGCCCCCCTCTATGTTGACTATGTTGAGTTGGCTTGGCGTCTCAACCCACTCGTGTGCTAACAGGTTGTATTTCCAACCGCGGTACACTTTCAACCCACTTTCCCCGTCTGGTCCTCCCTTCCTGTCCTGTCCATAAAAATACACAAAATAAAAAAAACGGACTCGATGGCTGGACGTGTGTGTCAATAATCAACAGATGTTTATAAAGTTTGTGAAATCGGGCATCTTTAATGACCCTTTTAAGGTTTTAAGGTGTCTCCCCAAGTGACAACGCGGTTGGAAATTGAGCACAGATACAGCATTTTGTCACAGGGATGTGTTTTATAGTCTTAACACCCCTGCAATCAACCTCTTTTTTTTCTCACCCGGCATTTGATTGCGGAGGAGCTCGGCTGATAGACTCTGATCGTTATCAAAGTCCTTCTAATCTCTCCTGCCTTTCCACCAAAGTATCCAGAAGGTGTCACTGATTGTGTGATTGCATAAAATCACTGTCTAGTCAAGTGATTCCTTCTCTGTGCCAAGTACCCAACGCTCGCGGTGGACGTGCCATCTGCAGGCTTTCAACAGCTTTTAAAGCACAGAGTGAAAAGGAAATTACAATCTTTTGGAATCGTGCGGTGAGTATTTGGTTGTGTGGACAGCTCAAGGAACACAGACATTTTCCACGCTAAATCACACAGCTCTGTTACGTATAATTCAAATATTCTGTAATGCATATCATGTAATGTAAAAAAAAGAAAAGAAAAGATGATTGGGATATTTACAATTTTTTAATCTGAAACGACTGGTTTTGTATTTTCCGGGGGAAAGGCCTCAGTTGCTATTTATGAAGTAGGTTCTTCATATTCACGTTCGTATTTTTTTTATAGTTTGTGTATTGCTTTGACTATTCATCTGACTATTCTGCTCTGTGTCTTTCTATTGGCTCACAAAAGCAGTTCAATCACACAGGAAGGAGAGTTGAGATTTTCCCAGTGTGTGACATCCTCTACTGCGCTGCTCATACCGTGTTTAAATGAAAACCACACATCCACTCCTGCCTTTTAATCTTCCCTCTTTTGAAACAGATGAAAAATAGGTCGTAGTGAAATCAACATGAGCAGAATTCATGTATTAGTCAATGTCAGGAACAGGATTTGTGCACAGACTGCACTTGAGGAAGGGAATGCAGGAAATGAATACAACATCTGTGTTTATTTTATTACTTACATTGACTGGGTGTTGTACTTATTATTCAACACACTTTTTAAATCTTATTTTAATTAGTTGTAGAAAAAACTAAAAACATGGCCACAGTTACATATTCATTATATGCCTATAGTCAAATGTAAAAAATAAAATGAAAATAAATGAAAATTTGAAAGACCTTGTGCTTTGGGAATGGTTTTCTTTTGGGAATTCTTGAGTGGCAAAGTGGCGTATTGAACATTTTATATTTGCTTTCCTTATAAGATGGGAATTGTTATAATAGTTATTTATTTATAATTCTTTACTTAATACCAGCTACTTTTGTAAACGGATGAGGTCACAGCAGTGATTATCTCAGAGGCTCTGAATAAAATATGGGTCTTCGCTCTCTCAGTGTCCTGTTAGGCGATACTGCAGTTGTGATGAAGCACTGATGTCCCTATACGGTTTTATACGTGATTTCATGAGCACATAATAACACATTCGCCACTATAGCGGCATAATCCTATCACAGAATAGTGTTAAAAGTAAGCACCTGAAGCACGATAAATATTTTAACATTAATTAATTAATTCAATTCAAGGCTTTTTTTCCCCCTCCTCCCAATACATGTAATATATTCAATTGTCCAAATAACAAAATAAAATGAATGCACCTTTCAAGGTGCACAAAGGAATAGGCCTGTACAGTGCATATTTTTGTATGGTGTAAGCAGCGTGTGATTAAATAGTGCAAATTCAAAGTGCTGATTGGCTGGGGTGCGGGAACAATACAGCATCACTCTTGTTGGGGGGGGAACGGTTGTTGCAGCTTGGCTTGGCCACTCGGGAGGGAGGTTGTCGGCCGGCGATGAAGATATAGGAGAGTAAGGGGGGGTCGGTGTGAGGTCATTTGCCTCCTCGAAGCTAGTCAGGGCCGGGGCTCATAGGAGTGTGACGGCCACCGCCGCTCTCCGGCTTACCTGTCTCCCCATCAGCCTGCTGCTGTTTGCCTTCCTGGCTGCCACTGTTCCCTGCAGCTGCTCTCTGCAGCCCAGCCCACCTATGATTCCCCCGGGGAGTTGGACGGCGCCACAAGCTCAGACCCCAGGGGGTGGGGGTCATTTTGAATGAGTGGAAAAGGCGTGCCATTTTGCTGATTCACCACGAAACAGCGACGTTTGGTAACCGGTGAACATAATGCAAATTGATTCCGAGTATTGTAAACCGACCCGCTTGTCGGTAGCATTTAATTATTTAATTGCACGCCTAAATTAGAAGACAAGAGTGACATGTTGAATGGCTAGCCAACGTTGTGCTGCTTCAGCTTCTACTCGCATCGATTGCTTTAAAATTAAATATAAATCTATCCAGACCGAGCCGAAAGTCTCTCCAATGGCTCTCAATCCACCAACAACAGTACTGTGGAGCAAACATAATGTTCAACGTGTTTCCTTGCCGTTGAGAGCTACTGGCCAGTCTATTCAATGTATGACCTGTACATTGTTCTAGTCAACGCATACCTGACTAGAACAACAAAATCATAATCAATCATTGCGGTGCATTGATCAATGCACACATGAACATGAGTACATACAGAAATGTACTCAGTATACAGGGTCAGCCTGTAACCTATAACCTATAACCCCATAACAGGGGTTATAGGCTAAGTCCTAGAAGACTAAGAGCATGATTAAAACATGACATGAGAATGACTTATTTAGGGATACATGACTAGAATAAGTACCCACCTTATTTAAGGCTAACATGAGTAGAATAAGTAACTTACAGGACTAGGGGTGTAATGGCACATAAGCATGTTTTATCTTTTTGACCCACCCCCCAGATCCAGAATCAATAGTTAATCCATACCAAAATATCCATATGCATATTCACTAAGCTTAGCAATGCTGAGTTAGTATGGCTTTTGGTGTGCAGGTTGCTGGGCTATGGATGCTATCCTATTGATCTTTATTGGCGTTAGTAAGCCTTTAGTAAGTGCTGTGGATAAATTCTACTGTCTATTGAAGTAACTAACAACGCCTTAATTCACCTGTTTCACACGAAACCCTCTCACGGCTGAGCTGACTCAGTGACAACGCGTGGGGGAAAAGGGATTTATTTGGCAAACGAAAAGTGACAGAATGGTCTCCCCTATTAATATACAATTAGCATGACACAGACAATGGTACCCTTATAGATCACCATGTACTGGCCTAACTAGTCTACAATCAGAAATCAAGCATTATAAACTTCATGTATGCTATGACCGCTCTGATTTGCACACTCATATGTAAGTAAAAGGACAAGTGATTGTCCTTTAGGCATCCATTGCTTATCTGTAAGCAAATAAGCAGTGGACATATTGACCCTATGATTGAAGCTTTAATAAACTCTAACATCAATAGTGTTTCAATGTCTTGGTCTATGCTCATTGCTCTGTCACTTCCTTGGACTCAGCTGTCCTTCAGCTGGCTGTCCTTCACAGCGGTGCAGCAAGCGCTCAGGGAATGGCGTCACGATGTATTGCTTGCCTGCTGAAAGAGAAGGTAAAATTAATTGATGCAGAGCAGGAGCAATCTGACCATCACAAAGGACGATAATAAAAAAAACTGTGAGGTAATGGCATGAGGATTTTCAATGGAAGCCTTGTGTTAATATGGTCAGGGTGTGGGGTTGGCACAGCACTCAATCTCCATGTCATCCTGTATTTAATTAGACATGTATTTAATTTCTAGGACATCTCCATTGAAGTAATAGGGAGGTCTATTTCTACTATCTTTAAACTTCAAACTTCAAGATACGTCGACGTGATCGATACTGATCAGTACCGATATCATCACGTTATCATGACATCCTCATTTCCCCACCGACCGACTAGTCTGGCTTACCGGATGTAGGTTGTTGGTATAAGTCCGCCCCAGCTTGCCAATCACACACACTAATAATCACACACACTAATCAACTATGTAAAACACATGTAAAACAAACTAAATAGTGATCTCCAATGTCTAAGTAACAAGTAGGCTTTCCCACTCAGACACATTTTAAGAGGCATCTGTCCGTACGAGAAAGCACAACATTACATCAAAACTACATAACAAACCACGTTAACGATATTGATTTGCTCCCTGTACCCTAGCGTTGTCCGTTTCCATACGTTGGCTAGTTAAAATTTAAAATAAGATGCTGTCGAAAAGTGCAGTGAGAACACGGCTCCTATTTGGCGCGGCTGCTATTCCCAATGTTTGGAGCTATTGACCGTCTCCATGATCCACCATTGCTCTGAAATAATTGGCCTGATAGATTGAATGGAGATGTCGCAACTCTGTCTTTCTATGGCTCTGGGTTTGAAGGTTGTGTGTGCGGGCTTTTCGGGGTGTAGCTATAGCCAAGTGTGCAGGCTTTCCTTATGTGGTAAGCTAATTGAATAGCTCTAGTTTGCACTATTATATAACGCAAAACCTGTTTCCTATTTAACAAGTTCCTACCCCTTCGTCTCAATTCCCTGACCCAAAGAAAGCCCTTAGTGTGTATATGAAATAATAAAGTTCCTTATTTTTCGATCTGCCAACCCTCCGCATTTCCTCAGAGGGCTCTGACACCGTGACCGGGTCAACGAAGATGTTGGGAGTATTAATTGGGCTGCCTGTATCCATCCAGTCCTAACAAGGTTTATTACACTGGTGGCAGTGGTGGGAGAATAACCAATTGGTCCAGTTAGATGCACTAAGACCACAGGTCCTCCCCTCTGCTTTAATGGTGCGGGCCGTGAGGGGTCATATTGGGCGGAGCAGTTTGAGATGGCAGCTGACGTAAATAACTGTGATGAGATGCTAAGATTAAAATGTATGGGTCTCCTGTTCATGTGTGCGTCTCCAGGACGGGTGCGGGAAGTGTGTAGTGGCCAATCAGTCGCCGCCAAAGCTAATAATCGTCAGGTGCTCAGAAGCCTGTGATAGCGATGACTGGAATAGGGCTAGCTTTTCCTCTCAGCAGCGGTTGCACAGCGAGCCTGTCCGTGATTTTGGTGTTTCGATGCGGAGGTCGGTTGCTAGGGATGAACCCACTGCAAATCCCAACACATGAGACATTTTGGCTAGACACCACTTCATCACACATCCAGCAGGCAACCCTGAACCCCTGTGTTATGAACCTATCGCTACATTTCCCACCACCAAGCCTCTGAAATGAACATAAGCATTCCTACAGGAGCAGCTTGCAACTCGTAACATTCAGTTCTTGAGTCCAGATTTTTAGCCTTCTGCAAAACACAAAGTTATTATGCTTGAACAATTCTCCATAGTAACCTTTATTGTCTAATGAGGGAGCCATGTAATGAGATCCTCGGTGTGCTCAGCAATGACATCCCTCCAGAATTTCAATGTTTTACTGACCTGACTGGGTGACTTGCTAAATCAGCTAAAACAAAGTCTCAAGTTTCATTAGTGTCAATAGTCCTCCCTCATTCCATGGTACCTAATGTCCTGCTGCATAATGTAACTCCATTGGTGGTCGTCTGGGGGTACAGAAGTTACTGGGAAAAAGTTGCAGACTTCACCAACAACATCCAGACCTTTTGAACGGGTGGCCCCTGTGACATTACGGGTCTGCTCCCGGAAACTCCTGGGAGGTGCAGGGGCAGGCTGCGGGGCAAAAACATATAGACCCTGTCAACAAGCGTGTCTTATTGGTCGGGGAGCGAAGCGATTGTTGCCGGAGGAGGTTGTCGTTCGCCGCTGTTTAGGGCGGCTGGCGGTGAAGATAGGAGAGTAGGGGGATCAGTGTTTTCAGGAGGGAGGTCAGTCGCCTCCTGTATCTAGTCAGGGCCGGGGCCCATAGGAGTGTGATGGCTGCTTCTCTCCAGCTTACCTGCCGGCAATCGGCTGCCGTTTGCCTTCCTGCCTGTTCCCTGGATTAGCTTAGCTTAGCTTGATTGATTGCACTGCTAAATGGCTCCCACTGGCAATACTTGGGGCCAATGTGTTCAAAAATGGAGTCATTTCAGACCCTTTACCGTCTATGATTCTGAATGAGCCTACGTGTAGAGCGAAAACAAAGTTATTTTAGCTAATCAGGCCAACTGTCTCGGGTCGTCATGGCGTCATGTGAAATCAGAGCCGTAAGCTTATGTTTCCTTTTAAATCACTTTAACTCTAAAGTTATTCCAGTTCCTACTGGAATGTGCTGTCTGTATACAGTATACTAGGCCACATGGAAACAGAGATTCGACTGTGGCTTATTGAACGCACCCAGAAATGAATGGGAGAAATGCTTAATACAGCCGATGATACAGTTCAGAGTAGTGGATTAGAAGTATGTTAAATACTTAGTACTTACTTAAAAAATTGGTATATTAGGTATATTGCCTTCTCTTTCACCTCACAGTCCTAAGATCTCCCTATGGCTCCCTCCCTTGTGTACCATGCCGTTTTTCAGATATTCTCCTTTTGATTTCAGCAGGGGAGGTTGACCTGAAAGATATTTGCTATTTTATGAATATCAGTAACATCTGAACTGTTCTAGACCTCCATCAGTTGTGTCAGTCAACCTGATAAAGGATGCATGTCCCTGGTAGGACTGGCGTTAGATAACCTCATGACTTGCAATCTATCCACAACCAATAACATTGAACATGGAGGGTTTAAAATAGCACAGCAGGATAGACTTAACACAGGGTCGTTTTAACATGCATAAATATTCTGGGGTGATCTCATACATAATGAATGTGCATTCAAGAGACATGCCATTCTAGACAATATTAATTTTAGAGAGAGGCCATGATATATTTTGGTGACCTAAGAAGTAGAGACAATGATGCTGTGCTAGAGACTATGATATTCTCTCTATATAAAATATGACATCCTAGAGGGTATTTTTTTTGGATGACCTTTAAAGGGTTATATGACAATGTTCTAGAGAATATGAATTATTGAGACTATGTTCATACATTTTTTGGATGACCCGATAAGTAAATAATTGCGCATTCTCCACATAAAGACGCTATTCTAGAGACTACGCCGTTCTAGAGACTCCGATCAATTATATTGGGGTGACCAAATGAAGCACAATAAACACATTCAGGTCACCAACATTGCGCTAGTTTAATCCAACATTTTCTAACTGCCTTAGCTATCTCACAAGCATCCCTGAACTGCCTAACTACTCTAAAACACAGCGAACTGGAAGTTTGTTGAAGAGGTTCTGCTGGAGGCCAAGGTGCAGACCCGCTCAAACGACTGAGGGAAAAGGAGAGCAGGGGAGACATGGCGGTCTGATGGATGATGATTATGTGTTGAGTTTATACTATTTGTGGCATCCTCATTACCTCCACCGACTTCCATTCTAGAGACGACTCTAGGCTATTTATAATTGATCTTGTCACATGGAGAGCTAAGCATGGCGACCTTATGGGATGTAAGGTATCCATGAATACTTTTAGTATGACCCAGGATACGACTATATAAGGCTATATAGTATTTTTCTATGGGTATTTCTGAAAGTTATTATCACTTATGAGTGATGTCCCTGTCTAATACTACATATACATGAACATGTTGACAATATTAATGCGATACATAATAATAATATTTACCCAAAATATTTTGGTAAACAATAGTTTAACATTTAATATAGTGGATTTAATAAATTATTATTACATACATATACACATAATTATCAATAGATTGTGTAGTTATTATTCTGGGTTCATGTGTATTGGAAACATTTCTGGAATAATAAGGAGATATCTCAATTAATAGCTAATATTATCAATACGAAAAGTAAACTATATAACAAATTACAGAAAGTAGGTGTGCGTGTTCTCGCAACTATTTATAACCATAACTTTACAAGCCAATTAATTATATATATTTTTAAATACGATCTTATTTTCCATTATGGATTAGATGAGATCATTAAACACAAAAGATAATAGAAAGTGATAAAAGATCTCCATTAAATTGTTAGCATACGCAATCATTATTCTCGACTGCGATTGGCTGGCTGCCTAAATTCAGCTGTTTTAAATGGAGAGTGAAACTGTGGAGTCCATGATGATGATAGAGGAGAACAAGCAGACGAGTCAATCCTGTTGACATTTAAAATAACTTTTTAGTTGATTTTGTTTATTGGTGTGGTCGCTGTAAATACATACTAATTTAATTGCATCGTCTCAAGAATATATCAAGTACTAATACTAAATACTAATTTAATTGCATCGTCTTAAGAAGATGTAAAGGTCATACTAATAATGACCGTTAATATGCAGCAGATATCCTCAAACATTACACTATATCAAATTATGTCATTATTTACAGAAACCCATGTTGATCATGGCTAATGTTCACAATGAACATTATTCGATTGATTAAGCCTGGTTATACAGTAAAAAACAAAAAAATTAAAAAATATATATAAAATAGTAATTATACTATATTTTAAAGTATCACAATTGTTGTAGCTTGTGTTCTTCTTCATCCATCCATCCAACGCTTTCTTCGCCATCGAGGAAGTCATCGAATAACGATGAAAAACACGCGTGTCAGCATCGGTACAGTCTTCACACCTGACCTATTCAGAGCCCTATTCAATACTGAGCCACAGGGCCAATTTCACACTCTAGGTACACAACATGTTGTCATCCGCACACCTTGACACAACAACACACAGCAGCATCAGCCAGGAGAGAGTAACCGCAGCCCAAGGCTTGCGTGGCTTTTTATTGGTCCTCCAACAGCAAGGGAATGAGGGGGAAGAGCGGCGTGTCAGAAACCATTCCCCCACGCCGCACCTGCATTTCCTCCTCGGGTGGTGGTGGTGGTGGGGGGGGGGGGGGGGGGGGGGGAAACATACAAAAATAAAATGGTCAATTTACACCAAAAACTAAAGTGCAATGGTT
>JAOPJI010000079.1:5536578-5549764 GCA_027122695.1 Merluccius productus
TAGGTTCACGTTGGTGGAAAAGGGATCTGATACAGCTGAGCTTTAAAGAGGAACCACCCAGCGCAGCTTTGTTCTATTATTAGACTTCTGCCAGTGAGCAAAATGAGAAGATGGAGTAATGTAAGTAATGGCGTCTAATCGTCAACATTGAAGAACCAGCTCAACTGTTGGAGGGAACCGAGCAGTGATTAGAAAGAGGAATATGTTTGTAGCAGTAGACTCTACCACACGCCACCTAAGTGGCTTTGCTGGGCCCTCCGACACAAGACACAGGTAGTTGTTGAGAATATCCATTTATTGGAGATGCAAGATGGTACAAGCCGAGCAGATGTTCCAGGCTGGCTGTGTTCCTAATCGCATACTAACTGGTCATACTAGTATGATGTCAAATTGAGTATGTAGTGCATGCACACTGCATAGTATGTCTATTTTGTGGACATGAGAAATGCCCCCATGTGTACTAGATTAGCAAGGAGCATGCAGCATGAACTTACTGGACATACTCAACTGCCCCACAATGCATTGCGTCTCTTCAGACGTCACCTCACATCTCCAAAAACGTTGGAGCCCATTTTCCAAACAGGCGTCATTTAGATAAACTGACCACACATTGGAAATCTACAGGGTGACTTTATCGACCACAATAGTATTAAAACTAAATAAAGTGACGTATAAAAAGTCAACCGCTTTCAGCCTGTTTTCAAATCTCCACTATCTTGGTTTTCACTTGGTTTTCTAAATGTCCTCTTCTGTCCTCTCTCCCCGTCAGGCACTTCCTGTTCCTGTGTATGACAACGTCTTACCTCTGACCAATCGCTCGGCTCCTGCAGCACAGAGAGAACCAATAGATGAGCAGGATGACATTCACTACGCCGCCATAGACGTCTCTCACTCAGAGAACCAGGAAGTGCCTCACAGTTCAGCGGGCTCCCCTGTCAGATCACATCAGACCGAGCAGGTCATTTACTCTTTGGCCAACTTCATAAGACCCAACGCTTTCCCGGAGTAAGCACCTCTTGATATTATTAGAAACAAAATGAACTTTTCTAAATCTGTGTAAAATCTGCTTTCCAAGGTGACTTAAGTTCATAACGTCTCCATCTTCTTTTCAGGGATGCTGACCAGACCTCAGAGTTGTACAGCACCATCAGATAAACCCTGAAACAACTTATTTTAGATGAAAAGTGATGTAGTGGGTTACATGGTAGTGCTATGGATTCATCCTGGCCCAAATCTCCACTTAAGGACAATACCGGTCTGGGTGATCAAACCATCGTAACCGTCTCTTCCTTGCTTCACTAAAACATGTTACCAATATCATTTGTCAAAATCACTTCACCAATTCTGCCAAAGAGCAATTTGCATAGGGATCAAGTAATCATTAACATGTGGGTGTAAGAATCTGAACCAAAAAAAATGGTTGAACTTCCTCAATTTGTACAGGATGTCATACTCTTAACTGAGGCAGGACACCCAACAGTTTACCATAAAAACAAACAGGTTTAACTTGCATACCCATCTTAAATGATTAGTGAATTGAGCTGATAAAATATGTCATGGCAAAGCCATTAATGTTCATAAATTCTGAAATCTACATTGAAAATACCTGCACCCAAAATGTTGCAGCTTAGCCCAAACAGTTGCCTGTGTGGGGGGGGGGCATATCTTCCCCCAGTATAGTTACTGTATAGTGACCCATGTCAAGTCTCAATTTGTTCATTTAGCCAGAAATTACCCTGACAAACGGCCACAAAACTCAATGTTACTTGACCGAGGCACTTTGTTGCATTTCCCGTAACCCCAGCCTGCAAGCTGCACTGCAGTCCAGACTGAGAAGGCTAGCTCTATGCTAGCGCTATACTAGCCAACCTCAACACCAACAATGTGTGAAACTCCTGTGGCTTCATGCAACCAAGATAACTAAAATCAATGCAATAGTGGGCTACCACCACCACAAATGTTTTGAGTGACAAAATAAAGACTTGCAAAGCAGAGACATGGTAATAGAACATTGTTTATTTTCGACTGTATAACAAAATCCAATTGTCCATGTCCTCCTCTGTACACCTAGAACTTCTGGAACTGCTTCTTGGCTCCAGCAGCCTTGGTCACCTTGAGGACGTTGAACCTCACGGTCTTGCTGAGGGGCCGGCACTCGCCAACTGTCACGATGTCGCCAACTGTGACGTCCCTGAAAATGGAGCCACATTTAGTCAGCAAATACATAAAGGAGATATTTTTGACTCAGACCAAACTGGATATCTGATTAAATTTCTTTAGCGAGTGAGAAAAGCTGCATCAGTTATGCCTTGCGGCATTATCGTCAAAGCCTTGTGAGCTACGAAGACCATCGTGAGAAAGCATCATTTGCAGCAATTCGTAAGTTTCTTTAGAGTGCTGAATTGGAATGACTTGAAAGCTTATCAAAAAATATATGGGCAGCTGTGAAATGGTACATGAGCCATCTTTCAAAGTTGCTTTTTACCTGAAGGCGGGGGAGAGATGGACAGACATATTCTTGTGCCTCTTCTCAAAGCGGTTGTACTTGCGAATGTAATGCAGGTAGTCACGTCTGATGACGATGGTCCTCTGCATCTTCATCTTGGTCACAACACCTGCAAAATACATTAACTCATTAAAAAAAGTCATACTGAAAAACCGTATTGCAGAACAAGTTGCTTCACTTCATTGCAGCACATTCAAAGTACAGATTTGAACCCATTGCTTGGACTCGACTGCTTGGACTACATCAGCTATGCCATTAGGCGTTGTCGTCAGAACCAAAAAGGCTAGGAAGACCATCGTGAGAAAACATCATTTGTAGACCACCTCCGAGTTGAAGACACAGTAAGGAAGAAAACTGAACCTGCGACCAACCTGAGAGGATACGGCCACGGATGGAGACGTTTCCGGTGAAGGGGCATTTCTTGTCAATGTAAGTGCCGTCAATAGCCTATGATCAAAGAGAGGTAAACGTTAGCATTTGTTTTAGGGCAGTTATTCACCTCAGACCAGTCACGTTTCTACTTGAAGAGGCTGCATCAGCTATGCCAATAGGCAATGTCGTCACCACCACATGGGCTAGGAAGACCATCGTGAGAAAACATCACTTGCAGAGTAGACAATCATTATCAATAATAGTAATAATAATAATGTGACATTTGTCTTCGCATACGTACTAGAGACACTTTACCTCTCTTGGGGTTTTGAAGCCAAGCCCGACATTCTTGTAGTAGCGGGGGATCTTTTCTTTAGCCTCCTTGGCGCCGTCCGCGGCCAACACACGCTTCTTATTCTGGAAGATGGTGGGCTGCTTCTGGTAAGCCTTCTCGGTCTGAAGGAAAGGGAGAAGAAAAACATGTCAAATGTAAAATAAAAGTCAGTGTTAAGTGGCCAGACTCACTCAAGGATGGAACCACATCAGACACACAGCCCGGCTCTATGCTCTTGTCATATGGAGACCGCCATGTTGGTTTTAACGCACAGCGGCACGGCTATGATAAACGTAAGGCATTTACTCTAAAAAAACGAATCGTATTTATATATACATGTTTTACATAAAGCATACAATATCTGTACGACCACGTTCAAAAGATAAAGACACCGATTGTCAATATAAATGACACAAGTCCCAGATTTCTAAAGCCCCACTATGCTAACGGCTAGCGGCTAACTCAACACAGCCCACATCCCCACACGCGGAGACGGTAGAAGCGGAGGACAAAACTGCCGATAAAACGGATCCTACAACGATAGACCTTTTCTAGCATGGCGCGCGTTTGGCCAGTAGGGATATAAAAGCCGCATTTCTGTATTTAGAAACGCACTTCGGTACAAAAAAACCATTAAAAAATTGACCACGCCGCTTTTCTTTAACTTACTTGTACGTCCGCCATCTTTGCCAGCCGAGTAGGAAAGAGGGCCCTTGATGCGCGCGGCGGACGGAAGAGCACAACGCGCAGGAAATGACGCAGGTGGAGAAGCACGCACACAAGAAAAAAAGAATCGTCGACGCGAAATAAAAGCCACTATTTTTTTTACATCTACGTTATTTTATTATTAATGATAGTCGTAAGTCCATATTATAGCCGCCATTATTTTTTTTCAAAATAATTTTAATCAGATACGTGTTATACTATTTGCACACATTGGCACGTGTAGACTATCAGTATGTGTTTGTTCCCATTACATTTTACAAAAGAAAACGTAAAAGTATCGGTAAAAATTAAAGTCAAAGTATGACTCGTAAAAAAAAAACAATAAAAAACACCCATTATAATTAGAGAGTGCTCGTGACCGTGACCCGCTTAGGCTCCGCCCCCTTGTTGTGATCCCCGGTGACGTCACGGGGCTCTAGGCAAGCGCCGCCCAAGCCGAGCCGCCAGTCAGTCAAGATGGCCTCGCCAAAGGGAGGAGGCGGCGATTCAGGTGCGCTACAACACAACACAACACAATGTTTCACGCTTTGTAAAACACGCACACGGACAGCCGTGCTCGAGCGTGGGCCGCTTTCCACGTCGTCGTCTCGCCGTTTTTGTCGGTCGTCGTCGATGTCGTCCGCCTCTCTTAACGGCTAACTGAAGGCTAGCCTGCCGTTAGCTAGCTGAGCTAACGCCAGGCTAGCCTCTTGTAGTGCGCTTGACAGCCAGCTGGAGGGATTACTGGGGTAACGGGGGGGGCAAAAATAACAACAATAACGTTATATTATTCGTATATTATGAATCTGTCCGTCCAAATTAGTGGGTTTTTTGTATATCTCTTTAATAGTCGAGTGGGTATGACTTGTGTTGTTTTCATGTCCTGGTTGTAAACGCAAAGCGGTGACGGTTGAACTCGCGCTATTTTTAGTGCGGATCATCATCATCATCACCATCATCATCATCATAAATAGTAATAACCACAATTCACGTCCTATTTCATGTCTTAGGGAAAAATGGAGATCAGATCTTAGAAGTGGGAGCAGCGTTGCTAAAGGAGTAAGTTTACCTCCCCTTTAAAAAAAAAAAAAAACAACTTGTCGACATCACCTGTGGAGTGACGAGCCGTCATTGTTTCTCTCTCTCTCTCTCTCTCTCTTTCAGTTTCATTTACGAGCGGGTTCAGAGAAACTCAGAAAACCATGCACTGGTCACCAGGGCAGAGCTGGGCGGCCGAGAGCTGACCGACCCCAACCATAAAAAGCTTGCACAGTGCCTTCAGCAGATAGGAGACGACCTGGATGGCAACGTGCAACTCCAAAGGTACCGACCCCCGCCCTGCCTTTCGTTCCCTGATTGTTGTTTTGTTAACGTTTCATAGTCGGTGTCTCGGCTTTTAATTTTTTTTTTCACGTTGTCCCCAGCATGATCAACAACTCGGCGCTCAGCCCCACGAAGGAGGTCTTCATGAAGGTGGCCCTGGAGATATTCTCCGACGGGAAGTTCAACTGGGGCCGAGTGGTCGCCCTCTTCTACTTCGCCTGTCGCCTGGTCATAAAGGTGAGCGGCGGATAAGAGGCTCGTGGGCGAGTCGTTTTTTTATTGTTGTTGACGTAATGATGTCCTCGCTTGGGTGGAAAGGCATTAAAATAATACTAATGTCGTTAAGCGAAAAGTCAAAGGTTGGCTTTGAAGTAAAAGTACGAAGTCCCCCAACTTGGAGCGTTATTACATTATAATAATATGGTATAATGAATGACGTAATTACTCTCGTACTCAATTACTGTGCGGTAATGTAATAATGTAGATAACCTACCGTTTGACCCCGTGCTCCAGGCACTGGTGACCAGAATTCCTGATATTATCAAAACTATAATCACTTGGACCATGGACTACTTAGCTGAAAACGTGATGAGCTGGATCCGAGAGCAGGGCGGCTGGGTAAGACGTCGGCGTTCAAACTCAAAAACCCTCAAAAACAAGTTTTCACCCATCGTTCGAGACAATATTTACCGTAACCATAACGATTATATGTTTTATTTCCCACGAAAAGGAGGGAATTCGATCCCATTTCGGCACCCCCACGTGGCAGACCGTGGGCGTGTTCCTGGCCGGCGTCCTGACCACTGTGCTGGTGATTCGCAAGCTGTGAGCTGCTGAAGAGGGGGGAGAGAGGCGCAGAGAGAGCGAGAGAGAGAGAGAGAGAGAGGGGGAGAGAGAGGAGAAAGACTGAACTACCTGCTGTAAAGGATGAGGACGGATGAAGGAGCCGGTGGAAAACGTATCGATCAACACATTGGAAGGAACCTCGGACACGGTTTTTCTCTGTTCTTTTTTTTTTTTGGTGTGTGTTCTTCCATGTGAATGCGGTCGGGAGGTCTCGCGCCAGCGGCGGGCGTAGCTGTCGTCCCCCGCACTTTGTGTTCGGGGGGGAATGCTTTACGTCGGGGGGCGCGCGTGCGGGGGGGGGGTCATAGTGAAGGATGGAGAGATGCAGACAGACTTCACGGGGGCACATTTTTAAGTTATTCCTTGTTTTAGTTGGTAAGGTTCACGGCATACTTTTTGTTCTTTCTTTTTTTTTCTTTGACGGCACAAATTAGTAATTCTAATTTATTTTGGGGCTATTATATACTCTCCTTGAAACAACCAAAAGACACACGCTATGTTAATTTTATCCCGCTCAAGTGGTATTGTTCTGTCAAGGAAGTGGCAGAGAGACTATTTTCCATTGTCTTGAAAAAAAAAGAAAAGAAAAGACTTCAAAACAAGTCACACAACTCACACTTCAAAACAACATCCCATCGCTTTCGACGAGTTCTGTGTCCTCACGTTTAATGCGGCCATCATGAAAACATCGATGCTAAGCCACAGAGAGGAAGACAACAAATACAAACCGGCTTTGGGCGTACAGGGTCACTTTCTTAACATGCAAAATTGCTTTCTAGCAATTAGCCACAATTAGTCTTGAAGGATGCTGTGTATAATGATGATACACAACGATAGTCCGAGGCGCAGCGAGCGTCTCGCTTGACGTGCATAGCGAGAGGGAATGTATCGCTTGAGGTTGTTTCAATTGGACTTTTGGTGATTGTAGTGACAGAATCACACGGACACGTGTCGGTGTGTCTTTTTAAGCTGCAAAGCTTTTTCAAAAATGTGCATGCTGTATTTTTTTGCAACGTCTTTATTCTTCCTGCCTCTCCTGCCCACGCGTTCTCGTTTCATCCGGCTGTCACCGGGCGAGACTGTACTCGCGTGCGTGTGTGTGAACTCGCTCGACTCTGGTGACCTGCTGAAACTGGACATATTTATTTTTAGGGGGGCAGTTTGTTTTAGTATTGTATCGAACCATCATGGTACACACACCGAGACTGAAAATGGGGAAAGAACGACGTGTCGTGAAACTAATTTGTACAACAGAAAATATCATTTAAAACAAAAATATATAGATATACTTATATCCCGATTACTTTGAATTGAATGCATTTGTGATTTGGCTTTTATACCCCTTAAGTTGAAACATAATTTGATGGTTCTCTTTAAAGGCTTAATGAACTTTGGGGCGTTGACCCTGTGATGGCCTGGTACGACCCTACTGATCGTTATGCCAGCGTCAAATCTAACCCAAATTCACATGCAAGCAATATCCGGACCGGCCCGGCATGTTTTAATCGGTGCCGGTGTGCAACGAGGATTTCAGTTCGACAGGCGGCAGCCATTCTACCCATTTTAGTTTTTCTTTTGGACAATGTCACCAATTCTTACCTCAAGTCATGCATTTGAACAAAAGTACTGTATTTTTAAGAAGCTTCTTCAGCCATAATCGTACCTGCGCAAAATTGTTTTATTTACATTGTTTGTCAGTGCCTTGGTGTTTTTTATATATGAAATCACTTTGAGATCTTCAAAAAATGTTCAACCCTTTTCTATTGCGTTTTTCATGTTCCCCCTGAAAAAACCTTATCGCAGCGACATTGTATGTTGTAATGCAACAATAAAATCCTTTTTATCAACTCGACAAATCTGCATGATCACTTTGGTGGCGGTTCTGTGTCGCGTTGCACGTCATTTAATCAACAAAATGGCCGCTGGCCAGCCAGACCATAGTTTACTGGAAATGATCAGCTAAAAAGAATTTGTAATTACAGTAGTGGTTGATCTCGCCACTCGAACTTGTAAAGGACCACTTATGTGGTATTTCACAGAAATAACGATAGAGAACGGGAGGTTCATGCATGGGAATTTAAATTAGTGACACGACATATTCCTAGACAATCAGATTACACCATGAATGACCTTTTACACAACGTTTGGTCGTGACAGCAAATGACTAACTTCATTCATAGCAACAATGAGTCAAGTTCACACAATGTATCACCCAATACGAAAGAAATTTATTTTTTTGCAAAAATTGGTACACAGGAAATGTCACGAATGAGCCAAGCGACCGAGGTCCGACTCGTGGTTCTACACATCTCGTCATGCAAAAGGTTAACACCGGTTGTCGAGACAACTGTAAAAACTGTTCAGGCAGGGATGGAAATGTTTGAGGAAGGAACAAGAGGCGGCCAATTAAAAACGAAAACAACCAACATACAAGGGGCCAACTCTTTCAATAATCCAATAAATCAATAATCCAATTAATCAAATACATCAGTGAATAAAACAGTCAGATGTCTGTGGTGGCTCCTAATCAGGATGTATGGTCATATCGACGGGGGGGGAAGGGGGGAGGGGGGGGCGAGTGCGTTCGGCTCTATCTCGTCTCCAGCAACCCGTCTCTGATCCTCCACTTCCACGCAGGGCTGAAGTCGGGCGCCGCCACGCAGTGCAGCTGAAGCCCGCACTCCAGAACCTCGTCGTCGTGGGCGACCGGCCCGCCGGCCTCCGTCTCCAAGGTGAAAACCCGATCGGAGATCTAGAGAGGGAGAGGGTGGGCAGCCATTTAAATAGGAGCCATTTAAATAGGCGAATTAAAAGGTAGCGGGTTCGATTCCCCGTATCCGCAGCCTTGCTGCATTCTTAAGCAAGTTTCAAAACACCTACTTAAAAAAAAAAGTCTAATAAAAATTTTAAATGTACAAAAATAAAAACATCTGCTAAACGACACAACAGCAAATAAAGACAAATAAATACATAGAGTGTTTTTTAATTTATTCATTCATTCATTTCCATCTGCGTTGGCCCTCACCTGGTCGCTGATTCCAGTCGCGATGTGTCCCACCTTCACCCGCCGGGTCTCCCGGATCCGAATGTTTCGTCTGTTGAAGTCTTGAATGGACACGTCCACCCCTGAGTCACAGAACCACAACCACACAAAACAACAACGACCGCAATTAAGAGAGGGGACCAAAGCCTTGTAACCGGTTTGTTATGTGATACGGTCGACGATTTCTCGACTTCTCGTCTCGTCTCACCTTCGAAGCAGCAAGGAGGTGGAATCTGTATGTGACCCAGCCAGT
Source organism: Merluccius productus (assembly GCA_027122695.1). Taxonomy (NCBI): domain Eukaryota; kingdom Metazoa; phylum Chordata; class Actinopteri; order Gadiformes; family Merlucciidae; genus Merluccius; species Merluccius productus. The sequence goes on from JAOPJI010000079.1 coordinate 5,545,961, forward strand.
CCATGCTGAAGACCTGTCCGTCTGCTTGGCTGTTGTAGGAGAACACGCCGGAGCTGAGGTCGTCTCCCGGGGTGAGGGACCAACGGCCAGAGTCCTGCGATTAAAGCATTAAAGGAAAAAAGAAAAAAGAAAAGAAAAAGAGAGGAGCAGAACTTAGGATGGGGATACAAAACAAAGTGTTTGTTTTGTATTTAAAGTACACGGTATGATGAGGTGACGCACATTATATGTTGCGGTCTCATTCTCCATATTACAGACCATACCATTTTATAGCGGTGATCGATTGTGTTTTTTCTGCTTTTTTTGTAAATGTACACGGGGCTCTCTTGCAAAAACTAGTTTCTAGGTTTGGTCTCTTAGTTAGACGTTTACATGATTTTCAGAAGATCAAAGATCTTGAATGTGTGTGTGTGTGTGTGTGAGGAGTGTCATAGGCAAAAAAGAAATCTCATCTTTCGAGATAAGTTTACCCTCTTGTCCCACGACTCCCAGTTGGAATAGCAGTCGCTGCTGAGACAGGAAAGCAGCTGCTCCTGCATCTCGGCGGGGTGGAGCTGAGACAGACTGCTCAGATAGAAATCTGTCAACAAAAACACAAAGAGAAATGGGGTGTGAGTCTCAACGCACGCACACCGGAAAACAAGTTGTGAAACGAACGCCTCGAGGGGGGACTTACCTCGTTCTAGTTTGTGTAATTCGTGGTCCGAGATGGGCGTCGGCGGCCCGACATGGCTGTCGCTCTTGTGGTTGAGTGAATCACGGAGATGGCTTTGCAGACACGACAGCGGCGGGATCCTTTCTGACGCCCTTCTGGCCGCGGTTCTCACTTCGCCCTCCGGGCTGTCGTCGCCTTTGTCGTCGTTGTCGAGTTTCTTTTTGCTTCCGGGGCTGATCAGGTCGCCTGTGAATTCCTCCACCTTCATCTCCTCCACCGCCGCCGCCGCTGCCGCCGCCGCCGCCGCCACCGCCACCACCACCACCTCCCGCTCCGATTCAGGGGTGTCACTGCCGATCCTGGACGTAATCTGCAGTGGTTCTGTGTAGGGGCCCTTGGCTGAGCTTCTGAGGCCCCCCACTGTAAAAAAAACAAAAAAAAAACAACACGGTACAGCCCATTTAGCCATCAGTTCCTGGCCACCACCGGGTTTTAAACTGGAGGCAACGGGGTGGAAACTTACGCTCTTTGAGAGCTCTGCACGTCCTTTCTTTCAGGACACCCGCCGACGCCCTCTTGACCGGGTCCTTCTGAAGCCCCGCCTTTATCACCTCGGCGGTGAGGTGGCTGCAGTCGGGCGGGATCTCCCGTACAGGAGGCGGCTCGTTGGCTATCTGTAAGCATTATCATTGAAGGAAGAGGGTCTTTAAGTAAACAAGCGCATCGATGTCATCAGTGACAATGGCCGCCGTGGCTGACCACATTGCGGGGCGAGTCGAAGCGAAGGAACGCACCTTGAGGTAAAGGCGACAGGTGTAGTACCGGGTCCAGGGCTGGCACCCGTTGAGCATGTGCAGTAGCATACAGGCGCTGCTCCACACATCGGCCTTGGCTCCTCGCGGCTCTACTTTGACGATCTCAGGGGCCATGTGGGTCTCGGTACCCTTCATATTATCTGCGACAAATAGGAAGGGAAATCGTCAACACTCGGCTATCTGATATAAGAGAGCAGCGCTTCATACATGTGCCGTGAAACAACTGCGGTCAGCGACGTCCGTTTCCGTTTCCGCGGGAACATCGCAGACATTTACGTAAGACCGTTAACGTCCGGGATTTGAATCCGATTCGTCGGAAACGGACTTGAGGTCGTGGACCGCCATTTTCTCACGGCACACGCGTATGAAGCAGCGGTCTTATATTAGGAATTAGCGTGTGACGGTTCCTCTTTTAAGTGACCGCCGTTGTCACGGCGATGGTGCGTCGGCTTCCTTTGCGATTCAGAAAAAGGTTGAGGTGAAACCGCGTTACCTTTGCATCCGGTGAGGCTTTGTCCTCGACCGTCTAGTCTCTCCGCGTGGCCAAAGTCACACAGGAAGGTGTCTCTGCCGTCCTGGGACAGCAACACGTTATCGGCTGTGGGGAAACACGAACATTCAGTATATATATATATATATATATATATATATATATATATATATTTCACATACTTCTTTTTCTTCGTAGATAGACTTATAGCACTTGCAATACCTGTACTTCTGGGTTAGCTGTGACCCATGACATAAAGTATTAGGTATCACCGGATATAACTACTGTACATGGACGGCAACGTCGGCTTTCTCGTAAACCTTTGATACAATTATTGGACGTCCTTATGCGGAAACAACGTCCTTATACAGAAAAAAAGAAATGGCCCGATGGTTCTACACATTTGAGTTATAAAGTAATTAAAGTAATTATATTTTTTCCACATTGTTTTTACATGAATTACACCCTGAATACAACCATTTAATTTATTTTATTTTATTTGAAGGATAGTCCCTTAAGATGAATCATCTTGTTTTCGAGGGAGTCCTTACCATTTGAGGGTTACACATGATGAGAGTCTCTAAAACTAAGCTAGGCACATTCACTTTATTTTATTTATTTTTTTTTAATTTTAAGAGCAGAATCTGTAATAACAGCGACTTAAAGTGACACCGGTCTGGCAGTGGTAACCCGAGCAGTGACACCGGCCAGATAGAGAACGATGGGTTTTGGCAGCGGCGTGTCTCGATACACACACCAGGTGGCGTCTGCAGCCAAACAGCCCGAGCGGTTTGTCTGCCTTTGTCTAGCGCCTTTTTTACTCTTTCCTTCATTTAATCTGTACTTCTCTTATTCTCTCTCTCTCTCTCTCTCTCTCTCTCTCTCTCTCTCTCTCTCTCTCTCTCTCTCTCTCTCTCTCTCTCTCTCTAACTCCCTCTTTCCCTCTCTCTCCCTCCCCCTCACTCTCTCCCCCTCGGCTCTCCACGTTGAGGCGGTATAACAGAGGCAGTGGGCCCTGAAGGGATGCGATGTTAAGAATTTGAAGATTATGCTCTGGCATGTGACGAGAAATTGTTTTATAGAGCAGAGAACAATATCAATATCTTGTTCGGTGAAAGTGCCATTGTGTGTCTTCTTGGTTTTTGCTGTCTATTTTTGTAGCGGATTTGACGCTGTGGCAACATCAACATCGATGTTCTTTTTATCGAGAAATATACGTTATTTTTTAGGGGCTAATGTCTAAATGGCTCCTTTGGATTTGAATGTGAGGAAGACTATTCGACTTGTTTTCCTCTTTTTAAATATACAAACATGAGGTAGTTCACTTGGAAATAACATTAGCATACAACACGTTCTTTGATGTATGTTAGCATGAGCTAATGTATGGGCATGAACTAATGTGTTAGCAGGCGCATTAATTAGCTTGTATTCTGCGTCGGTGGCCTCCTGGTTTCAAGTAGCCCCCGCGTGGCCCCACGCCAGATTAAGTTGTAGCGGCCCCGGTGGCTTTAGATCTAATAGCTTCTTAGCTTGGAGGGGCTCCTCGCCACCACTGGGTCCCATTGAGACCCGGGCTACCCTGCGCTAATCCTCCTCTCATGCTAATGTCACTGGTGCGCTATTATAGATCTACTGCGTTTCTTGGTTAGACCCGCCCACGCTGCCCAGAACCACGCTATGGTTGGCTAAGTTTAGGTATTAGTTTAGAGATGGTAAGTTTAGGTATTAGGGTAGAGATGGTTAGTTTAGGTGTTAGATGGTTAAGTCTAGGTTAGAGATGGTTAAGTTTAGGTATTAGGTTAGAGATGGTTAGTTTAGGTATTAGGTTAGAGATGGTTAGTTTA
>JAOPJI010000079.1:5658678-5671034 GCA_027122695.1 Merluccius productus
CCCCCCCCCCCCCCCCCCCCCCCCCCCCCCCCCCCCCCCCCCCCCCCCCCCCCCCCCCCCCCCCCCCCCCGGCCTCGGGGATGATGGCACAGAGCCTGAGAGGACCTGGTGCCGGAAACCGAAAACAGAAAGTCGCTACGCCTGGTTTCCTGGTTTCGTTACGCAGATATTAAACCGAAGAGAAACTCATTCGCGCGAGCGGATGAAGCGTTCAGAAGGGGGATTTTAATACGTGCGTTTTCTACAGCGGCCGGTCGACACGGTGTTGTGTATTTGAAACCTCTGCAGACACTTTTTCGTAGCACGACGTCGTCGGCGTCCGGACGTTTGGATCGTCTTCCCACCGGGAAAAGTTTACTCAAACCGGCCGGGTTTGTGTTCGCCCCTCTTAGCCAATTACGCGCTTACGGCTCCTCGCCTCCAGCGCCGTGATTGGTAATATAATAACAAAATGAACTGCGAAAGAAAGTTCGACCAGATCTGAGCTAGTCTGCGATCAAATTATTATTCGTCTAGAGTCTGATTGGTGAGACTAGTAGTCTCACATGATATAGTTTGAAGTGTTGCCTCATTAGCGTGCGTGGAAGGCCGCGTATCAATCAGCAGCAGCAGCGTCTTACCTTGAGCAGCTCGGTCTCCTTGGTGGACTGCAGGAGCTGAGACTCCAGTTGGGCCACTCTCTCCGCCGCCTGGCCCTCCAGCTCCTCCAGCCGGCTGCTCAGCTACGGCAACGAACCCCAAAAGATAAAATTCATGAATAAAAAAGAAATCTGGATTGCGCACGTGTGTGTGTGTGTGTGTGTGCGTGAATCTGTGGGTGTGTGAGTACAAGTGTGTGTGAGAGAGTGTATATGTGTGTGTGTGTGTGTGTGTGCGTGTATCTGTGGGTGTGTGAGTACAAGTGTGTGTGAGGCGAGCGAGTGTATATGTGTGTGTCTGTGCGAGAATGTGTATGTATGAGTGTGTGTGTGTGTGTCTGTGTGTGCACACGAGTACAAGTGCATGCACATGTGCCAGCATGTGTACATGTGTGCTTACGCATGTGTGTTTATGTGTGCATCCATGCGTGTGTGTGTGTGTCACCAGGTATGTGTGCGTGCGCGTGTGTGTGTGTGTGTGCGTGTTCCTCGCCGCTCCCACCTGTGCGTTGTGGTCCTGCAGCTCCTCCACGTGCTCCATCACGCCGGCCTTGCTCTCGGCGTCCTCCAGCAGCGCCCCCACGTCGAACACGTTGTCCAGGTAGGCCTGGATCTGCACCTGCAGCTTCTCGCTCTCCGTCGTCTTCAGCTTCTAATGCGCAACAAGTGAATAGTCAAATAAAACAACAACAAAAACACACACACACACACACACACACACACACATACGCAGACACACACACCACACAGGTTCGGGGTTCAAACCCCAGCGTCTGAGGATTAGCGGACGCATTCGTAGTATTTAAATAGTACAGTTCATTACACGGATCGGTTCTGCGCTCGACTCTGATTGGTCAATTACCGCGTCGTACGGTCCGCTGTTTCTGAATAGCCAACCGTAGAATCTAACTATAATTTTAAAAATCAACAGTCAAATGATTTATTTCTTTAGTAAACAGCCGTGTAACGTGCAGAATAATGAACAGGGAGCCGGTTACTATTGCAAAAATAATAAATCGGGGTGACATGCACCCCCCCATGTGGGGGGTTTATTTCGCCATGACGACCGGCTCGCCGTATACATTATCCCATACGCCCCGTCTCCTTATCCTTACGTCCAGATAGTCGTCCAGTCCCTGGTTGGTGAACTCGTACTGCAGGTGGACCCGGAGGTTCATGTTCTCCACCGAGTGCACCACGATGTTTATGAACTGCATGCAGGCCACCTGGAAACACAACAAGTGGGTTTTTGTTTTTTTGTTTGTTTGTTTACAGACAAAACTATTACAGCAACCTGCTTGTGGGGGTAAATGTGGGTCATGGCGGGGGTGTGAATGCCCGCCAGGCAGCAGCCACCGGGGGTTTCGCAGCGGGCGGGGAAAAAAGGCGGAGCGACGGAGCGGCTTGGCAGCATGACCCACCATGAAGTCGATGTTGCTGTCGTCGTTGTTGAAGTACTCCATCAGCTTCTCGAAGCGGTTCTTCTCCCTGCTCACCTGGAGACGGGAGGGGGGAGGGGAGACGTTAGTATTCATTTATTATCCGGGTGTACCGGGTAGGCCGAAGATGAAAGGATCAGTGTAGAGAGTTTGGAGAACAGGCAAAGCGATGGAGGAGCAGACAAGCCCACACACACATCATCATAAAGGGATAGCTCATACACAGAGAACATAAAAAGTGTGTCATTATAGGGCGTGAATATGACAATAATAATATTTTCCACCATTTTGAATACACGCGTAGCGGACGCCCGGAAGGGAGGCGTGTGACAAGACGATTGAAGAACACACACAATGAGGAAATGAGTTTCAAGAAGCCGACGTCCTACAGGTCTGGCGCCGCACCTCTAAAAATGACTGTGCTTCGTATTGCGCACATTATACTGAACACTGGGTCATGTTTATTGGGTCAATAAAGGCTCTTATTGTAACTGAATACACACAAACACACACACACACACACACACACACACAGAAAACATGAGTAAAAAAAGAAATAAAGGAAGTCTGGGCCGATGGAACAAGCGCAACTATCGGAAATCACATGACGAAGTGCGATGTGGTATCACATAATGAAGACACACGCTCACACACACACCCACAGACACACACACACACACACACACACACACACACACAGAGACACACACACACACATACACACCACTTTAAAGTTGTCGAAGGCGGAGAGGATGATGTCATGTCCTCCTCTCACAAGACACACGGCTGCCAGCAACTCCAACACCAGGGCCTTGGTTCTGTCAGACAGAAATAAACAGACACACACACACACACACACACATTATGAATCACAGTCACATTTGCACACACTATGTATCACACACACACACAAACACACTCTACGTATCACACACACACAAACAAACACACTACGTATCACACACACACAAACACACTCTACGTATCACACACACACAAACACACTCTACGTATTACAGTCACACACACAAACAAACACACTACGTATCACACACACACAAACACACTCTACGTATCACAGTCACACACACACACACACACACTCTACGTATCACACACACAAACACACTCTACGTATTACAGTCACACACACACACACACACACACTGTACGTATCACAGTCACACACACACGTACCGGGGATTCCTGCTGTTGAGGCCGAGTGTGATTTGGTTAACACAGCTGGGGTGACTCATCACCTGGTTAAACCCAGACTGTGAGAGAGAGAGAGAGAGAGAGAGAGAGAGAGAGAGAGAGAGAGAGAGATCTTGATAAGCATCCTCTCGGAGGGAAGTGATGTGTAAGAAGCATAGGTAAGAAGGTGTGCAGGAGCAGCTTTGGCGGCGCGTTGCCGGTGAATGAGGAATATCCGTCTTTGATCTGCAGAGGTCACCGCCTCGGTGTGCAGACGTAGGAAGTTTATCTTGGGCACACGATTAACTCAATTTGAATCATTTCAAAGCCATCATTTCCAGGAACTGTGTACTGTTTGAATATTCTTTTCTAATTATACGATGCATTCGTATAAGTAGTCGTGTTTCAGGGACACTCAAGGTCACCTTACAGCACAGCGAAAAACAGATGGTACAGAATGGTATTGAATCGTATCGTGATTAAGTTTAGTATCATACTTACATTTTGGACAATAGAGCATTTTTGATTAACTTACTAGGTAACACATTCAGGGGGAACCATCATGCGATACGCCCCCCCCCAACCATACCTGATAGTTCATGATGGCTCGCAGGCACATGATGCACACGTGCACGTCGTCTCTCTGGACGGCCAAGGGTAACTTCTTCTGCATCCTGTGGTTCAAAGTGTGACCGATCCTGCAAACACGGGCCGAAAACAGAAAGATACAGTACTGTAACGTTACCGGGCTTGATTGATCCACTTAGCACCCGAAGAAGAAAAAAAGAGCGGCTTCACATATCTGCTACGTATTTAGGTATGCAAATGCGGGACGATAGCGACATAGCCAATTATAATAGGACCCCGGGTGAGGCTTTAGTCAGGGGAGGCACATGTGTAATTATGCAAGACAACAGACAAATCTGCCCGTGTCAATTAAAGTTCAGAATCGCATTAATACTCGAGTGCGGGCGCGCGCATTCATCATTATTAATTAAAACTCCATTCAGTCAGATGAAAAATATATATTTTGTTACGCGCCAAAGTGGGAAAACTGTCTTTGTCCAGACTGGCAAGCGCCACAGACGAAGCATGGCTATAATCTAGCGATAAGTTACGCTCTAAATTCAGGAAAAAGAAGAAAAAAAAACAGCTATACATAAATAAGTAGACATTAAAAATATTAAAATGAACATTATGAACTAGGCACCCACACTGAATCAGAGCCCCTTCGCTCCTCCAGGCTAATAGACGTTTGGAGTTGAAGTACAAAATGTATTCAATCCACTTTTTTATTGGTTGTCAATAATGAACGGCTCTCAGGGTGTAATTCTCCGTGTGTTTCCTCATAAGTGCTTCATCATTGCATTCTAAGCACAAACCCCCCCCCACAGTGAATTACAGCGTGAGGAGTCTCTTAGCGTTATCGGAAGATGAATTGACTTCAATCATCATGATTTGCGCGTCGGTACGCCGCCGAGGGGGATCTTTACCTGACGGTCAGGGCCCGCGCCGCCCTGGTCATGCCGTGCGAATGTGAGCTGGAGCTGCTCTTGCTCAAGTCCTCCAGCGACCGCTCCATAGGCTTCGCTCGCTCCACCGTGCCGCCGTTCTCCTGCACCGAATCCACCGCATCGAACCTGCAGTCAAAAGGGGTCAAAAGGGGCCATTTTTGTAAAAGCAACAGGTTTTGGTGAGGACAAACCATTTTTTTTTTTGGGGGGGGGGGGGGTGAAAACCAGTGACCGATTAGACCGACACGCGGGGCCGTTTCTAGCTATAAGCCATATAAGACTGTATATGATAGTTCAGTAAATGTTCAGTCCGACTGTTGAAACCAATCTATGAAATATCAACGTATTTTTTATTTTATTTTATGTTTTGCATGTGGGGGGGGTCAACGGTCCCTGCACTCACATGGGCCTCTGTGCGTAGGCCAGGTACTCCACCAGGACGGTTAAACCTCGGTTGTCCTCGTTGAGAAATTCCTGGGCCCACCTGCGGAGAGAAACAACAGAGGGGTTGGGAAGAGTGGGTAGAGGAGGGGGAAACCATGGAAACCGTGGATTCATGAGGAGAGACAGGATGAGGACGGGTACCAACCCGATGTGGTTGGTGCGGAGGGATATCTCCAGGTCTTTAAGCACCTGGGTCGCGTCTTGGATCCACTTCTTAGACTAAAAGTGACAAAGCATGAGTCATTTTCAGAGCCTCATGTGGGATTGTCTGTCTGTCTGTCTGTCTGTCTGTCTGTCTGTCTGTCTGTCTGTATGTATGTATGTATGTTTGTATGTATGTTTGTGTGTATGTATGTATGCGTGTGCGTGTGCGTGTGTGCCCACCCTGCGGGGCACCCCTCCTTGGTCCTGGTAGAAGTTCTTGATCTTGGTCAGATAAATGGAGGGGGGGCTCTTCACCTGAAAGCGCTCCTGAGATGGAGGATCCACACGACAAGGCGGAGAAAAAAACGTTATCTTTCAATTTTTAATTCAACAAAGTTGCAACAACTACTCTAGCATGTGCAGACTGCCATCTAGTGACATCGAAGTTCTTCCCCAAGACCATCCTGTTTCCATGACAATGCATGAATGCCCATCGGTGGTTGTGTAATTATAGCTGCTTTAGTTCAAGGAGTTTTGTTTCGCTATAATAATTCGAGAAACGGTTACAGTGTGGAATCATATGCTGCGTTTCGGGTCGACTCTTTATTAACATTTTAGCTTCATGAGATTTTAAAGAGTCACCAAACACAACCCTCACCGTCTCTGGTGAAGCGCCGCTAATTGCCATTTATCGTTCTGATTGGCTGAAAATAGACCCTGTGATGTCACTTGTCAACTGGCGTCCCCTGGCACTAGTCCTGGTGGTTATGGTTCGGGGTTGTCCTTGAGGTTGGGTTGTAGTTCCCGAGGTTAATTAGTCGGTTAACGGGAACAGCTAACTAAACAGCTAGCGAACTAAATCTTGACGGCTTGATTAGCATTCGGGTCTTACCTGGTCATAGACGAGCTCCCATTTCTTCTCGTTGTCATACTGACTTAGAAGCTGTAGTTTGTCTGGAGGCAGGTTTATGGAGCTCTGCAGAGAGAAGACAGGGGGGGTTGTAAAACCTTCACATAACATGCAGGACTTTAATCCAAATTGAAATGAAGTTATGATGCATATTCTACGCTATCGTGTACTATTGCTGTGTTTCGAGTTTAGTTGCTCGGAACCGTGGCATTTTATTTTATCTTGCATATAAATGGAAAACATTTTACTGAATACTACGACAGCGTTTGTGCAGTGTTTACTGCACAAACAGAAGGAGCTGAAACTCTGAGCAATTTTTTTAATTGTCACATAATACCGTCTGCTACCTAGTTTTATATTAGATCCCTCTGTCTATTGTTTTAATAAAAGCACTGTCAAATTGTAAAAAACAAAAAAACAAAACAAAAAACAGAAACATTGATGTCCTTCTGGTAAGACAGATGGATTTATTTAAGCCTATCTTTGATGATTTAAAAGGCACTTTTGTTTGTTATTAGCATTTTTTTAATGAGCATGCTTGGTGGCATGTGCGCAAGTCACAGACCAAAGTAATTGATGTTTGATGAACATGGTAGCAGGAAGTGGCATTACCACATTTTTGAGTTCAACCGCCATTTTACTGGTATAACCCCCCCCCCCGATGCACTTGCTGCAATTGATTTAAATATTTGAAATATAAAACAAATTTTGCAGTTTCAACAACTAGATTCAACACAGTTTGAAATATGGTGGAAGTCAGTTAAGATGAAATATCTATTTTCCCCCCAACTTTCTTTGGGACAATCTTTAGCTAAATCAAGTCGACTATTTATACTTTTAATTGGTTTGACTGCGTGTTGTTTTTTTTCCTTCCGTTCGACGCGACGTTTGACTTCTGAAAGGATGTTGAAATGTTTTTTCCAGTCTTAAGTTCTCTTTCGTGCAATCAGACATTGCTCAACTTCCCCTTAGGGTCAGCTGCCAATCCTGTCCTGATGTGCAAAAAAACAATGTTTATAAAAAAAACAAAAAAACGAAAAAAAACAACTGAATTGATGTAGACGGTTAAAACTGATAACGGAAAAACTAAAAATAATAAAAACAGGACATCAGATGAGTATTTTCCTCATAAGTCGTCATTTCGGTTACTTTTCAGCGACTCACCAGAACCATGTTGAAGCGCTCCTCCAGCTCATCTTCTGGCGGCATGGGCAGCTTTGGGGCCGCCGACTGCTTCTTCTGGAGGGCGGGCGCGGGGCTGCTCATGTCCCCTACCTCCATGGGGCTCCTGACCTCCGCGCGCTCCGGCTCCTGGCCCCCCCCCGCAGCCGCATTCCCCATCACTAATCTCCACAAGTAATCCAGGAGGAAACCTTTACGCAAACTCCTCTCGCTGAGAAATCAATCGACTGCCGGACCGCGCGTCCCGCAAACCACGTCACTCTGAACAACAACGATGAAAGTGGAAGGAAATAAACACCATCTGATATGCCCAGTTCAGGTTTTACATCAAAACACTGTCTTGTCCTTTGACCCTTTTGGGGCGTCTATAGTGAGACGATCAATTCTTCTTCATTCTTCATGTAGTATCATCTCTCGAACCCGTGCCCCATCTGATTGGGAGTAGCTGTAGCAAAAGGTTAACCTTCTAGGTGGCCATGAACTGGCTCTGCGTCTCCACCCACCACTAAATATAACTGAGCGCTTGGTTTTTTGGTAGCAACAGAGCGGAGGAGAGGAGAGGAAGGAGAGGTTGCTTTTTTTTTTTTTTTGACACAATCATGCAGCTCACAAAAGAAACCGCAGCATAAAAGCAGAAGAGCGACTTCCTGTGCAAAGGAGCAACCGAACAACAAGGGCGTGAAGGAAGGTGTGAACATATGAAATATGAACTATATATAAACATGTGGCGCAACCCAAGATGGAGTATTCAGGTATAACGCCAGAAGCAAAGTTAGTAGTATGCATATGGTACAGAAATGCAGGGCAACTAGCCCCAGATGAACCGGAATAACTGCACCTTCTCTGCATGTGAATGTGAATGTGACTTTTTCCCAGCGTCCTCGCTCCTTCCTGGAGCCACACAGCCATATCCCATGGCATTTGTTGTTCATTTGCATCTCTGAATTGTTCTCAGTGTTTTTTTTTTTTGGGGGGGGGGAAATACATGAGGTCAGGTAAGACACGTGGTGTACAGGTGAACAGTGTGAGCCGTGTGAGTGCCCAACAGCACCACCCTGCGGTGGAAATGGGCACTCACCAAAGAAAATAAACAAAATTAAAAATGTATATAAAGCTGCAGAGTGAAAACGGCTATCTCGCTGCTATCTAGGCGAAATAAAATAAGGCAAAAAATAAATAAAAAATTTAAAAAAGGTATAAAATAAGTCTCCTTTAAAAACAGCCCCCCCCTCCACACACACACCCACTGTGTCCAGTAGAGGTAGCAACAACAACTCACTGCTTTCACAACTACAGGGAGCACGAGTGGTCGTCCTGCTGCTGCCTGTTTATTATTACTATTAGCATTTTTATTATAGACATTATTATTAATATCGTCAGTATTATTGACCCAAGATGACCGACCCGACCACCTCGCCGGAGGACCCTTGGAAAGTAAGAGATATGAGCTGTAGCTAAACAAGCAGGGACCGCTTGCTCTGCTCTCTCGCCCTCTCTCTCTCACTGTGTCTCTATGTCTCTCTATCGCTTTCTCTCTCTCTGGCTAGCTGCTCGGCTAACGCTAGCGCACATTGGGCTAACGGCGGCGCGTCGCCGTTGGCGTTGTTGTTTTTTTATTTATTATTTCGCCTAAACAACCGCGTTGGCCTCCTTATTTTTTAGCTTTGCGGTGTTAAGGTTTACCTGGTTGCAGTTTACCGGTTGCACGGTTTACCGGTTTTACGGTTTACGGTTAAAAGGTGAAGGCAGCGGGAGGACTGCCTCCGCGGTAGCGGAGGGGTCTACTTTGTTGACGGGGAAATCACGGCGTCCCGGTGGTGGTGATAATGGAGGTTATATTAGTTACATATAAGGAGGTTATATTAAATGTAACCGTACCATATAAAATATAACCTCCGATGGTCTATGGGACTTTTACTGCATTTGTGCGTCTCTGTTTGTTTTGGTGTGTTTACCTCAGTTTATTGCCTTTTATTTTATTTTATTGTTGCTGCTTTGGGGGGGTTATTGTATGTTAATCACTTTTTTAAACATTGTTTTTTTTAAATGTATTATTATTCTGATTATTCTGATTACTATTATTATATTTGCTCATTCACTTGTACAGCCCCCTCATGTAAAGAGGGGGGGTGGGGGGGTCCATGGGACTTGATTGGTGTGTGTGTGTGTGTGTGTGTATATGTGTGTGTGTGTGTGTGTGTGTCTGTCTGTCTGTCTGTCTGTCTGTCTGTCTGTCTGTCTGTCTGTCTGTCTGTCTGTCTGTGTGGCAGACTGAGGGACCCCTGGGGCCTAAATGTCATGAAGGGTGGACGGCTGTGGTTGTGCTGCTGCCGCGTGTGTGTCCACGTGTCTGTGTAGCCTTGAATTACCCCCCCCCCCCGCCTTCAGGTGGGGGACGCCACCCTGTGGGGGTCTGCCCCTCCGCTCGCCGCCACCACCATCGCCGGCTCGCCTCTCATTGTTTGTTTGTTTTTTCTTCTCCCTCCACATCTGGCACTGCCTCTGGACGACGACGACGACGACGATGCAGAGCGACGGCGTATTCGGTGACAACGGGTTCGACCATGGTAAGGTTATACTTAATATTATATACAATATTATATAATATTGAAGTTATATTGTTTCGCAGTACAAGGTTTTAATGCGATTCTCCCCCCTGTGGTGTTCGTCTCACGCAGGGTTCTTCACAGAGGCGGCGTTGAAGGACAGCCACATCTCTCGGGCGAACAGCATCGGCTCCACGAGCGCCTCCTCAGTACCGAATACAGGTATTCTGTTTATTTTGATAAATTGCGCATTCGACAGACTTGACAGAAAATGTATTTACAGCTCATATCCGTCAACACATGACACACATATTGTAATATTGACGTTTGGCTCTCTGGTGACAGACGACGAAGACAGCGACTACAGACACGAGACGTCGTATAAGGATTCGTACAAAGACCGGCGGAGACAAGCGCACACGCAGGCCGAGCAGAAACGAAGGGACGCCATTAAGGTTAGTATGTACACATACGGGACGGTCGTCTGTCCGACGGCGATCAATCGAGACGATCTTTTATAATGCGTCTCATGCGTGGCTCCCCATCCGTCGCTTCCAGAAAGGCTACGACGACCTGCAGTGCATCGTTCCCACCTGCCAGCAGCAGTCAGAATTCGCAGGGGGGACGCAGAAAATCAGCAAGGCCACCATACTACAGAAAAGTAAGATTTCTCTTGGACTCTCCTGCTACGACACGCGTAGATACGGAAGTGTGACACGGCACTGCGCCATCGTCACTCACACACGCGCGGGCTGACAAGCGCTACGGCGCGAAAGCCGAGAGACGCTAGTGTGAAACGCGTGTTCATATATATGTGTGTGTGTGTGTGTGTGTGTGTGTGTGGGTGGAGGACATTTTGTAGTATGTTGTGTTCTGTGTTCATCACCATACGCTACCCGGTCACCGAGCACTTTCTCAAAATGCCGGACCACTGCGATAATCGCGCGAGGTTGTTTATTTGTAGGCGGGGCACGGTGGCTATTTGCGTTTGTGATCATTTCCCTACCCGTGTTTCAGGATGTGCGTTATTCCCGTAACGACCGTAACGCTCGGTGACCGTTTGGCAGTAAACGGTAATAAATGACGACTTCGGTTCTTCATGCTCGGCGCAGTAGTTCTCCCTCGTTAAAAAAAAGGGCGAGTGTCCAGATTAGTTGTGTGTTTATGTCATGTGACAGCGCCGGGTCAGAGAGGAGATCGGGAGGGGCGGTGCTCCTCCAGGTCATGCATCATCTACATATAGATGAACTTAACTGCATGCACAATTTGGCATGCGAGACATGCAAGCATGCCTCTTTTTTGTTTTACTTTAGTCAAAGTTTTATAGGGCAACTTCATGGTAGCATCGCCGAAAACGTTTATCTTGTGTAGTTTACATCCAAAAATGGGAATATTTATGTTCATGGCCGTATGTCATCGAAAAATAATACATCTGACAAAACGGAAAAAAAAAACTGCGCCGTGTTCACATGCACTCATGCCAGACACACTTCCCAGACTAAATGCACTTGTGTTGTTTTGTTGGGTTATTTCTAGCCATCGACTACATCCAGTTTCTTCACAAAGAAAAGAAGAAGCAAGAAGAAGAAGTGTCCACGCTGAGGAAGGAAGTGATGGCCCTGAAGATCATGAAAACGTAATGCGACGCCTCGCGGACGCGGACGCGGCCGGACCGCGCCCACCGCAGCTATACGTGTCGTGAATGCATACATGTGTGAGGGAGAGATTAGGGCCCCCGGTGCAACCCGGGGGCCCTAATCTCTCGTCGATGTACACGTTGAACACATTGGTGTGTTTGTTTTTCTGTTGGTCTTTTGTAATGTACACACTGAACCAGCCGCCGCTAGTGGTTCTCACAGCGGACCACACAGTTCTCCAATATGTAGAGTTGTGACATGAGCCAGACATCTGCAGCCGGCTCAAGTCATCTGGGCAGTTTGCAGAAGAGAACTGAAAATGACCCGAACCGAAATACCGATTCAGCCGCGCTGAGCCCGGAGCCAGAGGGCCGGACCTCTGATCTCCGGGTACTTTGATGTTTTAAAAGTGACAGGTCTGCAGCCCGGCGTGACAAATTCACGGGTTTTTGGGGACTTGGCACGCTCAATAGGAGTCGTTTCATTGAAAAAACTTGCCAGTGTGAATTTTGAAGCCAGGCGACCACAAAAAAAATGGAGGGAAGATGAGGAAATATGGCATCGGAATCAAGAATCAGAATTAAATTGTTTTGTTTTTCAATACTTTTTAAAAGTATTGAAACCCCCGGTGCGTTGTTGTGGGGTGTCGGCTGGGGTGGGGGGGGGGGGGGGGGGGGGGGGGGGGGGGGGGGGGGGGGGGGGGGGGGG
>JAOPJI010000079.1:5745229-5762461 GCA_027122695.1 Merluccius productus
CCCCCTGGCCACAATACTACTAATTATCTCCCCCCCTGAATGCTATCCTCTTACCGTGTTTACATACTACTCTTAAGTGGGGGAGAAAAAAAACAAAGACTGTAAGTAAAGTAACTGTAGAAGCTGAGATGGGGGAGGAGGGCTGTTGGGCTTCTGTCGCCTACAGACAACTTACCACATTTCCCCGGTGGGCCATGAGTATGGCGAAGTTGGTCAAGTGACTGCAGGAGCAGGTGGTGTGGCTTTTGTTGGTGTCCAGCAATTTGCAGCCTTGGGTGGACCAGTATCCCATCATGCTGCGCTCCGAGTAGTTCCAGAAGGAACAGTTGGGGTTGTGGTAGTGCTCCTTCTACACACACACACACACACGCACAAAAAGAACAACCGAGTGCTATTAGCCCAAAAAAAAAAAGTCACAGATTTATTTTGTTTACAATCTGTGTGCACATAAAACCAAGCGCGAATAATTTGTGTGAACAAATCGCACGTCCATTAAAAAATTAAAAACCCGTCTATCTCTGTGAGTCTATCCACGCCGAACCCGAAACTCGGCGCGGATTTCTATTTTTCCGCAGCTGCTTCGATTTCTGCAAAATTCGGATGCCGATAAAAACAAGCCAACCAATAAAAAAATGACTTTTGCTCATGCGATCAATATGCGATTTTCTGGGACTTTGTCATAGCAGTCATATATAGCCGACTATAAAGACAATGAATATAAAGATAACATCTGGGGAAGTATTGCGGCTGAACTTAACTGTGATGGTGAGTAGCCTACATAAGAGGGGTGTACTTCGTTGTCAAGGGAATGCACAGGAAACCATTCATAACACCAAACCACGCATTCTTCATAAGCTTGTCGTCGCCGCTGCTGCTGCTCAAAGAGTCCATGTCAACGATAAATGATTTGGTTACTTTACATTTTTCGGCGGACTGCGTGCGGCGCGATCATTCGTGTCGGGCTTGGTGTGAAAGGTTTGAATGCAAATATTTAGTTTGAATGCGTTTTCGTTTCGTTTTTTCGCTTCGTCCCTGGTGTGTAAAGGCCTTTAGTCAGTTAAATGATCAAATACAGCCTATGTCATAGAAATAACAAAAGGCAATTGCAATATTTTTGGCACAGCACCCCCCCTGAAAATTAAAAAGTACATAAGCAATTATGCTTGCATCAAACTGCGACACAATTACAGATTCAGGCTTTGCAAACAAAGCTTTTTGGCATTTGCTTATGATAGCGATTCTAATTATAGTGCTATTACAGAAATGCCTTTCCTCCCTTTCAAGAAAAATAAACGTAATAATCCCAGTGCTGGGCCGCATTCACCTCGCAACCGTCTTGGGTTCAAGCGCTAGCGGGGTACGGGGAACTTGATGCCGAATGACGCACTCAGTTCCGCCCACCCAGCTAGCATTTAATACCGAGATGAAACCAAGATGGCCGCTAAGGTGAAGGAGGGCCACTGCTGTGGGGGGATCCTGGGTGTGTTTCCCGGGGGACTTACGTCCAGGTGCTCCAGGGTGAAGATGACGGGGTCGGCCACGTACACGCGGCTGGACTCCTTGGTGATGGAGGCGGACAGGATGTGGGAGTTGACGGTGAGCGAGAGGTTGCGGCGGCCCGGCTCGCTGGCCCCCCGCAGCGTGGCGTTCTCCGTGCTCAGGAACTGGCCCAGGTGCTTGTAGAGCACAAACACCAGCTTGGCCACCCCTGCCGAGACCAGACCAGACCAAAACAAAACGGAGCTAATACCACCTGGTGTGAAGGGGACCCGCAGGAAGGCTCCATTGAAACGCACCAAATACACACACACGCACGTCGATTTCAGTAAAAGAAATGTTCTTTAAAAAAAAAATTCAAATGGGAGAGAAAAGCCCCCTATAAGCCAGAGGAGACGTTATATAAGCTCATTTGCATTTTTTACACCTCACCGTTTTTGCTGTTGACTTTGACCGTGTTGGAGGACAGCTGGATGGACGCACCGCCCTTGCTGGTCTGGGGGAACCTGAAGTCTTGCACCTGTCCGTCAGTGCTCAACACGTACACATCCAACACTGTAAGATAAAACCAATGGGAGGGGGCGGGCAGGGTGGGGGGGAGAGATGAGACAGATGACAGGCAGGGAAAGAGAGAGAGAGAGAGAGAGAGAGAGAGAGAGAGAGAGAGAGAGAGAGAGAGAGAGACAGACACCAATAAAGAAGAAAGAAGGATGAGAGTCGAGCAAGAGATCCATTACTCATAGGTCGCACATCAAAAGCAATACAGTGTGTTTAATAGAGCTCCGACATAAAGGTTAGGCTGGAGCTGAGCTGAAATCCAGCGCAGTCCACATGGTTCTCTCTCTCGCTCTCTCGCTCTCTCTCTCTCTATACAGAACCAGGCGACTGAATCCCGACTTATTGCCAATATCCCATACAGTGTTATTTACTCCGGGAGGGGAAGAAAAAAAAAGGTCGCTAGACCTCTCCTGTGAGCTGTGAGCATCTCCTCGAGAGGAGGAAGGGGAGGCACGGAGTGAGACGCGGGAGGATAGGATATCCGTGTAGCATGAATGTCAGATACTCGCGGCATCAAGAAAATATCACCGGGGCTTCACTTTTTATTTCTTTCCTTTACCTCCCCCTCTATCTCTGTCTTTCTCTCTGTCTCCCCGAGTCGCATAGACTCTGAGCCGGGAACGAGCAAATCTGTTGAAAAGCGTCCAAATTCCTGCAGCCCCCCCCCTTCTCTTTTTTTTTTTTCCTCCCACCGCACTTCTTCTCTGGACCTGGTATGCCAGCTGCCGGGTGGCGCTCCCTTTGATGTTGCGAAATTACTGAAGGGTCAGGAGGACACTTGCATCTGCAGACTCCCTGCCTCCCCCCCCCTCACTATCTCGTCACAAACGCCCCTCGTTTCCTCCCAGAGACGGCTCCTGACATTCGCAGATGAGGAATGGTTCCCGGAATGCTCTCCGTGCACTCCCCTGTCTTAAAGGAGGAAAAAAACAAAACATCCCAACTCAACTGCCTTTCCAGTCTTTTGTCCCCCCCCCCTTCGCCGCCACCATTATATTCTCCTTCCTTGCTTTCGTCGTCGTTCCCTGCGTCTTGCCCTTGATGGTTTTCGCCCTTGAGGTGCGCATTCTGGCTTCGGCAAAACTATGTTAATTAGGCCCCGGGAATGAGCCCTGCTTTTCTTCAAGCCAACCCAGGTGTGACGCGTGTCTGCGCGGCGTCAGGCCCGACCCGAGTCCTTGTGCAGAGTAATCTCCGGAGGACCGGTTTGTAACCGCCAGTGATTCTGGATCACCACTTGCGCAGCGTCGGCTAACCAAATATGACATAACTCATGGCGTGATTCTGTTCTCGGGGCGAGGGACGGAAAAGCCTAATCTTTATTAGCTCAGCTAAGCGTTAATACAAAAAATAGGGCCCATCTCGCGGAGATGAAACGCAATAAGGAAAGAATGAAACTGTGACCGAACCATTCAGTATGGTTTCATTTGGGTTTGTTCTTCAATAAAACGGGTTGGATTCATCTTGCAGCGCATATTTAATAAGAGGACTTCCTTATGCAAGAAATAAATTAAAAATCAATGATGTATAAGACAAAAAAAAAAAGGCGGCTCGCGGGAGAACATAACCATAGCAACAAAGAGCTGGGTGTTGAGAAGATAATATACCACGCAGCGACTTTTATTAATGAACGAGATCAAGTTGCTAATAAACTGCCCGCGAAAATGTCTTCGCTGAGACATTTACTGCGACTTCGGCTCGAAAAAACAACACTTTTCCTTTTCACCCCCCCCCGGAGGACCTGGCTGTCCAGGTTTCTTGTTTGGGGGCCCAGAATGAATGTGCCCACAGAGAGTTGTCTCGAAGAAAACGCTTTTCGCACTCGGGGCCCTCGGGGCCCTCGACCGAATGTTTCTCATTGTTAGCTTAACTTCCTCCGACTGGACCGCAGCCGACGAGACAATTTGGAACCAATTTGGAAAACAAACAAACGCTGAAATACTTGTGAGCCGCGCGGCTTCTCCCACGTTTCTCGTGGTGTTGTATTGTTTTGGTGCCCGGGGGGGGGGGGGGGGGGGGGCAGACTAGACAAGAGTGATGGCCAATTCCTATTGATCATCACTCATCACCGAGGCTCTGTCACTGCGGCTCCGTTCAATTTGCATAATTATTCACTAATGCTACACTCAGAGTTAAAATAGGAAAGTCGACGCGCACGCTTTACAACGTCTGGGTATGAAGGTGCGGCGCTGGGCTCATGCAGACCGGGTCTACAGGGTTGGGGACACTGGGACTACAGTGAGATGGAGGCAGGTGGTGTGTGTGAGCATAAGTGCAATTTCAGATGTCTTTCTTTCTTTCTTTCTTTCTTTCTTTCTTTCTTTCTTTCTTTCTTTCTTTCTTTCTTTCTTTCTGTGTGTTACACTATCCAGTCCCAATGAAGTAAAGCGAACTAGAAAGGGAAAGCAAATTTCGCCGATGCTAAAGAAGTGCTGCGGACATTTAAAGTGGTCGAGCTTCCTAATGCGGTTATGCTGCTGGTTGATTGGTTAAAAGTGGCTATGGTGGGTTTTTTGGACCTTGTGTGTCTGTCTGCATTCGCGTGATCAGCTAAGAGGGAAGGATTGTCCTACTGGAGGCCGTCCAATATCGCACCTCACTGTCGAAGATAATGGCATCTGTGTGCGCCTGGAACGGAAACATTTTCCAAATGGACCACTTACTCATGGCTCAAACAATATGAAGACATTTCAATAACTCTGCGTCATTACCCTCCTTTGACAGGGCGATGACTGTGCTTTTCTGTTGTTGTTGTTGTTGTTGTTTGATGTAAAGAAAGTACAACATAATCTGACAATGTTCTTCTTCTCTTCGTCTCCTTTCCTCATGGTTCCTAACCCAAGGTGAATGTGTTGACCCACTGGTCTCCGGGCTCTATGCCTCCTCCTTCCTCGCTTCCTCCAGACACAACTTCCTCTACTCTGCCAACTTTGCCAAACTATATGGTAAGTCTGATCCCATGCTTGGGAAACTTTGATTCAACAACATTTACCAGTTTACAGTACAACCTTATCGGTGTGCAGGGGCGTGTCCACAGGGGGGTTGGGGTGGCACATGCCCCCCTGAAAAAATGTTGAATGCCGCCCCTGCTAAATAAATAGGGTACGTTTATTAAGTAATGTATATATTCTCCGCAATGTGCTGCAAAGCCTGGGAATGTCGTGGACACTGGTGCCGACTGACTGTGATCATAGCTGTACTCTCTCTCTCTCTCTGTCTCTCTCTCTCTCTCTGTCTCTCTCTGCCTCGCTCTATTTCCTTTCCTTCAGGGAGCAGCGGTTGGTCCCCGTCCCCCAGGGACCGACAGCCATGGCTGCAGGTGGACCTGGGCAGGAAGTACCGGCTGGTGGCCATCGCCACCCAGGGCACCTTCAACTCCTACGACTGGGTCAGCAAGTACACCCTGCTGTACGGGGACCGGCCCGACTCCTGGACCCCGTACGTCATGAAAGGGGGCAATTCGGTAGGTGTTTGTAGTAGCGAAGCAAAAGGTAGGGAGGGAGGCCCGTCGCACACACACACACAATTTCAACCCAACCCCACTCAGACAGAACCGTCCGCAGTCCATTATGCAAAAAAAAACAGATCGTCCAATTATGCTCACCGTCGGAAAGGACTGGAACTGCCACAGAGATGAGTGGGGGATATTGACTTTTAGCACGGATGGCGCAATCCTCTTTATTGTTTCCTCATCTCCAGCCACTTCATCAGGTGTAACACACCACCACCGCCGCCGCCGCCGCCGCCACCACAGGGATGCATGGGCTCATTATCTCTCTCTGCTATCTCTTTTTCGGCTCTCTGCAGACACTGCCGGGAAACTGGAACTACCACCAGGTGAAGAGGAACGTCTTCCATTACGCCTTCACCGCTAAACACATCCGCCTGCTGCCGCTGGCGTGGAACACGGAGAACGGCGGGAAGATCGGCGTCCGACTCGAACTCTTCGGCTGCTCCTACGGTATACGAGATATTCAAATCACGTGGCGTTTTTTGGGGTTAGGTTATGTTTACAACGTGTCTCCGGCGTGTAACGTTTCCCTTCTCTACCCCCCCCCCCGGTGCGTTAAGACTCGTACGTGCTGCAGTACAACGGCGACGACGCCGTGGTCTACATGTTCCCGGAGAAGCGGTCCCGCACGCTCGGGGACCACTACGCCATTAACTTCAAGACCCTGGAGCAGGACGGCCTGCTGCTCCACAGCGAAGGGGTGCAGGGGGACGTCGTCACCCTGGAGCTCAGGAGAGGACGCCTCTATCTGCACATCAGCCTCGGTAAGACTCCCAAAACACGGTCAAAGGAAATCGCTGCGTTCGATCGACGAGGAATGGAAAGGCAGGCAGTGAACCCGAGGTTTTATAATATACACCGAATATCAACAGCAATCCTCCGAGGAAAGACGCTGCCTTCCTCAGTGCTGCGTCACTGTTTCCTGCTGTATCATCAGTCTACCCCAATGCGGCTGCAGGTCCCATACAAGCAATCCAGAGATTGCTTTGTGCGAGATAAATAATTGCTGGGGTATGCCTATATTGATTTTTTGAGAGCAGACACCCGTGGCTACGATAATGGGAAAACTCCAGCCTTCTGAACGCTTTGTTTTACATGCGATGCCCTTCGGAAATCAAACGCGCTTTTCGTCTTTCTCTCCCCCCTGTGCCTCTCCTTGTCGTGTCTCAGGGAGCAGCATGGTCCACAACGTGGACGGCCGGACCACGTTAACCGCCGGCAACCTTCTGGACGACCAACACTGGCACTACGTCACCATCAAGCGCCACGGCCGGCAGGTGAACTTCACGGTGGACAGCCAGACGGTGACGGCCATCTGCAGAGGAGAGTTCAGCCACCTGGACCTGGACTCTCAGGTACTTCTTTAATAGTGAGGGATGGCAAAGCAAATAGGGGCAGGGCTGTTCACAGATTTTTTGCAGGGGTGCAGGGGTGCAGGAGTGCAGGAGTGCAGGGGTGCAAGGGGTGCAGGGGTGCAGGAGTGCAGGGGTGCAGGGGGTGCAGGTGGGGCGCCCACTGAGCTAGCTTAACAGCATCAGAATAAACATATTTTCTTGAAAAGTCCATGTTTTTCTTGATTTGTGGTTGTCATTTAAAGATCTGAAGGCTAATGTATAGCTATTAGTCAAAACTCCACAGTAATTGATGTGTATTTTTGAAACCGGTGTTTATCACCCCCGGTCCTCTTAGATGTACGTAGGCGGCGTGATAGAGACCAACGTGCCGCACCTCCCCACCACGCCGAACTTTCGCGGCTGCCTGGAGAACGTCTTCATCAACGGCATCAATGTCATCGACATGGCCAAGCGAGAGGAGCCGGAGATACGCATCCCACGAAAGGTAAATCAAACCCACGAATTAGATCGTTTACGATAAATGTCGACAGGCTTTATGTGTTGTTTATGTGTTTCTAATGTGTTTTTAATTGCGTTGTTTTCCTCCGTTCTCTTTTTCTATCCATTAGAAAAAGATGCATTACGCGTGTCGCGACATCCTGCTGAAGCCCATGACGTTCGCCGGGCCCAACAACTACCTGCAGGTGCCGGGTTTCTTCAGGAAGCCCCGCATGTTTGTCAAGTTCAAGTTCCGGTCCTGGGACTACACAGGGCTGCTGATGTTCACGCGCTTCGCCGATGACCTCGGCGCGCTGGAGCTCGGCCTCAGCGAGGGACAAGTCAACGTCACCATATTCCAGCCTGGCAAAAAGAAACTGCAGTTTGCTGCAGGTGAACACAAACACACACACACACACACACATACAATCCCATTTTGGGATTATATCCATTAGGGTTATATCCATTAGAGTTATATCCATTAGAGTTATATCCATTAGGGTTATATCCATTAGAGTTATATCCATTAGAGTTATATCCATTAGAGTTATATCCATTAGAGTTATATCCATTAGTTATATCCATTAGAGTTATATCCATTAGGGTTATATCCATTAGAGTTATATCCATTAGAGTTATATCCATTACAGTTATATCCATTACAGTTATATCCATTACAGTTATATCCATTCTGAACCTTTTGTAGCATGAGACATGTCCGGTTTAATTGCCCTTTAGTTATGCTATTGTTTAGGGCAGAGTACATATAAATACTTTTTCTTCCTGCTAGGCTACCGCCTGAACGACGGCTACTGGCACACAGTGGACCTCGCCGCCAGGGACAACCTCCTGACCCTCACCATCGACGAGGAGGAAGGCTCGCCGCTGAAGATCACCAACCCCTTCACCATACGCACCGGGGACCGCTACTTCTTTGGCGGTGAGTTAGCTAGCGAAAAAAAAAAAAAGTCTCTCAACTGAGTGAAATAATGATGATATAAATAGATAGCGCTTAAATTTATACAGAAACACAGTTTCAACGGGTTACAGAGGGATTGGCAGACAACGTTTAGAAAATCTCAAACTGGTAAAAAAATATATATAAAATGACGGAGTTGACGCTAATTTGAATCAGTGGGTTTTTACGTGCTTCTCAAAATGTCCAACTGACACGTAGAAATATACATACTAATATGCTTAATGGCCGAGGCGATGTTCAAACACCGTTTGGGTGTCTTTGTCGTCAGGTTGTCCGAAGACAAACAACACCATAAGGAAATGCGAGACCAAGCTGAACCACTTCCACGGCTGCATGCAGCAGATCTACATAGACAACGAACAGCTGGACATCGACATTATCCTGCAGCGCCAGTGGGGGCGCTACGCCGAGCTGCTGCTAGGCACCTGCGGCATCACTGACAGGTATGGCGGCGGCAGCGACAATTATTTATGAGCGCAGACGATACTATTATTCATGCGTCTGGATCCATCCATCTATTTGTCATGAGATGAATGTTAGACCCAGACTCACATACTAAGATGGCCGTCGTCATCTACAGATGCACGCCGAATCCCTGCGAACACGAGGGCCGGTGCATCCAGTCCTGGGACGACTTCATCTGTCTGTGTGAGAACACAGGCTACAAGGGAGAAGTGTGTCACTTGTGTAAGTGCCATACAAATAATCACAAATAATCAGTGGTGGAAAGTCACGAAGTAGTATATTTACTAAAATACACATTTGAGGTACTTTACTTGAGCATTTCTATTTTCTGCCACCTTATACTTACGCAAATATTGCAGTTTTTACTCCACTACATTTATCTGACCGCTTTAGTTTTCTCGTTACTTTGCAGATTCGGTTTTGTCCGATTAACAATACAAAATATAATCAATACATAAATGATATTATTATATCAATAAGGCTTTATTGGTCCCCAGGAGGAAATTCACAAGCTATACCCAGCAGTTGTAATATATGTTTTAACATATATATATATCCACCTCTACCAGCTGCAACATTAAAGCGATGAACACATTAATGCATCGATAAATATAATCCAATACTATAATATATATTATTCTGAAACGGACCATTCTGCCTAATGAGTACTTTTACTTTTGGTACTTTCAGTATATTTTGATACTAACACTTTTGTACTTTTTCAATGCAGCGGTGTACAAAGAGTCGTGCGAGGCCTACAGGCTCCAAGGGAAGTACTGGTCAGGAAACTACACCATCGATCCGGACCTCAGCGGACCTCTGAAGCCGTTTGAAGTGTACTGCAAAATGAAATGTAAGATCTTTTTAAGATTTTTAAATGTGCTGCATGCTGTGCAGGTACGCTGCAGCAGAATCACTGGAGCTCTGAACAGAAACATCACCGTCCTTTTTAAATGATTACAAATCAAATACTGAATCAAAAATTCATTTGACCAAGCGAGTCAATCGATATCATTCGTGCATGACCTGCATCTGTTGCTCACATCATCTCCCACAGCATACAAGGCTTGGACTGTGATCACGCACGACCGCGTGGACGGCACCAAGGTGACAGGAAGTACGGTGGACCGACCATATATAGGCAACGTCAACTACTGGAACGCTTCCTGGGACGAGGTCACCGCCCTGGCCAACACCTCCATGTACTGCGAGCAGTGGATCGACTACTCCTGCTACAAGTCCCGCCTCCTCAACACACCGAGTGAGCGATTCGATTGGTCGAGTGTGTGGAGATGCTGATGAGATGCTGATGACACGACATGACAGTTAGTAACGGCCTGACGACAGGAGACAAATCAGACCAGACGTTATTATCCATTCATTCAACATTGTTACTACTTTCAAATATAGGAAATAGGAAATAGGAAACATCGATATATGAACATCTACTTACTTGTGCTCACTCTGTTCTTACTGCATAAATCTTATTTATTATCTCATTTATTATATATTCCACTATACGTACATACTCTGCACCTTACTGCCTTTTCTACTTCTGGTTAGATGTCAAACTACTTTTTACTGTCTCGGTACTGTGCAATGATATTAAATCCTTCTTCTTCTTCTTCTTCTTCTTCTTCTTCTTCTTCTTCTTCTTCTTCTTCTTCTTCTTCTTCTTCTTCTTCTTCTCCCAAGACGGGAGGCCTTTCGGGTACTGGATCGGCCGCAACAACGAGAGCCACTACTACTGGGGCGGGGCTTTCCGCGAGGTGCAGAAGTGCGGCTGCTCCATCAACGAGACCTGCACCGACCCCAAGTACCAGTGCAACTGTGACGCGGACTACAGACAATGGTGATTACAGAACAGACACTCAGTAAACAGACACACGGCGTCGGTATAAGTAGGGGGGGGTCAAGGCTTGATGGTCTTGCTACCGGGTCTTTTTTCCCTGCAGGTACTCAGACAAGGGATACCTGGACTTCAGGGACCATCTGCCCGTACGGCGGGTTGTCATCGGCGACACCAACCGGACCAACTCGGAAGCCCAGTACACCGTCGGACCCCTCCGTTGCCACGGCGACCGTGAGTATCCCCAATCGTCGCGGATACGGAAAAAATAATTATTAATTATTTTCTTTCTTTTTTAAATTTTTTAACGCCGCCGCCGCTGCGATGTTGTCTCTTTTCGCATTGCAGGAAACATCTGGAACACCGTGTCCTTCACCAAGCCCACCTACATCACCTTCCCCACCTTCAGACCGGGCTCCAGCGCCGACATCTCCTTCCACTTCAAAACCTACCGGGACAACTGCGTCTTCCTGGAGAACTCGGACGAGCAGCTCCGCAACTTCCTGCGCATCGAGCTCAACAGTGAGGGCCGCCGTTTTAGTTTTAGTTCTTCTTCTTCTTCTTCTTCTTCTTCTTCTTCTTCTTCTTCTTCTTCTTCTTCTTCTTCGTTCTCCTCCTCGTTCTCATTCTCGTTCTCGTTCTCGTTCTCCTCCTCCTCCTCCTGTAATACATAATGGGTTTCTCCCACGTCCTATTTTGGTGCCATCTCTGTTTTTCCTTCTGCTTTCTTTCCCACGGCCAGCGACCCAGGACCTGGCGTTCGTGTTCATGGTCGGCGACGGCATCCTCAACGTGACGCTGCGGTCCCCGATGCCGCTCAACGACAACGAGTGGCACTTCGTCCAGGCCGAGATCAACGTGAAGCTCGCCCGGATCAAGGTCGACTACCAGCCGTGGGCGGTCCGGCGTTTCCCCGGCCAGACGTTCGTCACCATGGAGTTTTCTCACCCTATTCTCGTCGGTAGGTCGCGTTCATCCGTCACCCCGGTTGTGAAATTAGGTTTTCGGGGGGGGGGGGACTTAGAAAATTGGAAATAGCTTTTTTCATTTATCCTCCCCCACTGGAGGAATGGACACAATGAAAGCTTCAACGGGCCTCATTCACCCTGCGGCCATCTTGGGTTTGTTTGCGAGACGAATAATGGCCCACATGCCGATAACAGAATCCTCGCTCGCTCGCTCTCCTCCACCCAGGCGCGGCCAACCGGACCCTGCGGCCGTTCCTGGGCTGCATGCGCGGCTTACGGATGAACGGCGTGCCGCTGGACCTGGAGGGGAAGGTGAACGAGGAGCAGGGGATTCGCAGGAACTGCACCGGCCAGTGTCTGAACGCCACCATACCGTGTCGGAACAGCGGCCAGTGCATCGAGGGCTACGCGTCGTACACCTGCGACTGCAACAACACGGCCTTCGACGGTTTCTATTGCCATAAAGGTGAGATTACTTAAATTATAATTTAATTGAATTTTTTTACTTTTTTGGTTTCTTTTCTAAAAAAAAGGTTTTTTTTCATGTATGTTTTTTTTTTGCTTGCTCATTCTGCCATGCTGTTTTATATTTTTGTTTTAATTCTGTTTTCAATTAAATTGCAATTAAAATGAATTACCGATAAATGATCGGGCAGTTATATTGAATAAAGTAAAATGACGCCTGTTTTATAAGACACTTCTATTCTTGTTTGTCTGCCTGGGTTGATTTATATGTGTATGGATTGAATTATATGTGTGTGCATTGATTTATTTGATTTATTATTTATTTATTTATTATGAAGCCGACCTGGAGAATTATCCATCATCATTTATTCCTGTAAAAAAACAAAACAGAAACACAGAAACTCGTCTTCATCCATCTTTCTGGACCTCGACTCCCTCAAGGTGTCCCTCACGGCACAGTCCACATCCACAAGAGGAAACAGGAACACACTTGACATTTGACATGCAACACATTTCCCTAAAACCATGAAAACTATACAAAAAGTGGGACACAGTGACACCTGGTGGGGAAAGTAAAAAGTTGTCTAGGGTGGGATGGTTTAACGGAGACAGCAAAAATGATGACAGTAACAAAGAAAAACACTTGACTGTAGTAGAAGACAACAAAAACACTTAACTGTCTTTATCTGTCTCTCTGTACCTCGACTCCTAAACAATGCAAAATGTACAACGCGCTCCATTACTGTAATGACATGGCGCCGGGCGACACGCTGTAAATGGCGCAAACAAAAAGGCGAAAAGAAAACGTCAAGGAAACGTATAAAAGCTGTCAAAAACAACGGTAAAAACAGTTGGGAAACGTAATAAAAATGACCCAGGAGGTACGAAAAAGGCGAGGTAAAAAGACAGAAAGTAATTTCCACAGAAACAATTAGAAATAACGGTAAATAAAAACCCAATTAGATAAAATTCACAAAAACGACTAAACAACGATAAATAAAATGTACAAACACCAATTTGGAAATAACAATGAATTCATCCCATTTTTAACCTCTTCCTCTCGTAATCTCCCGCCCACTTTCGCTTGCAGACATCGGCGCCTACTTCGAGATCGGCTCCTGGATGCGCTACAACATCCGCAAGAAGCCCATCTCGGACGAGGCGGCGTGGGCCATCTGGATCGACCCGCACTACGACAACTTCAGCCTGGGCTACAACGACACGGCGGATGACGTGGAGTTCAGCTTCAGCACCCTGCACACGCCCGCCGTGCTGCTCTACATCAGCTCCTTCGTCCAGGACTACATCGCCGTCATCCTCAAAGTCGACGGTAGGGGGGGGGACTAATAATACATTCAGTAAGCATTTGACCCGTTACAGGGCCCATATTTTACCAACACCGGTTGTACTGTTGATTACATGCCGTTTCAAAAGCTACCCATGAGTGACATCACAAGTGGGAACGTCCACCCAGATGTATCATGGGTAGATCCACCTACCTGGACTGCACCAGTTGGTACAGTCCACTGTGAGGTCGATCTACTGTGATCCCTCCCGGTGCTTAGTTGGGCTATATTGGAAAAAATTATCCAGAATATTGTCCCTATTACCTGTGATGAGTAAGGAGTAACACATTGTAAGATAAGATAAGATAGTCCTTTATTAATCCCCTTTAGGAGAAATATAATAATATATAATATATAATAAATAAAAATTATAATAAAAAATGATTTGAATAAAATAAACATACTATATACAATAAAATAAACATACTACTGTATATTGTAGGCTTAAACTGAGCCGCTCTTTTATTTCACCTCCAGGGAGCGTGGATTTGAGATATCGGCTCGGCCTGATCACCCATAAATACCAGCTGACCCACAGGAACCTGGCGGACGGATACCCCCACTACATCAACATCACCAGACACAACCGGACCATCAAGTCTCAGGTGACCGGACCACACACCCGGACGCTAACGCAGGGGCGTCTCTAGGATTTTGACACATCCGGGGCTTAGCGAAATTTTTAGACAATAGACATTCATTCATCATGTACAATTAGTTCTTTAGATCGTTAATTAAACAAAAACTAGCTGCTAGCTAGCTAACCTTAGCTACATTCCCTCTAGTAGTTCCAGCTGCAACAACTCTTTTCGAAATTATACATTTTTACATAATTTCTATTCCCATTACCTCTTTTATTGCTGACATCCCAAAGACACCTGAACAGCTTGCTGCCTGCTGCCTGTTACCAAGTGCGCCTGCTGCCTGACAACGCTGTTTTGGGTGAACTTGTGCGCCAAAGCCAAAGAAGTGGCTTTAAAAAAAAAAAAAATAATAATAAATTGTTAATCAAAACCTGTCCAAAAACGCTGTTTTATCGAAGCATCAACACACTGGTCCTAAGTATCCTGCTTGCTCTCTCTGTTCAGTAATGACCATTATAAAGCGTGTACACGCAAGCCTGAGGTTTGTGGGCACAGCAGGTGAAAGACTCATCCTGTGTGAGTTAAAGCATTAAGGTTTAATCTTTGACATAACCTCACACACACACACACCTCATGATTTTAACAAGAAAGCTCGACAACCGGAGACATCAGACATCAGATTATTAGGGGTGGACGTGAACAAGCTCACGAGCATTTTGGTGGATAGTATAGTATGTTCGTCGACGTCTGTTTCGATGGGGATATTACAGCTGGCTTGTTTTTTATTGAGGTTTGATTTGTGGATCCTATATGGATTAAAAACGTGACTGCATGGGATACCGGCAGGCTCCTGTAAATACAAAATCTACAGCATTTTGAACAACTGTCAGTCAAGTCCAAACTCTTGGCCTACATATCTTCAAGTGAAGACATGCACACTCGCTTGCACACACACACACACACACACGTGCGCCCGTTCATCACGTATGCAGGTACAGTGAAGGGGGGAGATTTAGCGAGTGGAAAATGCACCCGGGAATTTATTCCCATTTTCAAAAAGCGCTGGCAAACAAGCGCTCATCGCTCGGCGAGAGCGACTCCGCCTGTATGTATGCCCATCTGTTTTCGTAGAAACCTCGTGTCAAGAAGAGCTCCCTTTCACTCCCTGACGACGCTTAAGGGTTTGAGCCAGTGGTGTACGCCGCTATGTGCACACAATAGGGCAGCGTGGCGGCGTATACCTCTGATCAGGAGGCGGGACGTGGAACCGGTTCAAACCCGACCCGGAAGACGGCGGACGATGCGGGCCGTGTTCAAACAGCCCCCATATATACACGACATAGAGATATAATGAGAAAATAGGTCGCCTCTACCTCTTCTTCTCTCATTAGCGGGCCTTTTACTTGCTATGAACTCGAGTCGAACGCACCCGGCGGGGGTTAATGTGATGGGATGCGGCGTGTCATCGCCGCCGCTCCGAGTGCGCCGCTCGAATCCAGTTAGCGGGCGTAATGAGTTTCTAAACCGTGCGCAACGACGAGGTCTTCACCTATTGACGACTTTCTGTCTTCTTCCCTTTTCGTCGACATACTGACCGTCCAAGCGGCTTTCGGAGCGAACGCCGCGCCGCAATACGCGTTCGCGAGGCATGATTTGAACACGAATGAGTGTTCGCGAGATAATTGCGTCGCTCGTCGCTAATGGGAATCGAGGCCTCCGCCGCGCGGAGATTGCGGTCATCCGATTGTCTTTAGCTCGCCGGTCATTTTTAACGTCTACATATAACGAGGATGAGTATCTTCAGGGATAACGCTGCTAGCCGTCGGCGTCTTAGTCATGTAGCGACACACACACACACACTAGCAGTGGATTTCCCACTTTAACAATCACATCTTTTTTGGGGGGGGTATTTATTTATAATTCATGGTTTTTATTTATAGGTATTCGCTTTTTTACTGTAGTAGGAAGTGTTATATCATCCTAGGTTTAAAAAAATAGAAAACCCGAACAAACACCCCTCGTCAAGTCATCATCTGTCGGGTCGTATAGGCTGTGTGAGAACATGTGCACCTCGTTTTGACGTTTAATTGTAATTGTAGTTTAAAAAAAAGCTCAACTTTTGTGGGATTGTAGTAAAAAACAACAAATTCATTGACTTATTAGTCCGGTTCATTCAGAGCATGTGTGGGATTTGTAGCTATTGTGGAGCACATGTTTCTATAATTTAGTTTGTGATTTGAACAAACAAACGTAGGCCTATAGTTTCTAAGTATATAGGCTTATTGTACTGTATGTGGTATTTTATAATACAAGCGAAAAATAGAGTCAAAGGACGTAATATGCAAATACCATTTTTTGAGCTGCCTTTGAACCTAATAATAAAAAAAACAACAACAACAACCGTGCAATATGAGACGGCTGCTTTGATGCATGCGAGGTATTGTGGGTTTCAAGCTGATAAAGAGGGCGTGTCCTCCTGAAGCTAAACCGGTTGGTTTAGGAGGTCTGCGTTTTAAAAGCTACCCCCTACGCGAAAACCGCTTTGCTTCACCCCCCCCCCCCACTTAGATATAACAACCGCCCACCGTTTTTCGGAGAGGGGGGATACGAAGACTAGAGCTCACTCCGGCCTATTGTCGTAACCACAAAGCCGTAAATCCCCTCCGATACAAACTGTGTGTGTACCGTTGCGTTCGTGGGGGTATGAGAAGAAACAGACGCTCACACAGAAATGCCTTTTGAAAAAATCGCTTTATTCCTCCCGCCATTGACAACAACAGTGTGGTGGATAGAAAGAGCGGCGGCGGCGGCCCCATTCAGCAGCGCGCTTCATTAAGCTACACAACCGCCCCCCCCCCCCAACCTGTGATGATGACTCACGCTTTGATTCCCGTCTCTGAGGATGATGACGAAGATGAATGCTATCGAAGGCACACAAAGGATTCGGGGGAAAATACAGACGAGGAAGAGGAATTCATAAACATACAAAACTCAGATTTCAAGGTAATGGTGGGATGGGATCTACGCCGAGAGACTGACAGGGGGGGCGGGGGGTGTGGGGGGGGGGGGGGCCGCCGGCGGGGGGGGCGGGGGGGGGGGGCCGGGGGGGGCGGGGGGGGGGGGTGGGGGCGGGGGCGGGGGCGGGGCGGGGGGGGGGGGGGGTGGGGGGGGGGCGGGG
>JAOPJI010000079.1:5832922-5843364 GCA_027122695.1 Merluccius productus
GGGGGGGGACATTACTAGATTGGTTTGGGTGGGTTGATTTATCTTGCTCTGGCCGTAGCAACATGAGATAATTGCATCAGTTGGAAGGGGCTGATCCTACGAGGGGAGAGGACAGGGAGGTAATGTGATAAAGAAACACCCCTAATGGAGTCTTCATGAACGATTTTTCTTTGGTTTTATTTACATACATTTGGCAATGTTATATTTGAGGTTTTATATTACATATTTCTTGATTGAATGTTTCTGTCAACTATATATTTTCTGAATAACATTGTTCTATTGTTTCTTGAACTGCAGGGTGAGCCTGCATAGACACAAACACATTGTGGCCACAAAGCTTTGGCAGCATGGGCACTTGAATGTATTCACTACTGTCTTAAAACCTAACATAACCATTTATTTTAGTTGGTTTGTTTACATTTTCTGCTTGGGTGTGTTGTTATTTTCTCGCATTCACATGCTGAGTCTTAGTTTTAATCACAACAATGGAAACAATAGCTACTATAGCTATCTACCTGTCAAAGGGCTACAGAAAGTTCCCAACTTTTAAAAGGGGAAGTTGCTAAATAATATAATAATAATATAAAATAGTTCCTCGCTATCAAACAAATGCTTTGTGGATTGTGCCCCCAAAAAATCAAGAAAAAAATAATGGCATATTATTCTGAAATCTACATTTTAGTTATAGTCTCAGTCAGGGACTTAATGCACAATCATCTTTAATCGTCTTTTTTTGTTTTTTATCAGGATCTATTGGAGTCATGCCACTGATGCTTTGGCAGCTATAATCCAAATGTTTCAACTGTCTGAATTCAAATATCCCTATTTATGCTAATCTGACTCGGCAGATGTGGACGTAACCAGCCACTAGCTGTAGCATATAATTTACTAAATTATGATTTAATTAATTCAGATGAATTCCTGCAAGACTTGGAGCTAAAATTATACTGGTTATTATGCTGTAAAGTACAAAAAATATTTAGTAATATAATCTTTGAAACGTTTTATTTAATGCATTCATTGGAGTCATTGACCTTCAGTCCTGCTGTCTGCATTGAAGAAATTGTTCCACAAAATGTTGGCCCCAGACCCCACTTCCCCACATTCTCCAGAGGTAGCCATTTGTGTATTTGGGAATCGAACCCATGGTCCCAGTGAACAAACCATGTTGGTTTTGCAGCCAAAAGCTGTTGTTCCAAAAAAGTTGATTACCATCACCCACCAGTGCCAGGCAATGCTTATGAACCCAAGCATGGCTTTGGCAGTGATGCTGATTCCTGCCCTCCTGCTCTTTTGGCAATGTGACTTGAATGCCTACCAGGCCCACAGAAAAAGTCCCCAAATTGGGATGGTAGGGTTCATCAATATCTTTTTTTTTTGTTAACAAACAAAACCGATTGACTATTGAAAATAAATCCCTTTGTCAGAGTCTGGCTCTCAACAGTTGATAACAAGGCAGTTCCAAGCATAGCTGTGCAATGATAAAAACACCAAGACAAATTCTGATTCACAGGCATATGCTAGATGCAAAAATAAAATAGAAAAACTGCAAAGAGCTAGGAACTAACAACTATTAAGGTGTCCAGGACGGTCCAGGTTAAGCATGCATTACCATGACGCACACCTGTCTTGGACACCTGGTTGTGTGCGGAGCTTTGTCGCCCTCAAGCGGTCTGCACTGGAAACGCCAACATTTCGCACAACACAATCCGGCCAACTTTGGTTTAAGTATATTTCCCGAAAGTCACACACACACATACACACACACACATCCGTCATATGTCGCGTCTGGGCCTGCATAGGATTCACATTAACAAACGGACCAAACCAAAGAGAACATGGCGGCAGCAATAAACAACACAAACACACACACACACGTGCGGGCGGACGGACCTCGTCACACAGGCAATCGCCGGGACAGCCGCGCAGAGTCCGAAGGACCCCGGATCGGCCAACATGGCTGCGCCCGTGGCAGACGCCGGCGAGGAGTTTGAAAAATGGCTAAATGACCGCCTGGACGCGTTGGAGATTGACCGCGAGGTTTACGGGGCGTATCTGCTGGGGGTCCTGCAGGAGGTTGAATGCGACGAAGAGAGGATAGAGACGCTTCAAGGGATACTGTCCGCATTCTTGGTACACCACAAAAAACACATTGCATCATTTAACTGCTACGTGTGCGTCGCAGTATTTTTACTTTTATTGGCTCTGATTCGTTGCCAGGTGCTGGTTTTGTATTCAGCTGTGACAGTCATCGGATTTAAGTGTTGTATTGTTATAGTTGGCCATAGCTGGATATCTGGACTCTGGGTCATACTGCATGATGATGATGGTGTCTGTCTGGTGAAGGTGTGGCCAGACAGCCCACCGAGTCTATAAATAGCTTTTAAATGTTGTCCTTACCCGATTAGGTATTGGGACATAAAAGCACACAATTAAAGTTTGTTGCGCAGTAAAAAAAAATTCCCAGACTCCCAATTCCCAGAATTGAGCTTAATGCTGGCTCCAGATTGACTGGACCGTCATGGTGGTGTAATGGTTACAGATGCATGTGCTGCATGCATGCCAGTTGTAAGCATGTTGGGTTTACAAAACAACACAACGTTGTGTTTTAATGTGAGATGTTTGTTGGCAGGAAGGAGACACGCTGGAAGATGTCTGCGAACAGATCATCAATCAGTGGACAGAGCACTGTAATCGATCAACCAAGTGCGATGATGATGATGGTAAGTTTAAAAAAATACCTTATTTCCATGATTATACATCCATGATACAAACGGATGAAGATGTAATTGCATGTGACTAACTAACATGGCAACATGAGTAAGAAAAGACCTTCATGTCAGCCTGAAGAGTGGAAACCTGACAGGGATGTGGAAACCTGACAGTCCCAATAACTAGCAGCGATGACATTGATTAGTATCTTATCTAAACTTTAACTTAACTACACTTTAACTCACATAAAATATTGTCTAGTTGAACTATTCACTGCAACCTGATGTCTTGGATACAAATAGAAAGGGTAGACTGAATTGCATGCAGTGGGCTCCTCAACCCCTTTCGTATGCTGCATTATTCTTTTCTTTAATTAAGATATGAGGGATACATTTTCCTATATGGAATATGATGAACAACAATTCACAAATGGTTGTATTTCCCTTGTAGCCGATGTTCAGGCCATCGCCAGCCTGATGGAGAAGCAGGCCCAGATCGTGGTGAAACAGAAGGAGGTGTCCGGACTCGGAGACTCCAAGAAGCAGAAAGAGGCTGTTCTGGCTCAGTATGCTAATATCACAGATGATGAAGAATATCCTTGGTTTTACCGAGTCCAAATCTATTGCTTATTATTTCACAAATTGATGATTGTGGTGTTACACTATCCATGCATCCCCGCCCCTCCACCCCCCCTTTCAACTGTCTAGAGAAATATTTTCCATTGTTCAAAAGCCATTTCCTTGACGCAAACACTGAAGCGGAAGAAGAGGAGTCCGCAAGCGCTGCCCATTTTTCCGGAGGTGAGAAGTGTATCCTTTTTAGTCGAGTCTTTAACGTTCATTCATATTCACACAAGTACAGAGTAGAGCTTTCTCCTCGGTTCCTCCTTCACTGGTCACCGCAGCCTTGTTCAAGAACACCAACGTGGAGCAGGTGCTGAACAGGCAGAAGGAGAAGCGCGACCAGGCCCGGGAGGACTCTCAGAAGAAGAAGGAGACGGACAAGATGCAGCGGGAGAAGGAGAAACTGGCCAAGCAAGACAGGAAAGACAAGGAGAAGAAGCGCACACAAAAGGGTGAACGGAAGAGATAAAACAAAAATGAACGCTTTGGCCATGAAAGATGTTACCAAGCAAAAAGCGAAACAAAAAAACAACAATACTGTTTGATGGCTCTCGTACTCATGGTGTCATTCATGCTTGGCCTCAAAGCGAAGCTTCATTTGACCCCCATTTGCTTTATTTTTGTGTAGACCACCGTTAACCCACTGCGTATTTGTGAACTGATCGTTGGCAATCTGAAATATGATCATTTTAGATTATCATATCTGTCATCTGTGTTACTTGCGCCACCAAGACTTTGGTTTTCCAGTAGTGGGGATCCAGCTCAAATTAAACATGTAGTACACTGTGCTTCGATTGAAATAAATAAGAAGATTCAAGGAAAAGTGGGTTTGTTAATTCTGTACGCAACATATAAAACAATGGTTGCTTAGTGACGATTATCTTGTGAACAAACTTCAAAAAAACTCCCAAGTTTGCATGAACCCAACAACTGGTGACAGGTTTTGAGTATTCATAACCACTAGCATTCGAGTGTCTATGCACATTTGTATGAGAATAAGAACACAACAGTGACTGACAGCTACTCAATTACCTCAACCATCTTGTAATATTGTTAAAAATAACTTTATTTTAACGACTTTTATTTTACCATCTTTATAAATAAAATAAAAACATTTTTGAACAATTTAACTGCTTCAGTTTTGTGGAGTTGATGATGGAACGACAAGTGAAATGGTAACATTGAAATGCAAATAGCACTGTTGAAATTCACAAAGTATAACAGTAG
This sequence comes from Merluccius productus, assembly GCA_027122695.1. Lineage (NCBI taxonomy): Eukaryota > Metazoa > Chordata > Actinopteri > Gadiformes > Merlucciidae > Merluccius > Merluccius productus. The sequence goes on from JAOPJI010000079.1 coordinate 5,837,485, forward strand.
TGATAACATTTTATTGTGCTTGGCGTAGCACCTGGACATTCAGACCTAAAATGTACTAGCTAAGAACATAGGTTCCAACGCCTATCTAAAACACTGTGTCAATGATAGTCTATGGGAAAACATCATTCATGTGTTACTAATAAGTCATCTAAATTATGAGCTTAAGAGCTTAAATACTCTAAAAAACTTTTCACAACATGCAAGGTATATTTTGGTCCATGTTTTGCACTTCTGATCAAATTGGTTTGAATAAATTGATAGTGTGTTTACTGACAAACAGCACTTCAGAAAATGTTGTGTTAATTTTAAATAATCGTAGGTATGATTCAATTATTGTCCGGGAATATCAGGGACAGGAAATCCTGGCTTTTTTTAAATAAGTGTAGCATAAATAGTGCTTTTAAATAACAGAAAACTGACAGAGCAAGATTTACATTACTTTGGATCCGACACCTATTAGTCTGAATGGTAAAAGAATGGATTTAAGATAAGGCTGGACAAATGACATTTTACGCAATCCTCCCTTAACAAGAGATACGTAACCAGAAGATCCTAAATGCCCTGGGATTGTCTGGTGCTTCAGACACCAGAAGTGGTTCTCATGTCATGGTAGTCTTGTTAACCGTGATTACCACGCCACTTAAATTCTAAGAACTAATTGGGAAATTATAGATTTGAAAATTATTATTGATTATATTGTGGCGCTATTGAGGCCTTTACCACACATGGATGGTCATGTCTATAGCTCGGTAAACCTCTCTCAAACCAAATGTTTCATGCCGGTGCTGATGAATCATTGATTAAAAAGCAACAGTCTTCTCTCCGGGCCGCTCTCCTCGGTGGTGGCGGTGGGTCTCGGCGTCACCATGGAGGTCTAGTACACCAACGTATTTGGGGATGGTCAACTGAAGGGCGGACCACAGGGCAATGCGTGACTTCCTTGTAGCGCCCAATAAGTCCTTCAACGCCATGGCCAGCAGCATGATGTCTGTCAAAAATAAAGGCCATGTCTGTTTTAAAAGAAAACCCATCATATTGGTTTGTAGTGCTAACGCTGCTGTGTTGCTGCTAGTCTACCTTTGTCGTCTCTACAGTGGGCGCTTCCCTGCTTCTGGTGGCTGGCTGTATTGTTGAGGTACTCCTCCCTGCGTCTGGCTTGGGTAGCACAAATGGCCTCATAGTGACGGTCCAGAGATGAGCTGAAGTCACCATGGGGGAAGCTGCTCAGGCGCTCCACTTTACCCAGAAGGTTCACCACCTGTAGCACAAACACAAGGAATCCTCAATAAAACCCATCAGGCCTGAGATGGATAATTTACCCTTATTCGCACAATTACAACATTTACTGTTTTTGCAGAAAAAAAGCAACGTATAGCAAATTCTGATTCATTTTAGGAACAGGTAAGGGTGAGGCATCTTGCTAAAGGATGCCTACATTAAATCTTTGGACCTTGGGAATCGAGGGAACACTAAACTGTCTCCGACATTTGAAAATGTTTTGTAAAAGTGCAGATGCAAGCGTAGTCACCCATGTTTATAATGTAGCACTACAAGAGTAAGAAAACAATTTATCTGGGATCTCACCATGGCTTGTTCGCGAATCTGGTCCACAATGAGCCGGTCAACTCTGGAAGGGTTGGGTGGCATTTTGGGCAGTGGACCGCTGGTCTCGATGGAAATCCATTTACCAGGAAATGTTTTGTTAAGAAGGATCACCGACTGAATATACAAATCATATGAGGGTATGAGCTTGGGATCACAGTACAAACGGTGAATGATTTATGATTTATTGAATGTGTACCTTCTTCCTCTCTTTCTCCAAGCAGGTTAACTGGTAACAGCATTCCTCCAGGTAATAGTGGAGCTGACTTCGGTTCTTGGTCATCCGCGGGACCGACTGAGTGGACGCCATATCAGGATACATACTCTCCGCGCTCTGGCCCATCGGGAAAGCGACGTCGGGATTTATGGCTGCCAATTCCCCTTCTGGCATTCGGTCACATATGCCCTGATAGGATGGCCCACTTCCATAGGGCTGAGAGGGTCTGGCGCTCAGGTTTGCGTTGGAATTAACACCCCTTTGGAAGGAGCGCTGCCTTGGATCGCTTACAGGATATGTAAAGGGAGGAAACTGTGGTGGCTTCCCAGTACCGGCTGTGCTGTTGCCAACACCAAATCTCTGAGAGCCATACGTGTTTCCTGGTTGGGGGAAGTAGTGGTAGTTGCTTTGTGGGAGTCCATGTCTGGTGACCCCATCTCTGTTGTGAGTGTTTGTCTGGAGTCTTGCATTGCTCTCTGTGCACTGTGTGGATAGGAAGCCATCTTGAACAAAACAACCAGCAGTACTATGCAGCTTGCTCTTCTCTACCTGCAGCCCTGAGTCACCATCTGCCTTTCTAAAGGCCACACTCATGCCCCTCTGGGTCTGTCCTGGTCTATGGTGAACACTGTTCCCATCCCCACTGCTGTAGTCCTGCTTGTACAATGGGCTTCTCTGCATTTGAGGAAATTGCCAAGGTCCAAACTCTGGTGCTGTTTGACATTGGTTGAAGGGTTTGGAAGGCACACAACCCCTGGAGGCCTTGTTCGGCCGCTGGCTCTGCTGGATTTGATCCTGGGAGTACTGGTTCAGAACCTGGTTCACATTAGGTGACGGTGTTTGGCCATGTGTCATTATCCGACCTTGGTATGACTTTGGGGGGTTAAAAGAAGCAGAGTTGGATACTGATTGCTGAAAGTGCTTTGTGTTTTGACCTTGGAAACGATAATTGCCTTGGAATGTATGTTGCATGATGCCACCATTTTGTTCTCTCTGCACTGGCCCTACATCTCCCCCCAGATGCCCTTTTACTTGTGTTCTCGAAGCACTGTGTGGAGACATTGTAGAATTGGTAAATTTCATTTGGTTCTTTTGTTCAACTATTCTTTCCTGGGCGGCCAATAAATCTTGAAAATGACTGACCAATTTGTTGACTTCCTGTGGTGTATTTTGCTGGTATAGTTGGGGGCTGCTTTGGATATAATGGTCTTCATAAGCATTCAATAAACGGCTGTCCATTTTGCCTTGGTGACCGAAGCCATTTTGCCCAAAAGCCAAAGAACCTGGCGTCCCCCTGCTTGTATTGTTTGAGATGAGAGGATGTTGACTTTCCCTTGACAGGAAGCAGTTCTCCATGCTGGGCATCGGTAGACCTGGTGGCTTGGTCAGTTTCAGAGAGTGGGACTTGTAGCTATCCATGTCTCCATTGGTTGACTTGGAAAGCCACTGGTTGCTGGTATTGAAGCCATTTAACTGCTGGCACATGTTTTTAAAATCTATGGAAATGTTCTCCCCTTGTACTTGCTCGTTGTAGTGATGGTTAAGAAAGAATGCTGGGTTGGCTTCTGTTTTTCTGTCGGACTCAGAGTACTGTAGCAAATCATTGCCTTTTGTCTGGGGAGACCAGATGGATGTAAATTTAGATGAGTTCCTGGAATAAATGGAGATTTGAGTTAATAAATGCATACATAAACTAACAGAAAATACTAGACAGGTTGTGATTACATATGATTATATATAAAACAGTTAGAAAATGTGTTGTCATACTTATATGAATATAATTCATAATGAATTTGGTATGTCTAAACTTACCATTTGTCAAGAAAAGGCAAATAAAACACGCACCTTTGAGGGTGGCTGAAACTGTCCAATGAATCACCATCTTCCAAAATATTTGAAACAAGGCCATGCAAATCTGTCACACCATCACAATCAGTCCCATCAGAAAGGTTTCTTGAAAGGGAATACATTAGAGACAAGTATTAAGGCACCATTCAGCACCCCTAATAATGAAACAGTAAACATGACACTGAGCACTGCTTAAAAATCTATTCAATCAGCCTTGTGAAAGCCTCTCTGGTGTTGTGGCTCTAGCTGTGACCTTTACACAATTGAAGTTCACTTGTGTGTGCTAGAAACAAATCATATTGTATGTAACAACTGGTAGCTAATGTTACCACTTACTGGACAGAAAGTAGAAAACGTGAATTAAAAAATACATTAAATAATCTCTACAATTGCTACTATAACACTAAATCATTCTCGTTCTTAACATGTATACACCTGTAAATAATATAGCGTCCTTAAACTTATTTTACATCATTGAACATTTTGATGATAAATACCTGGTACTGTTTTGGGTACATTGAAGTAGTTCAAAGGGGTCTTCAGCATTGTTTGACCAGGGTGTGTAGGATGTGTGGTGGTTTTCTGGCAGGTTGAAGCTAGTATTGGGAATGAGAGGCTGTCCCAGACTCCCATATGCTCCATCATCTTCTGGTGGGCTGGCCTGGAGGAGCTGTGAGACAATTCTATTTGCTAGAGCTAGCTCATCGATTGGGATTATTTCAAGAATCTGCTAAAACAAAGTTAATTGTAAGAAAAACTTCATTTTTGTTGAAACATATAAAATGTAAATATAGAGCTACCACCATCCCTCAGTTTATTTAAAGATTATATGAGTAAACCTATTGAGTGTGGATCTGCTTTTCCTTTCTTTGTCTCTTATTACACTCATATCTTATACCACAAAAAGGGGTGGTAGATATGACTGAAATGCAGAGTTTGTTGACAGAAAACAAGTTTACGTCCCTTTGGTTTAGTGGAATGTGTTTATTTTCAGAGGCAGTATCTAAGATGTTGTGGACTGGTAAGCAACAGGTTAGAAACACATGGGCTTCAAGTTACAGGATATGGTAGGTGGCTGTGTAACTCTACCCTAAACCTAATCCTAACCCGCCCACACATTTCACTTACCCAACAACAGCCCCACAATGCTCTACACTGCCAAATATGGATTATTCCCTTTAGATCTGGTTCAATTTCCACAGCAATGGCGCTGCACAAAGCTAGACTATGAAACTTATAATACACTTATAATAAAGTAAGTGAAGTTAACTGTCAGGCATAATGATTAACAGCTACATCCACCATGCTAACCAAAGGACGCCAGGATTTCTACACTTTTTAGATTACGTCAGGATCCAACCCCACCCATACTTTATAGTTTTCCTATTAGTAGACGAAAGCTGTCATTTTACAGTTCTCTTAAAAGTGATTTCTCCTTTTCACGTGCCCAATTTGTCCAATAAAACATTTGAGGTTTCTCAACAGGGAATATTTTTTGTTTTGTGTCAAATGTTTTGCGCTGAAAGGGTGACACAGTAAAGGCCAGGATGAACATTAATCAAACATATGTCTCACTTTCTATTGGCTGTTCTAGCTTGTCAGCCCGCCCATAGCATTAGTTCCATACCAGAGTATTCGGGAGTCGATCTAACAAGCTAATTGAATCCATGAAATTAATTTAAAAACAATCAGTTGGTCTGAGTTTTTATTATTATTTTAATTAAGTTGAAAACAGGTAGGTTGGCTCTGATCTTTCATTGCAGAGAAAGTTCCCATTTCGCAACGTTTCTCTGCAGCAAACTATCAACAGCTAGACCAGTATCTGTTGTTGTTGTTGTTCTGTTGTTCTTGTTCATGAATCAATTTTAACGTACTTTTTATGAATCCAGTTTCAAGAGTATTGCCAAAGTTAACCTTGAGGGGGAACTGACTTGAGAACCCGTCCATTCAATAATTGGTGAATGACTCAAACCAAAAACTGACCACATAAAATAGTGTTTCCTTAAACTTTTAAATGATATAGCCATCTTGTATTTGTTCTTTTTTTCATGAATATTATTAATAAACATTTGGTAACACTGTAGATTAGGGACCACATATTCACCATTAACTAGTTTCTAAGATCGTAATTTCTGTACAACTTCCTTACTTACTATCAATAAGCAGTAATTAGGAGGTTATTGAGGAAAAACTCTAATATTAAAGTTAATGGC
>JAOPJI010000079.1:5856572-5873789 GCA_027122695.1 Merluccius productus
TAATAATAATAATAATAATTATTATTATTATTATTATTATTATTATTATTATTATTATTATTATTATTATTATTATTGTGTGTTTGTGTGTGCACAGTGTGACTTGAAAAATGCTGTTATCTTGTAGATATTTCACATAACTCTGTTAGGTCATGACAAGTCTGTTCTTTCTCACAGTGTCGAAATCACCATAAGCCTAAATGGTCATTTGGCATCTTATCTCTCTCTTCTCCTGAAGGAGCTGACATGTGTACACACTGTGACTTGACAAATCATCCCAATGACCATTTAGGCTTTCTATCAGTTGGTAATTAGTAAGGCTTTCTATGGAAGTACTAAAAATTAGTAATTAGTAAGGCTTTCTATGGAAGTACTAAAAATGTGTAATTAGTAAGGCTTTCTATGGAAGTACTAAAAATTAGTAATTAGCGTTCCAGAAGCGTTTCAGAAGCGGAGCGCTGGATTCGCCAGATCCCGCGAGAACTGCAAGATCACTCGAGAATCACGAGATCACGCGAGAATTTGTGGATGTAAAAAGACCAACAAACAAAAATGGTTACTTTTCCTGTCCGAAGTTGACTTCCTGTTGCTCTGGCTGTGATTTTGTCCTTGTTTTTTCGTGCTTCTACGATGAGTAAGTATGCTACATAGTTAAATGTTTTCATTTTTTTCTTTTGTCTTTTGTTTGTTTGTTTTTTGTGTGGTTAATTGTGTTGATTGTTATTATGGCCTACTTTGTTGTGCTGTAGCCTACAGACAAAGTTAACAAGTACAGTTAAAATCCAGTTATGAACGACATGGATCAATGATTTGTGGCCGTGATCGGTCGGGAGGGTGTTTTATTTTGAAAATTGACCGGATGCTCTATGGCTTTTACTATATGACTTCCTCTGCCCGGCTCTGTTGGGCTTGGGGCTTGACGCGGCTTCGGCTTTCTATGGAAGTACTAACAGTTAATTAGTATGGAAATGCTGTCAGTTAATTAGTATGGAAATGCTAACAGTTAATTAGTATGGAAATACTAACAGTTCATTAGTATGGAAATACTAACAGTTCATTAGTATGGAAATACTAACAGTTAATTAGTATGGAAATACTATCAGTTAATTAGTATGGAAATACTAACAGTTAATTAGTATGGAAATACTAACAGTTAATTAGGATGGAAATACTGACAGTTCATTAGTATGGAAATACTAACAGTTAATTAGTATGGAAATACTGACAGTTCATTAGTATGGAAATACTAACAGTTCATTAGTATGGAAATACTAACACTTAATTAGTATGGAAATACTGACAGTTAACTTGTATGGAAATACTGACGGTTAATTCGGAAGTTAATACAGTACGAACAGTTCGTAATTAGTAAGGCGTTCTATGGAAATACTAACAGTTAGTAATTAGTAAGGCTTTCTATGGAAGTCCAGTAATTCCATAGAAAACCTAAATGGTCTTAAGACCTTCATCCAGTGTGTCTTGAGATAGCCATCACAGACAGGGCTGCCTCAACATGACAAAAAAATGTGTTCAAATACAACTGGCATGGCCTATAAATATTTGAAAAATGTCTAAAAAGTAGTAGTATTAGTAGTAGTAGCTAACTAGTAGTTAACAGTAATAGTAGGTAGGCATAATAGCCTACCTATGAAGAGTGAGTTAGGTATGTGACATGATCAAACATTGTCACCAGCATGTGAAGCCTTGAGGGTAAACGTGTTTGGGTTAGGAATGTCTCTCTTATCTTCCCCCTAAACTAAAAGAGGGTCCCCCACAGCCTTGTACTTTGTATTGTCTGTGACCGGTGAGGCGGCATGGAGATTGCTGGCGTGGGGAAGCAGAGGACCGATGGCTGAATTGCTAAATAAGCGCCGCTTGGGATGGTTGCTTAAAAGCGTACTGCGATGCACTGCTTGGTAACCGCCTTTAGAGGTCATGCTAGTGTTGACTTCTCATCCACCCGACCTTTTGCTATCTGTTGTATGTGTTTACTGCGCCTTTCACAGGGCTAATGATCCATTACAGGACCACGTGGTTTACAGTAACGGTGACCTCTTGAATGCAAACCCCCCCCCCAGGAAGTGGATTTGCTGGAGTATCCCCCATTGCCATGGAAACGGTAACCATAACTAGGCCTTTCTCTCTCTCTCTCGTGAATTAATGGGCTTGTTGTCCTTCACAAAAGCTCTTCTGCTGCGCCATGAGGATGTTGGAGCTGTGGCAAAGTTCAGTTTCAATATTGATAAGTGAAGTGAAAGGCAGAGAGCTATTTGTACCACAACACATTCAGCAAACAGTACGTAATATGACCTTTGGCTGCCCAAAGAGTAGATAAGCGCGCTGTCTTGCTGCGTATTTATGTGTGTGTGTGTGTGGGTGGATGAATGGGTGTGTGCACGTGTGGGAGAGAAAGAATGAGGGAGAACATGGTGTGCGTTTTGCGCAAGTGTTTGTGTGAATGTAATGTATGTATGTGTGTGTGTGTGCAATCTGTCGTCTGTTTCTACACCGCTCTGTGTGTCAATTGCATGTTTGCGTCTTGCATATCTGATGTCACTCAGCCCCCATAGCAGCGCCTGCAGTCCCCACAGCAGTGCCGGCAGCCAGGTGCAAGCAGAGGGTGTGTGTGTGTGTGTGTGTGTGTGTGTGTGTGTGTGTGTGTGTGTGTGTGTGTGTGTGTGTGCGCCTGAGCACCAGACACACAGGAAGGGGGCCGAATGCACAGCAGAGATTTGTCAGGGATTGAGAGGAGGGTGGAGTCACAACTCAAAGGACTTGCAGGGTGATACCCGGGAGTGCAAGGTTGACTGCCGGAGGGAGAGGAAGAGAGGCAGTGAGAGTGGCGGCAGTGAGAGAGGCAGAGGCAGAGAGAGAGGCAGAGAGAGAGAGGCAGGGTGACTTGGCCATGAGCGAGGAAGGGGAAGGGAGGGTGGAAATGCGATAAGTGTGTGCGGCGGGGAAGTGACAACAACAAGAAAGTGTAAACATTTCGGGGCCGACAGCCAGCCAGCCAGTCATGAACGGCGTGGACGGAAAGCAGAAGCAGCAGCAGCAGCAGCAGCAGCAGCTGCCCCAGCGCTATGTGTCCACCTTCAGCATGGTCATCAAGCCTCCCCCGCCGAGCCCCCGCCCTACAGAGGGGGGCAAAAGAGCCAACGCCTCTCCAAGGACCCCTGGTTCAAACCGTGTTGGTAGTAAAGGAAAGGATGGAGGAGGTAAGGGGGTGGGCTGGTGCGGTGGTGGTGGGGGTGGTGGTGGTGTATGTTGGCTACAGATGGAAAGGTACATGTGTTTTTGATACCGTACCTGAGTTGCAGGGGACAAGCTGCTGCATGAAGATGAATTGGGTTGTGTGGGCCTGAGGCAATAGCCATGTAATACACACAGCATACGATGATGATGATGATGATGATGATGATGATGTAGCACTGTTGTACTTTGCATGCAAAGACACACAACACACAAAAGAGGCATGCTGTATATTTTGTGACACTTTGGTGTTGCCTTCACCTGAATGCTTTTTGTTCAGTCGCCGGTGAGAGAGAGGGCATTGTGGAGGGGTGGAGGGGTGAATGGGAGAGGTGAAGAGGTCAGGGTGAGACGGGGGGGTGAAAAGATCCACCGATAAGCTGGCCGGTTTCACTGCAGACGGCTCAGGGCACGCCGGTTTGGTGATCGGCTATGTCGTGGCATGTTACTGTGATGCCAGTAAGTATGACTTATAATAACAAATTCCAGGGCTTTTTTTTAATGGCATGTTTGGTCTTGATTTGACTTGATACAACAACAACAACAACAAAGGCCTCAGTTAAGAGAAAAACATGGATGTAAGAGCACTGATGAGCAGTTCCATAGGGCAGTGGGACACTTGGGCTACTTGGTCACCTAAACATCCCTTCCACCATACGTTTTAATCACAGGAAACGTGTGGGATGTTGTGGGTTCCTGATTACACAGCACTCAGGCCAGTTCTGAGGAGAAAGAGGAACTAACATGTACAGAAACGTGAGGTGGATCTTGTTTGTGTCCTGGGTCTTAAGTACAAGCGAAACTCTGTGTCTGGGTCCTGAGTCAAGTGACATTTGGTACACACCACATATTACAGTTAGGTCTCGTTGAAGACTAGCGCGCATGGTGCGCATGTTAAGTAAGGAAATGCGTACATATGCTGGTGACATGTTTTAAAAGCCTGCGTTTATTGAGGAATGTCGTAGGTCCTCTGATGTCCTACTCCAATTACTGGCACATATCACATTACTGGCACATATCACCCTATCAATCATTTCAAACTGTAAACCGTCAGTGAATCACTTGGAACGAGAGCCAAAAGAAAAGTAAAAACTAAACGGTTGGTTATATTGGCTGAAATTCTGTGTCTGTCATGGCAAATTGAATATGCCGAATTAATTAAAGACGTTGAGGCGTCCAAGAAAGTGACAGTGAGTTAGTTTGGTTGAGTTGTCTTTTATGCAGGGCGCACATTTTGGCATGTACAGCTTGACACTGCTTGGGAACAAACAGACCGACCTAGATCCGGTTTTGATAGCTGATATCCCCCCCCCCCGTTTCTCCAACCTCTCCACGTTCTTCCCCCGACAGTTTCCAACTACGTCGCAGGGTCCAGACGCCTGGACCCCCCCAGCGGTCCCGATCCTCCCATCTTCCTGAAGCCACTGCGGGACTGCGCCGTCGAGGAAGGGGGTGACATCACTCTGAGCGGCGCCATCGCTGGAACAAAGCCTATCAACGTATCGTGGTTGCACAATGGTGAGCTATATAGGAAGTGTCCGCTTCCCACGGGTTTCCCCCTATAAGTGTACATGATAACAGCCGTTTCCTTTGAGCCAAGTGCAGAATGTGGCCCCGCTGTCACGCGGAAGCAAGAGTTCATTATTGACATCTCAAATCCCAAGGGGATTTTCAAGGGCTTATATCAAACCAGTTTGATTTTAATCGTGTGAACTATTATTGCTATATTTGCATATAAAGTCTGTCTCACTCTACACGGCTGTTAAACATGGCTGCTACTGTTAAGAACGTGTAGAAGGAGCATTTGCATGTGCAGGGGTGCATCTGTTCACACATCCACCACAATGCAACAACCACAGTGAGTTTGATGAAACTTATTGACATTGGTGTTTGTCCTGGTTCGGGGGGAGGGCAGGTCAGGTGGCCAATTTTGGCAAGTCTTTCCGTGATGGCGGCGGCGAGGTGAGGTTTCTGGTGAAGGAGTGTCTGCCAGAGGACGCCGGCGTCTACACGTGCTTAGCAGAGAACGGCGCAGGCCGGACCTCCAGCTGTGCGTCCGTTTCCGTCCGAGGTAAGGGAAGACGACAGTGTTTGATGACAGTGAACACAGTGAGACAATATGTGTATACACAATGGAAACCTGTGTTGTGTGTGTGTGTGTGTGTCTCTGTCTCCCTGTGCAATACAGTAATTTGCTGTTTTTGCCAATCCTTCAATGAAACCAGTGTCGCTACCTGATCCGCTGTGAGAAAAGCTTTGTGAATTTGCGTTGTGGTTTATATTTCCGTCCTGCATGAATGTATGAAGAGTGTTGCACTGCAAAACCTGCAACACTGCTATTGGTGGAACATGTGTGTGTGTGTGTGTGTGTGTGTGTTGTTGTTGCTGTGGTGTTATTTGAGGGCAAAATCATGACTGCTTGGAAGGGGTTTCATTTCTGTCTTTTTGTGCTTATTCCTCCCAGACTTCGAAACTCTCTGCGGGATGCGTGCCTCTGCGTCGACCAACCTCCGCTCTCCCTCTGAGAGCATTTCCGAAAATGGAGACACGACATTATCTCCATTAGGTTCTCCTTTCGGTTCTAATGACCAGAGTCCGGTAGGAGGTCCAGCACTAATAAGCAGAGGTAATAATGGTACCAACGTGAATGTGTTGCGTCTTTTCATATATCTATATCGTATTTAATAAGACTCTTTTATCCCAAAGAGTCTTGTTCAGCTCTAGGACGCCGACAGGTTGGCATTAGGACATTGGGGATTGAACCCAGAGCCTTTTTGCCTGGGAGTCAATCGCGCTAGCAAATACACTATCCTGCCCCTCTTATCCCGCCCCTCCCCAGTCATCCAAAAGTAATTTGGCTCAGTAGTTTGCTCCTTCCCAGCTAAGATGGACGATTAGTAAAATAGGCAACACCTGCCCACTTAACTCACCTGTCCTCTAATCAGGTCCCGAGCGCCGCCTTGCCCCTCTCCCAGCTCTCCCCTTACACTGGTATCCACAGCGTATGTCTCGCTAACTACACTGGCCTGGGAGAGTACAGTGAGGTTTACGCAAATCAAGGACCAAAGTATTCCTCGGACTAATATTCCCGGGGACAGGACAGGAAATAACAGCCCAGCCGGGGAATAATTTGTCTTGCTATCTTGATTGTGTAATCACACCACTTCCTACATTCCCGTGTTTGGTAGTGCTTTCTCCAGCCAGGGAATTTATGTAAACAGGCTGTCCGCTTCTCAGACAATGTCCCTTTGATGCGTGCGCTGGAAAACAAGCGTCCCGGTACCATGTAAGGAGACTGGACGAAGTGTGCAGAGTTAAAGTGTACCTGAAATGCTTGCCTGTTATCTGCTCTGCATCGAAGCATCAGGGATGGCGTTGCAACACCTCCAAATACAAAGAGCCTACATACATGCCCACGGATCGGCATTTAGCGCTCGATCCAACCCCGTGTGCTTTCTCTCCCCACAGAGGTCATTCCAAAGAAGAGGGCAACATCGGATAAAGGTGAGCACCGCACATTTTTACTTTAAAGAAATGTGGAACTACTTTTACTTTATAGTTTGCCCCCCCCCCGGGGTTTTAGTTTGATACTGCTAATAATAATGATGCCGCTAGTCAATTATTAGCCCAACCACAACTGGAGCAGCAACACTTTGAGCCAACATTTAATGAACAGGTTTCGTTTTTATTTAAAATGTGTCTCTCACACGAAAGTATGAGGTCATGTTGATCAAGCACTTGAACTTCAGTAATTAAACTTTAACTTAAGGTTTTGTGTTTTTGATGTCTCAAGTATTTTAATCCTCAAATATTCTCTGAATGCCGAATGTCAGCGGGACGTCTGACGAAGGAGTAAACATTGTTTTTAGCCAAAAAGTCTAGTTTCTGTTACGTCGACTTAAGAATAGGATGATGGGTACGGCTGCAAAAAGCCCCGCCTGTCTTTCTCTTGTTGCGTTTGTTTTGACTCGGAGCTCGGGTGTTGCTGCGACTTTCCTTTGTCCACATTGTGCCAGCGTGGTCCATATTGTCTAGTATAGTCTTCAGCCGGCTCTCATGCATTATCTGTGGCGTGGCGTGTCAACTATCAAACAACATATTGTGTTCATTTTAGGTATGTGGGCCTAGCTTGGGCCTCTGCCAGGTAAAAGTTGTTCAACTGGGTCTGTGGCTGTACGGTCCCCAAAGGTAGCAGAGTGTGTTCATAGTGCAGGCGGCGCTTGGCATACCTGTATGCCAAGCGCCTCTATGTAGCAGTAAAAACAAGTTATGGCTTTATCAGATCAAAATGCCACATCCTTTCTTATGATCCTGTTTGTGTGTCAAATTTTTGCGTTTTCTTCGGTGTATGCAACGCACCCACGCGCGTCCCGAGTTTGATCACGGCCGTTCCTCTCTTGTTTTTATATTGGACGCATATTTTGCATACATACTGTGCTATGCCATACAAGGCTGTTTCTATATTGTACTATAGTGGTAACTATGGGTGATCTTGTGCGTCCTGCAGCGCCTGTACTAAGCTTTGAAAAGCCACCCCAGCACGTGGAGGTCAAGGTGGGCGAGTGTGCGCGGCTGACGTGCGCGTTCTCTGGCAGCCCCCCCATAGCGGCCTGTTGGATCAGAAACAATCAACAGGTACGCTAATAGGCTCACTTGTGTATGTGTGTGTGTGTGTGTGAGAGTGTGTACATATTACACACACACTTTATCCCTCACTGTATATGCAAATGCGTCTCTCTCATTCTCTATGTATATTTAGTGTACATAACAATCTACATCTCTTGCTCTTTCTACATGTCTCGCTCTCACTTCCTGCATTCATTGTATGTACGACTGATTGTCGGCTCACTCTCATCTCTCCTTTTTGCACACTTTCTCGATTTTTAAGTGTGTTTCTCTGTCACACTTTCTCTGTCTGCTGAACTTTTAGTGCAATAGACCCAAGGTCAAACGCGTAGAAGACAAATTGCCCCCTAAATAAATGGGAGTACTCTCCTCTTCTTACTCTGTATACACGCCACTCGTCCGCAGGTAGCGGACACCGAGGCCGAGTTGCGGACGGAGAGCCAGGACCGCAGCAGCACGCTGGTCATAGCCGCGGCGCGACCGCAGCACGCGGGGCCCTACACCGTCCTGGTCCGCGACCGGAGGAGCTCGGCGCAGCACACCGTCACCCTCTCCGTTATCGGTAAGGAGAGACGCTCTGCCCTGAGCTGACCGATTTGTACATAGTCACTATTATCAGTCTTGGGACATACAGTATCCCATAACATAGGGCATTACCCCCCCCCCCCCCTTAAACAGAGAAGCCCCAGCCGCCCGCATCCGGCCCCCTGGTCTCCCTGGTCTCGGTTTCGGGCCTGGTGCTGTCGTGGTCCGGCCCCTGCTACGACGGAGGAAGCGCGGTGCAGGGATACGTGGTGGAGGTGAGCGGCGGCCAAGGCAGCCACTGGAGGAAACTGAGCGCCCGGTGTAAGAGCACCTCGTACCGGGTGACCGCCGAGCAGCTGCCGCCGCCGCCGTCGGACTATCGCTTCCGCGTGAGGGCTTACAACGCGGTGGGGCCCAGTGAACCCAGCCCGGAGTCGCTGGCTGTCAGGATGGAGGCCGCAGGTGATGTCATGATGATGATGATGTAGTCCCGGCTACTGAAACGCATATATGTGAAAGCATACTATTTTTTTAAACATGACCTCTCTTCGCGTTCAGCTTCTGGTGGCCAAGAGGAGGAGGAGCCGGCCGCGGCGTTTGTGCACGTGACTGTCGACTGTGTCCACAAAGCCTCTGATCACTACAACGTGTTGGAAAAACTGGGAGTGTGAGTATTTGGCGTGACGCCAACTCGCTTATATTCTTTGCATTTACTATCTCCTTTTTTTTGTTTAAGTCGAATGTAATGACCACCACCTAAAGCACACGGCATGCAACACAAAGTTCAACACACCAGGTGTGTCTAGCGGCACAAAGTGATCCCTTCCCTCCGGGACAGAAACTAGGGTAACTAAGGCCAGTACTGGAATCAGTTGACTGTTTTTGTAGCCAACCTCCATTTATTGTAAAGGAAGTAGAAAATCAGCCAGCTCCCCAAATGAGGTGTGGATAACAATATCCTCGACTCCCCATTTTTTAGAAAAATGTCCTTAACACGTAATACGTCTTGCATGCACGCCAAATTAAATATAACAAGGCCGTTTATCATGGTCTCGGTTGTGTGAAACGCTTTTCCCAGCACATTTCCTGCCAGACCGGCCGTATCGATCAAGTTAAGCAGCTACTCAGAATAAAAATATATTAACAAATGTATGTACTTTTTTTGTTTGTTTGTGATACTTAATGTTTTCAGTGGGAAGTTCGGCCAGGTGTTTAAGCTGGTGCATAAGGAAAGCGCGCGCGAGTGCGCCGGGAAGTTTTACAAGGGCCGCCGCGCCAAGGAGCGGGAGGCGGCTCGCCGGGAGATCGAGCTGATGAACTTACTGCACCACCCCAAGCTGGTGCAGTGCCTGGCCGCGTACGAACACCGGTCCGAGATGGTCATGGTGATGGAGCTGTGAGTACCATTTATTTATTTATTTATTTATTTATTTATTTATTTATTTATTTATTTTTTATTGTCCCGAAAAAGGCTTGCCACCTAGGCAGTGTGCCTTGTAGTGGCATGGCAGTCCTTTCCTGTCTCTCTGTCTCTCTGTCTGTCTGTCTTCACTGTCCTGCCATGCTTTTAGTTTTTTTCAAGGTGACATGCCAGTGAATTTAGATACAAGTTGCGTATCCGAACTTTGGCTAGGCGTCTCGCACAAGGATGCCTATAGGCTACAGGTTAAGACTGTGTGTAGACATGAGGGATTGAAGCCAGCACCTTTCGGCTATGCGGCACCCGACACCCTTGCCCCACAATGCAATATCATACGCACAATACAAAGCGGCACCATTCAATTTCGTCATAAAGATGATGTAATCCGTGTGATCTCACCTGCAGCATCGAAGGCGGCGAGCTGTTTGAGCGCATCGTGGACGACGGCTTCGAGCACACGGAGGTGGCTAGCGTGCGCTACATCCAGCAGATCCTGGAGGGAGTCGCCTACATGCACCAGCAAGACATCATCCACCTGGACCTCAAACCCGAAAACATCGTGTGCGTCGACCACACGGGCACCGGCATTAAAATAATTGACTTTGGGCTAGCAAGCAAGCTAGGTAAAAAAAACTAATAATAAATACATGCATGAACACAAATACACAAAAAAATGGACTCCCATAACTTAAGAAATGTGGTTCACATGTTTCTTTACATTCATGAATCTTTCGGTTCCAGATCCGAAGGTTCCTCTCATGGTAATGCATGGGACTCCTGAGTTCGTGGCCCCGGAAGTGATTAGCTACGAACGCGTGTCTTTTGCCACCGACATGTGGAGCATCGGGGTCATCTGCTACATCCTGTAAGTATTATTAACTCATTCCTTTTGTCTTTTACATCCTTCCTGCCCTCTGTGACGAAGCGAATGGGAGCAGTAGCCGTCTTCCTTAAACTATCTAGCTCTAGCCGTTTACTATATCTGAACTAGAAAGTTTCTCGAGACTAAAACACGTCCATCCATCCAGGGAATTGTTCTCTACAAATAATTGTATAGTTGTAACTCAAGCTTGGCTTTACCTACAACTCAAGCCACTAGAGGCTGCTAATGGGCAAAGTTACATAGGGTAGGTTTGAGTACCCATAACCTTTTCTATTGAACTGCTTTGTGTGCCATGTGAATTGTCATATCTATATCGCCACCAAGTGGCGGTACGTTGCTTGCTGGAGGCGAGTCAAAGTAATGGGTCATCAAGCTGTTACTGTGTGTACGCCCTCTGCAGGTGACATGTAGTAACTGCTAAATATAATAGAAATGTATTGAAACAATATGGGGTTTCATCATTTAACTTAAAATACACTGTGTGTGTGTGTGTGTGTGTGTGTGTGTGTGTGTGTGTGTGTGTGTAGACTGAGTGGCGAGTCTCCATTTCAGGGCAACAGCGACGAGGAGACGCTGGCCTCTGTGACTTCGGCCCAGTGGGAATTCGACGACGAGAGCTTCGAGGACATCAGTGAGGACGCCAAAGGTTTCATCAGCGCCCTGCTCATCAAGGATCCCAGGTGACTGGGTTACCCTAACCCTCACGCAGTCTGACCCCCCCCCCCCTCCCCCCCGCCTTTGAAATGACCGTTGCTCAATTTAAAGAACGTGGCATTAAGACTGGAAAAGGGTCAGTGGTTTGACCACCCATGCTGAATTTGAATCTGTATTATTATTGTCCAACACTGACAACATGCACTGCAAGGTTGCATCTGTAGCCATGGTGACCCGCTCTATGCTAATGCTAATTGTGCCCTTGGAACCACATGTCTTTGCCACGGACACTAAACGCATTTCGCTGCTCATGCCAGGCAACGGCTGTCTGCCGAAAAGGCCCAGGCCCACCCCTGGATCGCAGCTTCTAACTGCGCAGACCCCGGCCAGGCCAAGATCCTGTCCAAGAACAAGATGAAGAGGTTCCTGGCCCGCCAGAAGTGGAAGGTGTCGCACATTTTTGCAAATATGACGACGTCCATGTTTTTGTCAACCGTGTGTTGGGAGAGGTTGCTGAAATCTTGTTTTTTACTTGTAGAAAGCAGGCAAGGCCATGCTGGCTCTGCAGAGAATAACGCTCTGCAAATCCTCCGAAAATCCTTCGTCTCCCATCAGCGCCGGAGAGGGTAAGGGTGTCCCCCCGCGGTCCACAACCCCTCCTCTAGAAGTCTCTCATATCATCTAGAAGTCTCATTTCTCTTCTCAGTCTCTCGTTTCTCTTCTCAGTCTCTCGTCTCTCTCCTCGAAGTCTCTCTTCTCAAAGTCTCTCATCTCTCTTCTCAAAGTCTCTCATCTCTCTTCTCAAGGTCTTCTCGCTTCTCAAAGTCTCTCATCTCTCTCCTCAAAGACTCTCATCTCTCTCCTCAAAGTCTCTCTTCTCTCTCCTCAAAGTCTCTCTTCTCGCTTCTCAAAGTCTCTCTTCTCTCTCCTCAAAGTCTCTCTTCTCGCTTCTCAAAGTCTCATCTCACCATCTCTCGTCTCATCTAGAAGTCTCTCATCTCCTCTAAAAGCAACCAAATGTGTCCTGTTGTGCCAACACCCCTGTTGAAACAGAAAGAGCTTTTAATCCTGTTCGTCCATCTACTCTCCCAGAGTCACCTTTGTCCCCCGAGGCCCAGCAGGCCC
This sequence comes from Merluccius productus, assembly GCA_027122695.1. Taxonomy (NCBI): domain Eukaryota; kingdom Metazoa; phylum Chordata; class Actinopteri; order Gadiformes; family Merlucciidae; genus Merluccius; species Merluccius productus. The sequence goes on from JAOPJI010000079.1 coordinate 5,869,055, forward strand.
TCCTTTCACTGGAGCACAAGATGCAGGGCCCCCCCCAGTTCTCCCGGCGCCTGGAGGACAAGGTGGTGTCTGCAGGGTCCACCGTCCGCCTCTCCTGTCACCTCACAGGTCCGGCACCTTTTCTGTATTTCTGTGCGATGTGAAGACTTTCTCCGTATCGCACTTCAAGATTCAATTGCGCTTCACACACCTGTGATTGACAGGCGAGATGGTTTCCCCCGAACCAATCAGGGAAGAGATGCCCTGATTGGTCAGACATTAGCAGGTCTAAAACGGATATATTAATATTTATTACATGGCTTTTTTTGAATACTCAATATTCTGATTGGTCAATTATGGCGTTCTACGGTTTCATTTATGAATACCGGACCGTTGCTATGGATGCTATTTCCAACCGTAGAACATTTTGAATTAGATAAAATCATGTGAAATGTCAATCTCGTGTCAAATTGTTGATTTATTTTCAGTAAATATCCGTGTAATGAGCAGGATAACCACGGCGGCGTCGAGAATCACCCTGAAAGGGTTTTATTTCGAGACGATGACCGGCTCCTATGTGCATTATCTCTTACGTGGTTTGTTCCCGCTGCAGGCTACCCGGACCCGGAGGTGGTGTGGCTGTGCGGCTCGGTGCCGGTGGCGGAGACGTCCCGGGTCCAGATCGAGTACGAGGAGGACGGCGGCTGCACCCTGGTGGTGACCCTGGCGGGCCCGCGGGACGCCGACGTTTACACGTGCACGGCGACCAACGACCACGGCGAGGCGCGGTGCTCCGCCAAACTCACTGTGAACGAGTAGCCGGCCCCCGATTTTTACGTCTTGGCTGCCTTGCAGACGTTCCCCACGTATCGGGGAAGTAGCAGCAGAGGTCCGCAGACCTTCGCTATTATTTTGTAATTTCGCTGCTTTTTTCCGTCTTTTTTTTTTCAATGTCCTTGGGCAGCAATGTGAACCCCAACATTTCGAGGTGTAGTGTGTGTGTGTACTATAGATGAATGCTAATGACATTATTGCGGTATTTATGACACGGGCACTGCTAAAGCATCTTCTGTAGTTTTTAAGAGAGTTTGTATTGAATCTTGTTGCCTAGCAACAAGATTCGCAGTCTTGAGTATTTGTCTGTGTGGTGTAACTATGTAGCCTACTAACGAGGCCTTCGTGTTAGCTCTTCGGCGCGCTGACATTCGCCACGTCTGCTCCACAAACATAAACCATATTCAATAATAAAGAGTATTTATTAAACGTGGCTCAGATTGTTTATTAAAACAAATGTTTTTTTACGGATGAAAAAGTTTAAGGTTTTCTACAAGTGTTGAAGTGAAGTGTCTCCCTCTGGGGGTGTGTGAATGTGAGGCAGACTCGTGAAGCTCTTGGAGTGGCCACTGGTCTGAAGAGCGCTATATGACTGCAGTCCATTTACCATCCCCGCCAAAATAATACCAAAAGTTGTTAATTTAGGAAACTATTAAACCCCTTCATTCTCGTGCTGCTGCTGTGGGCGTTCTCTGCTCATTAGCTCATTTTTAACCTCTGCTTTTATATCACAGGTAGGCGTACGTCAAACGCACAAGCCGTTCCCAAAATGACACGTTTTGGGAACAGCCTGATGGCGAGGTCTGCAGTCCTAGTACAGGCTTTGTGCTTATTAGTTGGGTGAGTTGGGGAACTCATTAACTTTCCCCTCCCCAATTTGTACAAAGTGAAAGTCGTAAGCACCAAACTTCATCTTTTTTTTTCATTTAATCAACCAAACAAAACAGATTTGGTAACATGTTTTATTAATCAAAGAAAAGCCAACTATTAAATATTAAAGGGCCCAGCAATCAGCACTATGAACCGACAAAAAGTGAATGTTGCCACGCGCACACACACTCCCACCATGCTGTGTGTGTGTGTGTGTGTGTGTGTGTGTGTGTGTGTTATGGTGGCTGCTCTGCGGCGTCTGTTGGGAAGATGAGCTGGCTGATGGCGCGGATGAAGCGGCAGCCCTCGGGGGCGGAGGTCTTCAGCCTCACCAGCGGCGGTAAGGCGCCGCTGGTGTAGTATCTGAACGCCGGCCTGCTGGCCTGGATGGCGCTCAGGAAGACCTGGCCCAGGTCCGGAGGGAGGGAGGGAGGGAGGGAGGAAGAAAAGCAAGAAATCAAAGAAAGAAATCAATGTATTATAAATAAAAATGTAGGCCTATATGTGTGTGTTTGTATTCACGCAGCCCACCTTGACGATGTCCTCTGTGTCCTGCGCTGCGTTGTGAAACATGGCGGTGCAGTGGTGCAGGTACCGCTCGTAGAGGTCCAGCGTGGACGCGTCCACCTGGTCCAGGGACGCGTCCCCAAGCTCCGCCTTCTGCTGGTTGTCCAAGAAGTCGGTGTTGACCGGACCGCACTCGATGAGACTCATGCTGTATATAAGCAGGTCATGCAAGCGAGGTCAAGTCAATCCGCGAGCTCCCATCCAGTGACAAAACATGTTTTTTTATTTGTTCATGTCTTTTGTTATGAGGATCCCTATTGGCTGTCGCCTTGACGACCAGCTACAGGTTTGCAGGGGACGATTGGGCTACATATACAGTCATTATCTAAATGATAACAGACAAGACATGACCAAAAACCAAAAACTGACAAGACAACATTGAAAAATGTAAATATACGTAGCATCTCTAGGCACCGCGATACACTGAATTTTATACTGGAAACTGAAATTTCAGAGCAAAACAGAGAAACTATTCAATGTGAGGTTGAAACTCACTGGATGTTGAAGTGCTGCAGAACGATGGCCAAACTCTCGCACGCGCCCTCAATCGCAAATTTGCTGGCGCAGTACACCTCGTTGAAAGGGAGACCTGTAGGGGGGGGGGGGGGGCAAACATGAGGTAGTGAAGAACTTATCCCGTGCTAGACACCAGCTTACACTGTTATCATATGCACACACACATAGACACACACACACCCGCGCACAAACACACACACACACACACACACCCACAGGCACACACACTACATATAGGACACCATATACACCCTATAAAAAAGACATGTATATAAAATATGAATTAATAATAATAATAGTCAACTAAAACATTTAGTCATTTTGTATTTTTTCATCGGAAATAATTTGGGGCGGAAATCCCCTCTGGTCCTCAGGGAAGTCCAGTCTTGTGGGCCTAGGGGGGGGGGACTCCTCCTCACCGTGAAGCCCTCCAATGCTGCCTGTGACCAGGATGCGGCCCTGGCACTGGGCCTTCATGTCGGGCAGGAAGGCCTGGATGGTCTGGATGGTCCCCAGGAGGTTGACCTCCAGGATCTGCCTCATGGTGTCCAGACTCTGCACCTCCAGGGGCCCCATCAACCCAACGCCCGCGTTGCACACTGAGACACAGACGCACACACCGGTTATCCATTCACTCATATGCATGCACTAGTGCAGCCAAGCAAGTGTAAAGTCGGATGAACGGCACACACACACACACACACACACACACACATATACACATGCAAGCATGAGTACACACAAAAACACACACACACACACACACACACGAAGGAAAGCGAGACATACAGAGACTCCTTTAATTATAGTTAGATATCTTTGTTATATGTATACAAAATAAATAAATATTTTAATAAAATAAATACAAATATTTTTATATCGTTTTTTGTATTTTTTAAAATATTTATTGCTCTTATATTCATACTCTTATTGCGTACTTTTTTATTTATTTAAACTACTATAGATGAGGTCTAGGCCTACTATAGACTGTCCTAAGTATTGTATTGCTCAAAATGACACTGTGTTCTGTGCGCACACACACACACACACACACACACACACACACACACACACACACACACACACACACACAACGCCGCCCCTACCCAGGATGTCCACCCGCTTCTCCACCACGCTGTCCCGGGCCTGCAGGATGGACTGCTGGTTGGTGACGTCCATCTGCAGGATGTCCAGCGTGTCTCTGTGCAGGTCCCTGACGCAGCCCAGCAGACGCTCCTTCTTGGCCAGGTTCCTCATCGTGGCGTAGACTGTGGTGCCGTTTCAGAAGATGAAGCACGGCATGATTACAGTAAGAAAGAATAACTAAAAATGAAAAACTAAACTTTTTTTTTTCACTGAATAATACAAAAATATATGTCTAAAAAAAATATTTATGTATAAATTATATATTTTTTTTACTGAAAATAATACAAAAATATATGTAGACCTATGTAAAAAATATTTATATATAAATAATATTTTTTCTAACTGAAAATAACAATAAAAAATAAATTATATATATAATAAATATTGTTTTAATAGTCCTATACATATTATATACATATTATATATATTTTTTAATTATTTTTATTATTATTACCTAACTTTTTTTTTACTAAAGCATCCTAGTGTGAGCACTTGGTTCCCTTTACATAAAGCCACTGTGCGGACCTGTGTGGCACTCACCTTTGTACGTCTTCTCGGGGTCGGAGGCCAAGCGCACCGCCAGGCTGAGGCCGATCCCGGAGGAGCAGCCTGTGATCAGCACCACCTTCTTGTCCATAGCGCCACCAGAGTCCACCAACCTCCCGGTGTCTCCACCGCCTTAACGTCGCTTCGGGAGCAGTGGGAACAACAAGACATGGGCATCTCGAGGATATAGAGACCATCCTCCTTCCTCCTCCTCCTCCTCCTCCTCCTCCTCCTCCTCCTCCTCCTCCTCCTCCTCCTCCTCCTCCTCCTCCTCCTC
>JAOPJI010000079.1:5897685-5910245 GCA_027122695.1 Merluccius productus
AGAAGAAGAAGAAGAAGAAGAAGAAGAAGAAGAAGAAGAAGAAGAAGAAGAAGAAGAAGAAGAAGAAGAAGAAGTTGTTGGATGTGTTATTGCCACACGTTACATAGTTGTCACTTGGGGTGACAACAGGGTCACACTCGATTAGTAAATGTGTTCTGGTTCCTGATTTAAGTCCACTCACTCAGCTTGCGATCCATTTCCTCACACCGCCGCACTTCATTGACGAACTTCCGTTGGAAAACATTCACATCCGGATTGAGCTGAGTGCGAGATATGATTAAAAAAGAAGACATGTTTAACGTGCATGTTTAACCACAGTAGAGAGACAACGAGATGTTTCCCCTCACATGCTACATACATATGCTGATAACACACAAAAAAAGACAAATATGACAAATATCCATCGCATTTTTACGAATCTACATCATCTGAAAGCAACATAATGACCCTTTTCAATCTACAAATGTTAAGGATTTCCATGCACAATGGATTCCTTAGGGCCATCCTGAATGAACTTCCCCATGCATGGACTTAGGGCTCAGCTGTGAGAGCACATGACGAACATGACGTAGAAGGTATGCGCTTCGCCACGGGAATGCCACTGATGTGAAAAGCGCAGCCACGTTCAGCCGCTACACAACAGCCATATTCATTTCTCAGGCACAACTCTTCCCAAATAGCACCAACACCGACTATATCAAGTCCCCAAAAGGATAAACAATCACAAGCGGCCGTTTATATATTTCGAAAGGTCGTGGAGCGCAATGATGCCAGCAGACGGGCGGACGACACAGACGTTGACTCACATCGCGAAATTGCACCATCCCGATCTCGCCGAGTTCACTAACGCAGCAGTAGGCGGCCTCCGACTGGAGGAAGAGCTGGGCCAGCGTCATCTCCTCGCTTCTGAACAGTTCCCCCATGGCGGCGGCGGCGATCTCCAACGGCCAACTCGAGCCAGAAGATAACCAGACACGCTTTAAAAGAAAAATAAAAACACACACACAATGAAAACATACAGTTAATCAGTCAATAACAGAACCCCGATCAAGGCCTCATTTCGACATGGAACACAAAGCTTTAAAAAAAAGGCTTCAGGGATATGAAGAAAGAAAGAGCAGGTTGGCAGAGGACCCGTTTCACAACACTTGGTTGCTAATTATGCGAGTGAGAGGACCACTGGCGAAAGGGGGTCAGCCTCAGTCACATGATAGTTTAGCACCCTTGTGAGAGGAGGACATGGTGATCATACATTCGGCTTGGGCCAAACGCAGCTCTCAGCAATGTAACCCAAACCCAATAGCGATCAGAAGAAAGAAAAAAAAATAGTAATGACAATTTCTATTAAAGAATAAATAAAATGTTGGTAACACTTTTGGGACAACATATTCACCATTAACTAGTTGCTTATAAGCATGCATATTAGCTCTTTATTAGTCATTATAAAGCACTTATTAATGCATTATTCTGCATGACCATATTCCACAACTACTAGGCCATTAACTTTAATATTAGAGTTTTCCCTCAATAACCTCCTAATTACTGCTTACTGATAGTAAGTAAGGAAGTTGTTGTTGTACATCAATTACGACCGTAGCAACTAGATAATGGTGAATATAAGTGGTCCCTAATCTAAAGTGTTACCAACATTTTGTTTTTTGCTGGTTAATGATTAAAAGTGCACTATGCATGAGTTGCCAGCCTCATTAAAGCCACACAGGGGATTAGACGGCATCACGTGACTTGCAGCGCCTTATCCCAGGTCGCTCGCGGCATCCTGTTGTTCACACATTAGCCTCTCTTCCCCTCCCCACATACACACACATATATGGGTCTACTGTATTATACTATATACGTCTTCACGAACAAGTCCCCCCCACACACGCCATGACACACCAAAACCCACGCCGTGACACGTTTAAAACGACGTCAAAAGTGAGTAAGCAGCCCCAGATGAACCCGGCTAACAGTTACCTGCCTGTCAGCGGCGACATGTCAGCCGTCCATTAACTGCATCGCACCGCTAGCGCGCGTTTCCTATTTGTGTTGTTGTTGTGTTTTTATAGTTAATCACACATGCACAGCGGTGTCATTTGGTTGCCGTTGCCATTATGCGGGTTACTGTCCTGGTTTGCGTGGTATTACGTGTTTAAGATCAAGAAATAACCAGTAGATAGGTGTGTTGTTATGCCTCCTTCCTCTACCTTAGCGACCAGCGGGGCCACCTGTTAAGTAATACATATCTACACGCAACTTCGCCAAAACTCACGTTTTAGGACGAGCCTGCCACTAAACTTAGATAAAAAACAAGGTTGTACACGGAGGACTCACGGTTTTAGGTGGATATCCTTAAGGTTGGTTGGTTGTGTGTGTTGACGGGGTGCTTCACCTCTCGGCTGTCAGCGGCAGCAACTGCAACACTAGCGGCGACTACTTAGCTAGCAACTTAGCCACGTGACCCGGAAGTAGAGCCGCGGGGGCGCCGGCGCCATTATTGTAGTTTTCCACGCGAATTTTGTATTTTTGTATTATTATTATTATTATTATTATTATTATTATTATTATTATTATTATTATTATTATTATTATTATTATTATTATTATTCGGCTTTATCATTTATATGTGTGTGTGTATAAGAATATAAGAAAATCCACACTAAACAATGCACCGTTTTTACTATGTGCTATGTACTATGTACTATGTGTCATTTAAAAAAACTAAAGTAATTACATTGTTCAAATCTTGTGTTGGTCAGGAGGTATTCCCAAAGCACAGTACTGTGTAACACCTGGAAATAAGCAAGTTGGAAAAAACATGGAAGTAAAATAGTAGTAAAATGGAAAAAGTAGGCCATCTGCTGGAGATCTGCGGTGTGTGTGTGTGTGGGTGTGTGTGGGTGTGTGTGTGTGTGTGTGGGTGTGTGTGCACGCACTCGCCTGCATGTGTGTGTGTGCATGTGTGTGTGCGTGTATGAATAGTGCATGCATGCATAGTGCAAGTATGCATAGTGCGTGTGTGTGTGTGTGTGTGTGTGTGTTGGTGTGTGGGTGTATGCATGCCGGTCATCTCCTTCATTAGACCGGTGTGTGTTTCCACCCAGTGAGTACCGGTGTTGACTAGTGTGGTGCTTGTGGTACCCTGCCCGCCGCCTGGGCAGGGGAAAGGGGTGGAGCCCTCAGCCACAAAGGAGGCAGTGGGCAGGGGCTTAATGTGGGACGGGAAAAAGTTCTACTGGGTGGGAGCCGGGAAGCAGAGGCATTTGAGTTGGGTCACACATGCCTCAGCCGTGAGACGGACCCTGCTGCCTCTCCTGCTCCCAGCGACAGATATAGAGACAGAGACAGAAAGAGAAGTGTCTATAGGACAGAACAGCGTGCGGGACAGAAAGTCAGAACAGATTAGAAGTGAGTGTACTGTTGCGTTGGCCCAGCGTCTGTCCAATAAGAGGGAAGAGGAGGTGAAAGCTGAGTTGTTGAGTTGCAGGGTGGGCTTTCGTGAGTTGTGTGTGTGCCACTGTATTTTTATCCCGCGCGAGCGTGCGAGCACCCAGCGTTCCCAGAGACCATGGCTGACTCAATGGCGAAGCCGGACGGGGCGGTCCTGGCCGAGGTGTCCTACAGCGACGACGAGGTGGCCCTGGTCGCCGCCGCCAGCGCCCCAGCTGTCGACTACGACGACTCCGAAGACGACGACGACGACGTCGCCCAAGGGGCCGTGTTGGCGGCGGGCTCCGGGCCCCAAGGCAAGAGCGAGGCGCAGGTGAACGGGGTCATGGTGCTGTCCCTGCTGGACAAGATCATCGGCGTGGTGGACCAGATCCAGCAGACCCAGGGCGGCCTGGAGGCCCGGCAGGAGGCCATGGAGAAGGCCGTGTCGGGCATCCAGGGGGAGCTGGCCAAGCTGACCAAGTGCCACACGGGCACGGCCCAGAGCGTGGACAAGATGCTGGAGAAGGTGCGCAAGGTGAGCGTCAACGTGAAGACGGTGCGGAGCAACCTGGAGCAGCAGGCGGGGCAGATCAAGAAGCTGGAGAGCAACGAGAACGAGCTGCTCAAGAGACGGCACTTCAAGATACTCCTCTATCAGGTGAGCTGACTATAGCGGGGGAAAGTTAAGAAAGTTGTGTTGTGTTTGTGTCACGCAAAGCAATCGCACACAAATCATCACCCCGCCCTATGACAGAATATCCGTACCGTGGAAGATTGTCTCTGTGACTGTTCAATTAGTGTGTATGCTAATGCGATGGGTGTGGTGTATTTCCCACAAATGCAACGGGAAAGTGCGTCAGAAGCGTGAAATACGCTCTCAAACGCTCAAATTCTCTCATTATAGCACGAGTTGACACCAACATTTTACTGTCCAAACTTCATAGGGGGGGGGTCATGATTATTTCCCTTCCACACTAGATGAGTTCATGTCATAGCAGCACCCCTTGTGTATACAGGCCAGAGAAGGCTTTTCTATGTTACACAGTGGAGAGACAAAATAAGAGAAAGGGGGAAGTAGTGACCTTTTCTGAGCTAACAGTATTGCCCGGTTGCCCAATACGACTATATTAAGAAGCAAGGCCATGTGGGAGTAAATAAAAACGATCATAAGTCATAAACTCTGGCATGCTGGCGTAAATGCCACATTACCTGCACGCACTCACAGTTGTGCACGAGAGCCAGGAAGTAGAGCAATCTCAGATAAATGTATAGTTTAATCATAAACCCAGAGCGGTCTTTGGCGATGTCATGTCTATAGTCTATATATTTAGTGTTATGTTTGTTCATTTTTGTGTCTAGAATTATGACTTTGTATGTTTTACAAGTCTCTTTTTTTTTTGACGATGGCCCACATGTTTTCTTCTGTTAGTCATATTCCAAACATAGAAGATAATATTTGTGCCGTCGTATTATTATTACGTCGCTGTAGTTAAGCTGCATGAAGCTGCATGAAGCTGACGACTGTCTCAGCTTTCTAACAGCGGGGAGCTTCCTAGTGGGTCTAAAAGTGTCGTGTGTGTGGAAAAGGGAGAGCGAGTGAGCGTGTCAGGCCGTGGCCGATTGAATCCTACTACCTGCGAGCGTGGCGGCGGGTGAGCTGGTCTTTTCTGAGCGTGGCGAGCTGTGATGTCTGAGATGTGATCCAGCTTGCTGCTGCTGCTGCTGCTGCTGCTGCTGGCACGGTGGCTCACTTTCCAACTGAAGGTTGTTAAGCGAGAGCCCTCTATCTACTCACTATCTGCACTAAAACTACCTGCGTTACATATAGAGGATCATCTCTAGGAGCAGATGTCTGCTGAAGCTGATGGGTTCTGAGATTCAGTAGAGGATAACGAAAAAATCATGAAAGCAACGGTGCATACACACACAAAAAATGTTTAAGCCTCGTCTCACAAATCAGACTTTCGATTAATACTGCCGGGTCCGAGATTAGGTTAGGCCTCATGAAAAATGAACCAAGCAAGTGAATGAATACAGATCTGTTTAGTTTGTTTTATTTGTTTATATTATATCCATTCCTTGAATTCATATCTGTGTTATTGTATATAAATATATATTATAACTTAAAACATAATAAAAAAATACTGAATAATACTGTAATTAATCCCAAAGATGACATACTTGAGTGTTTGTTACTGCTCTTATGGATAGTTAGTTTAAGGCCAGTGTTGGTAACACCGACTGGCCCCCAGCTACGCTGGCATGTCCACAGAGGCTCCCAATTACACTTTCGGCATTTAGCAGTAATTCAATCAGAGGCAAGACCTTAATAAATTACTGAAGCAAAGCAGGTGCCACCCAAGGTTTGTTAAACACCACGCAAAATGCTTTCGCCTTCAGTGAAAATGTGTCGGAAATGTTCTGCAAAAAAAATATGGATTTTGGTTTTGCACGCCTGCACCTTTGTGAGTCTGGACCAACTCAACTCCTTTGAAGCCACAGACCATTGTGGTTTTCAAATCAGTTGCGTTGATTGCGTTGTGTTGCAGTGTTAGCCTCCAAGCGCTGGCCTATAATTACCAAGGGATGGCCCCCAGGTGTCAGGTTTTAATGGCTGAGAAAGATACAGCACCTGATGGTGGTTGGGGCGAGAGAGGCAGGAGTATGTGAGAGGGAGAAGGGGAGAGAGACAGCGAGCAGTAAGAGATTTATGTGTGTTTTGATAATTGCTTTGGATCCCTGTGGGTCAAATAGACCCAAGTGACAAGTCAAGTAAAGTTGTATTTTTGGAAGTGATAGATTATCCTAGTGTGTGTGTGTGTGTGTGTGTGTGTGTGTGTGTGTATGGGTTTTCGTATATGTGTGAGTGCACACACCCACTTTTTTCTCTCATGTCTCCCATGCTTGTACTCTCAGAATAACCATATCTTTCCGGCCGGCCCTCCCTGGGGTAAGAATCTGACAGTAATGTTTTATAATTACATCTGAATAGAGGGATGCAAGCACCGCTCCTTAGCAACAGCAGGGTGTGGCAACACCATGCCTGTGTAAATAGATAAATAGATAGATAGATAGACAGATAGACAGATAGACAGATAGATAGATAGATAGATAGATAGATAGATAGATAGATAGATAGATAGATAGATATTTATACTGTATTTACTTTGTGTATACACATATATATATATATATATACCATAATACTTCGACATCTGTGGGTCTTAACCAGACCATGGTCTTAAGCTTAACAGCAGCTGATAGTATAGGACCGGGCCTGCACCCGGTCCAACCAGCCTGTCATCACCTCACCCTGGACTGCAGGTGGTGACCCCTAGGGCCCAATTCACTTTGACCCCCCCTCGTATTCATCTCTATTCCATATTTATGTACTTGTCGGTTGTAAAATGTCCATCGCGGTTGTAAAGATGTGCAACCGCTATTTCTGTCTGGGCCCCGAAATGTCGTTTTTGGCAGGAAATCAAGGCCAGTCCACTCCCTTCCCCACCATGTGTCCACCTCGATCAGGGGGATAGAAGCCGTCTCAGTTACAGAGTACCGTTCCTTCCTACACTTCAGTTCCCCAGCCCTGTGGCACCGGGTCGAGCACTCCCTCCCTGGACAGCACTGATCGGCCGAGCCCACTTCGTGAATGTGTTGACCAACCTGATCGGCAACTTTTGCTATATTTACCCGTCTGGAGTCAAAACGAGTCCAGAAAGCATTGTAAACTGTGAAGTGTTGTAAACGTAAAAACTGAAAAACTGAAAAAATTGCAAATGAAACCGAAGAATAGATTGTCAACGTAAAAATAGACTGAAATTGTTGGTTTGATGTTTGCAAGAAAATTATGTTTTTTGCATTTACAATTCATTTTTTACAAAACTTTTTCGCATTTACAAAACTTTATTTGCGTTTACAAAACTTTTTTTTGCAAAACTTTTTTTGGCCTCTTTTTGATGTGGGGTTACCGAAGTGGGCGTGTCCAGAGAGGAGAGGCGGTGGTTTGGGATGCCAACCGCCATGAAACAAAACGAAAAGAAGAAGAAGCTTGAGCACATGAGATTTCTATCGTATTGACAGTACAACTCGACTCAAATATACACAGCAGGTGATCACATACTTAGATTTTACATTTAGGGCATTTAGCGAAGCGACTTACAATTCTTACAGTTACTCACAATTTATTCTATAAAATGTATTATATTATATTATATTACATTATATTATATTATATATCTGATTCCGTATTTTTTACAGAAAAAAAAGCGTAAGAACACTTTGAGGAGGCAACCAGTGCAAGCAGATCAGAGAAACTAATACTAATAAACAACCGCATCATGTTAGCATGGTGACTCACCTCTTTGGCATGTCTCTCCCTCTCTCCTATGCTTGCCACATACCCTCTTTAAGGCTCTATATTTGTTCCCAGTCACAGCTTACTATAGCAGAGGCTTCCCAAGATCCTCTTGCCAATAGTAGTAATTAGGAGAGTAAGGACTGGAGCGAGGAGGCATTACGTAATTACAGATTTATAAATGATGAGGTCAAATAAATGGTATTCCTGATGCAATGGTGTTTCATTGCATTGCTGTTTGTTTGATTTTCCATGTATATTTGGTATCATTTGAAGAGATATAGCCTACGTACGCTTTCTTGATATTCGTTTTTCCTAACTCAAATAATCTGAATTGTACTTTTGGGGTATATTTTCGTGGGATCTGCACACCGCACTCCAGTCCAGTTGTTTTGAAGAAACCTGTTTCAGCTAATGTGCTGATTGATCTCCGCCTCACTTGAAAATCACTTTGGCTTACATGACTAAATGTAAACGTAAGGTAATGTGTTTACTTTGGCTTAGTATATGACATACAGTGTATAACGTTTGCCCTATTAGTGCCCCTTCCTCCCCTCCCCTCCTGCTATTGATACCTCCCCAACCCCTCTCCTTCACGGAGGGAAAAGTATCTGGCAGGGTCTACATTTCACCGTTGCGTGTCAGCTCCTATGTAGAGTCAACGTGGACGAGTGTCCACTTCTCCGGGTGGGTTTGTATGTCTAGAATAGATCTCCGTCTGATAGAAAGTTAACCTTGTGATTTTGCGAACCTTGTGATCCCATCAAGTAGCACACAGGGAGTCATATTGTGTAAGATATATATTCATACAACAAACAGTACAATGAATACACCTTTGTAAATGTTTCGCTAGATATGCAAATTCTCTTTATATCCTCTTTTAACATTTTGAGTGTAAAAAGTGGTGTAAAATCGTGCGTGTACTGAAGTCGATGATAAGAAAGTCGACCATAATTCCTGGATGTCTGATCCACCTTTTTGTTGACCTTTCATTCGTTTAATTCGTATTTAATTTTCATCCGCACGTTTCCCTCCAATGTGCCTTTGATGATCATGTTTTGATTTCTCCCTTGTCGCTTACCCAGTGTTATCGCCAGACTCTTATCCTGCTAATCCTCCAGAAAACAGGGACACGCTTGTTTCTCTTGGCAGAATTTGTCGTTTAGCAATCAGTGGCTATTGTTGTCTCCACTTGTCTCCCTCCTCCCTCCAATTCATGGGAAGGACATTTTTTTTTTTTTTATTAAAAGAAAATACAGATATATATTTTTGTTTTTGTTGGGGAAAGGACAAAAGAAAATGGCCTCTTGCTTTAGAAGTATAAAAGAAAGCTATTTAAATAGCACCCAGACACAAGGCCGTTCATAGTATTTACAAACAGCTTTCCCACCTGCACCCCCTGCTATCGTTAAATTTGTCATCATCGACCCCATGTTGTTGTTTTTTTCAGTATTTTCTCCAAATCTCTTCAGGAGCTGATACTGATATCTCTTCCCGCCCCACATGCACTCATCTCAAATCATCAAGTCCACACTGGCCTATAATGGCAACAGGCCTGTTGCGGGTCAATACCCCATATATCACGGGGTTTGCTGACAGTGTTTCTTCAGCCTTTCCACCTCTGCCCTGGCGGTGTCATTGGGAACATGCTCTCTACACGCATGCAGTGACACAGTCAGTTTTGTCACGCCACGGTTGCGCGGCCGCACGCATCGGAGTGCGCCGGTAGGCGAGCGGGTGGAGACTTTTAAAGGGCGCACAGTGTGTGGTGGCGTGTAAGTGCATAAGCAGCAAGCACTTGCGCGGCGCGTGGGGGTATACATACCGATGTATTTAGCGCGGCGTGTATCCGCCGGCGTGTTGACCCCCCGGCATACTTAATGTACCTAATGTGACCTCCTTGAAACCGTTAAACCCGCACATAATTAAACCGCCAGTGGACAGCAGATTTACAGAAACACACTTTGTGCGCTTGAGGGTCTCGAGAGTTTGTTTAACTCAATATACGTTATTATGGGCCCCCTTCATACCCCCCTGGTCCTCCAGTCCACCTTACCTCACTTCACCTCCGCAGACGGGATCTGCCAGCTGGGTGAAGGATCAGGTGACCATTTGCTGTAGACAGTCGAAAAAAAAAGAAGTCCTCAGGCCTGGCCGTCTTGGACGGTCCACAGCAATGTGTCCTCGTTCCACATGATATTGTATAGCACTGCCCACGCACACACACACACACTCCTGGTGTAGTAGAAGCGTCTGGAGCCAACAACGTGTAGAGTCTGAAGTCAGAAGGCCGGACATTACAGGAACCGACTTGGGTGTGTTGGGTCTAAATACGACCCCTGGGTGGGAAGCTATGAAATGGCACGTAGCGGTGCCCTGTTTCACTGGCCCGGTCTGGGCCCGGTCTGGGCCCGGTCTGGGCCCGGTCTGGGCCCGGTCTGGGTTCAGTCATCATCCGCAGCGCCCTTATTGTTTGTCTGCATGTTCATTTCCTTCGGAGCTCATGTTCATATGCAGATATACAAGCATATACTGTGGGTTACCTTCTATACACAGCAAATAGGGATCTGTCTGTCTGTCTGTCTAACTGTCTGTCTGTCTATCTGTCTATCTGCCTATCTGTCTATCTATCTGTCTGTCTGTCTGTCTGTCTATCTATCTATCTCTATCTCTCTGTCTGTCTGTCTGTCTGTCTATCTATCTATCTATCTATCTCTCTATCTCTATGTTTGTCTGTCTGTCTGTCTGTATCTCTCTCTATCTCTCTATCTATCTCTCTATCTCTATCTATCTGTCTATCTATCTGTCTGTCTGTCTATATCTCTCTCTATCTCTATCTCTATCTATCTGTCTGTCTGTCTGTATGTCTGTCTGTCTGCCCGTCCGTCCGTCCATCCGTCTGTCGAAATGAGGCTTACAAAGCTGCAGTATACGAGGGTGGCATTGTGTTAAAAAAGCAATAACCACTCCACCTTGAAGACGTCGATTGTAAAAAAAAAAATCACTGCATTGACGGCTCAATGGATATCCGTGTCACCGGGATCATGTAACACCGTGTGTATTTTAGAAAACATTGGATAGGTCTGGTGTGTGTACATGTGTCTGGAGAGACTGCCCTTTGAAGTACAACCGTTGCATGGTGTTACCCGCGGCTCTGCTCCGCTATGCTGCGCTATGCTGCGCTATGTCCGTTATGTGTTCCCGGCACCGGGCCCGTGAGTTATAGGCTGTCAGTAAGACTCGGTCTATGTCTAAAACGGGCCCTGGGCGCCGTCAGATTGGGTTTTGCATGCAAAGTGACGTTTTGAAGGATTTCACCAGACATTACTGTATATGGACGTGGTGCAGGGAAGGGCAGATTTGAGGAAAAAAAGGTTATTGCTGCTAATACCATCCGGGTATAAATCGCATACAAATTTGAGTGCAACCTTTTATATGCATCGGCCTTCATAGGCCTGCGTTTCAGCTATTCAACTGAAACATATGTGGACGACGTGAAGTAAGGAGTTATTCACTCGCTCTCTCAACGCGAAGGCCTTATGAGGAGAGCGAGCCCGTCATTATTTCCACTAATAATCTCCGCTCCGCTTACACGGCAGCTGGCAGAGCGTCGCCGTTGGGGAACAAAGCGGGGCTTGTGGTGGCGGGCTGGCCGCGCGCTGCAGGTATTGTCGGGCAGCTCACTAATGATTATTCCCTACAGAACAGGTGAAGTCGTTGCGTTATTCAGGTTCTCCGTTAGCTTGGCATTGGGCTCGGCGGCGTCGGTTCACAATGTAAATCGATCAACTTTTTTTTCCGATCTTGTCATTTATTAGATATAAATATATATGTTTATATTACAGTATTATATATATTTTTGGCAATGTATTTTTTGATTATCATTATTATTATTATTATTAGTAGTAGTAGTAGTAGTGTTACATTTTTATAAAATATTGAATTTACTTTTATTGTGAAAATTCCCGAATGCTCAGCATAGAGGGCAATATTTGATCAAAACTGACCCAATGGAAAGTTTGACTTCAGAGCTGTTACGTAATGTAATGTTGTCCCCAAACCTTCTTTCACTTTACATAATCTGTTTGCGTCAATGTGTAAATTGGTATCATAAGTGAGAGAGGTATTTATATATATATATCTATATATATATATATATATATATATATATAATCCCCCCCGGGCAGCCAGGTCTTGCAGGGACCCAGGATAGGAAAAGTCAATGTTGTTTCTTTGCATGTGGTTTCAGACTAGGAAGGGCTTACCCGTGGAAAAGGGCTTTCCCCATGCCGTCCGATTCCTGGCTGTGAGTTCGCAAATGACCGTGAAAAGGAAAACCGAGGAACTCGGCACACACACTTTGGCGTCCGCCGTGACATCACCACCGTGACTGTGTGAATGAGCGCGTCTGTTTGCAGCAGAACTTCCATTACGCCAACAGTTGACTCCATCCTCTGTGGGGACCAAGAGGCCTGTCTTTGTTTTCACACACACACACACACACACACACACACAACCTTTCCCCTTGTGAGAAGAATGACAGGGTGCGACTTCACCTATATTTCGCTTTTATGTATTTACTAATTTAATATACTTTTTTTTTAAATAAAAATACATTTATAGTGGGGGGTGGGGGGGTTTAAGGAATCTTGCTCAGGGATGCCTACATGTATGTGGACCTTTGTGTGTGTGTGTGTGTGTGTGTGTGTGGGTGTGTGTGTGTGTGTGTGTGTGTAGTTGTAGTAGCGTCACACCTTTCAGCTGGGACTGCAAC
>JAOPJI010000079.1:5923093-5935856 GCA_027122695.1 Merluccius productus
ACACAGCGGGATCCCCCCCCACCATCACGTGTTTTAGCTCTTAAATTTCATTCAAGGTGGGATTAAAAAGGTCTTAACAAGTCTTACATTTGACTTGCTGAAACCTGTATTAATAATTCTAATGATTTTGCCTCCTCTCCTGTACGTGTACTTCCTTTTTCCGTTTTATAAACTAGGTCGAATGTACTGGCAGTAAGCCACAGGCTTATCAGGAATATATCAGATTTACTGCTGAGTTTGTGTGTTTAGTTTCTTCTACTATTTCAATAGGCACCAAGATAAGTAATTGTTTGCTCAGCTAGTAGACCCCACTAATCCAAGGCTTTGCTATCTGGCTTTGCTATCTGGCAAACCAGTGCAACCATCACAGCAGTGGTTAATAAATAAATAAGCAGAGCATTTCCGTGTTGTCGTATTCCCGCACCAACACACCCCACCATAAACAAAGTCGCAAAACGAGATCAGCATATTTGCGATGTGTGTGTTTTTTCCCAGGGCCTACGCCGCCAACAAGGAGTCCCACGCCACGCTGGTGTTCCACAACCTCCTGGGCGAGATCGACCAGCAGTACAGCCGCTTCCTGCAGGAGAACAACGTCCTCTACCAGCACAACCTGCGGCGCATCAAGCAGCACCTGCAGAGCAAGTACCTGGAGAAGCCCATGGAGATCGCGCGCATCGTGGCCCGCTGCCTGTGGGAGGAGCAGAGGCTGCTGCAGACGGCCACCACCGCCGCTCAGGTGTGGCGCGTCAACACCG
Organism: Merluccius productus; assembly: GCA_027122695.1. Taxonomy (NCBI): domain Eukaryota; kingdom Metazoa; phylum Chordata; class Actinopteri; order Gadiformes; family Merlucciidae; genus Merluccius; species Merluccius productus. The sequence goes on from JAOPJI010000079.1 coordinate 5,923,852, forward strand.
CGTTATTACGGATATGTTATTATATTATGCGAGCGTGGGGCAGTGTGGGCGGGTCTAAACAAGAAAAAGCGGCGGGATCCAGTAGTAACGTGCCAATACCGACGCTGGCGTCCGATGCCAGGCGGAAATCGACAGTCCAGATGTTGTAATGAAAAATGACTCGATTCCCCCGATGTTCTTTGCACGAGACGCATTTCAGATGCGTGGTTCAGAAGAAGAGGAAAAAATATAAACATTCCCAAATTTAGCAGTCGGATCTTGATGTTAGATCAAGTGCATCGTTACAAAGACATATCAAATCACACCACAAATAGAAAACAACAAAATCATTATAAATACATTTAAAAAATGTGCGAATGTGTGAATTACAACAATTCACACGATAGCCTGTACCAATCATGTTCTCTCATCCTCTGGTTGTGCCACTCTCTACTCTGTCGAGAGAGATTGGAGATCGTTCCATAGTGTAATGACAGTATGTATAATATATGTTTTATAACAGTGTGAAGGATTAAAGGGTGGTGGTGGTGATTATGACGGTGTTGTTATCGCCTCTGCAGGACGGCCAGGCTGCCCATCCCTCTGGCACCGTGGTGACGGAGAAACAACAGATCCTGGAGCACAACCTGCAGGACATCAGGAAGAGGGTGCAGGTGGGCCTTACCGTTCATGTTGCTGAATATAACATCAATATATAACATGTATATATCTATAATATATACACCTGTATATATATATATATCTCATGTTGGAACTGAGAACACGGTTGATTTCAAAATGCCGTTTGCGTGTCGTTTTCCAGGACATGGAGCAGAAGATGAAAATGCTTGAGAACCTACAGGATGACTTTGACTTTAACTACAAGACCCTGAAAAGTCAAGGAGGTAGGAGGCTTTGATATTGTTTTTGTTGACTTTTTTTTCTTCTTTTTAAACCTTGTTAACATTTTTTGTACTCAACATGTCCCGTCTCCCCCTGCCTTTCAGAGCTGTCCCAGGACCTGAACGGCAACAGCCAGGCGGCGGCCACCAGACAGAAGATGGCTCAGCTGGAGCAGATGCTGAGTGCCCTGGACCAGCTGAGGAGGGTAAGATCATTACGGATCTTTGGCCATCTGCCTGACTGACTGACTGACTGACTGGTTGGCTGGCTGCCAGGGTGTAATCAGAGTCAAGTCAATACATTGACTTGACTTGTGGAAAGGGCGGGAGGTGGGGGGGTGAAAACCCTCAGCTCCAGTTTCTCTAGATGACAAGTCAGTCGGTGTAAAGGTGAATCTCATTAAGAAAGCCATTCATCCTCGGTCGTAGCAGAACAATAGTAACATTAAACCGTGATGAAGGCTTACAAATAAGGAAATGCACACAGAGACAACAACCGACTAGAAGCCTGTCCAGACAAGAAAACACGTATTATGAGTAACATGGTTAGCGGGTACCTGACAGTTGCAGAGAATTGGCTGCGGGTTAATGAGATGCTGAGGAAAAAAGAGAATGAAACCATGACAGTGGACCAACCGGTCTCTGGGTTTTTTTCTTCTTCCAGCAAATCGTGACAGAGATGGGGGGCCTGCTGACGGCCATGGACTTTGTCCAGAAGAACCTGACGGACGAGGAGCTGGCCGACTGGAAGCGGAGGCAGCAGATCGCCTGCATCGGGGGGCCGCCCAACATCTGCCTGGATCGCCTGGAGACATGGTAACCCTAAACCGGCTCAAAAAACCTGGCGAAAAAAGCCTTCTGACGCATGCTTGGCTCTTTTTCTTTTTTGAGACGGGATACGATGTCAAATGAAGAAATGCATAACAATACTCTTGAAAAGGATAGTTCACTATTTGGAATTAACCTTATCAGGCGCTTTTATTTTTTTATCCAAAGTGACTCAGGGATTATTATAATAACAACAACAGGCTAACCGTCTAGAATATCCTTCTCCCCCTAAGCTAATAACACTTTATGATTTCTACACTGCAAATGATTTGGTTCTTACAAAGATAAAAAAAAACTTAGATTTAGAGGTGTTAGATAATTTATCTTGTTTTAAGAGTTAATTTCTTATTTTAAGTGTTCAACTTTACACTAGAATCTTAAATCAAGCACAACCTTATCTTTTTTAAGAAATCTTGTCAAGTGAAATTATCTTGCCAGATAATGGAAAGATAATTTCACTTGTTTTGAGGACCTTTTCCCTCAGATTTAGTGTTTTTATCTGGTTTTCGGACGCCCTTTTTTTGCAGCGTACACTCCAAGCACCTCTGATACAAGTACCTCTACATCTACTTACACTTCCTGAAGATCAGAGCGGAAGGATGTGAATATAAATGTAAAAAGGCACGAGTCCTTCACTCTTCACTCTCCTCTCTCTAACCAGGATCACGTCTCTGGCCGAGTCCCAGCTCCAGATCCGCCAGCAGATCAAGAAGCTGGAGGAGCTGCAGCAGAAGGTGTCTTACAAGGGAGACCCCATCATCCAGCACCGGCCCGCCCTGGAGGAGAAGATCGTGGACCTGTTCAGGAACCTCATGAAGAGGTTAGCGACGACGCGGGCCCGGTGTATATTTTGTAGCCTCGTGAGACTGCAGAATCAAATCTGTAAAAGAAAATATTTTGGCTCCCGACAGAAAGCTTTTTCCAGGCCCGGCGCCAGGAGGAAGTGACTGAGGGGGCTGTTTGCGATAAAATACAATTAAGTGATTGAAACATGTTTTTAAATACGCCTCAGAAAGGCTAAATAACAGCAACATAAGGCTACTGTTTCAAAATCAAAGAAAACATTTATTCATCAGAGCACTCGCATAAGAACATAGCAATAGCAAAGTGCTATACACTTTTTTATATTTATATTTTCTATAGATACATAAAGCTTAAACAGACGGTTGGCCTTATGACCCCTCGTGACGCCGTTTTGATTTCTCCATGGTTTGCCACACTTTCCCCGGGCGCCGCCATCGTTGTGAAATTCTGTGGTCTGCGGCGCTGTTCATCACAAACCAAAACTCATCAGCTTTTACATTTTTGGGAGAGGCTTTCAACGAGCTGGAGGCCAGGCGGGGGTCTGCAGAGAAAACCAGAATGCGACCTCGGCCAGATCGGGACGGTCTCACGAGGCTGGTGTATGTGCTCAACGTGTGGTTTTGCCGCTTGAATGGCTTTGGACAGGGGATTTGTCAGAGAAATGTGCTTTATGTCTGGTATTGGATTGTTCTCTGGATGTTCTTGTCTGTGTGCGTGCGTGCGTGCGTTTAAAATATTGACGCTTTCCTGCTTCCAGTGCTTTCGTGGTGGAAAGACAACCCTGTATGCCCATGCATCCAGACAGACCGCTGGTCATCAAAACAGGAGTGCAGTTCACCAACAAAGTCAGGTAAACGTTCACGACGAGGCATCGTGTTAATGTCGATAAAGGACGGTTTCTACATGCACCCACCTTTTCTGGATATACAGGGTGAGGTTTGATGTTACTTCTTTTAATTCCACTTGTGCAGGTTACTGGTCAAGTTTCCTGAACTGAATTACCAGCTGAAGATCAAAGTCTGCATTGATAAGTGAGTTATCACACCACATTCCACGATGACAATTAAGTAACCAAGTAAGACCAACACAAGAACTTGATTTTCATTCATATCGTTCTCTTGTATTATTATTTTTTTTTCTCCAGGGAATCGGGAGATGTGGCGGCAATTCGAGGGTAAGATTTGATCAGTTATATCAGCTGTTGTTGTCTTTTGTTTAGATTTACCACTTTTTTTTTTTGCTTTCCCTTTTGTATTATTAGCACAGTTGAAGAACAAATCCAAGCGCAAACTGATCTGAAGTCAGGTTTTTTTTTATTTGTCTTTTTTTATTTTCCCCAGGTCGAGGAAGTTCAACATCCTGGGCACAAACACCAAAGTCATGAACATGGAGGAGTCCAACAATGGCAGCCTGTCTGCCGAGTTCAAACACTTGGTGAGCCCAACTGCATTTATTTATAGCCGACAAGAGTGCTCATTCCATTTCCCCCCCTCTCATGACTAACCTCTTCTCCGTCGCCGTTCAGACGTTAAGGGAGCAGCGGTGTGGCAACGGCGGCCGTACCAACAGCGATGTAAGTTTCTTTTTTTGTTTTTTGACTTGCAACACAACATTTTTACAGCACGCCTTCACACACACACACACACACACACAGATTACTGTTATGAGATCCTCGTACAAAAAGTGAAGGATGAGGCAGCCGGGTGGCTCAACCCACGCTCTAAACGCACATACTAGCCACATCAGCGGTACGCCTCGCACCCAGTCCTAATGACAAGCGAGCATCTGAATATTGCGTAACATCAGACGCTCTTTTCCACACTGAACCCAGTAAATATGCACTTCTCTTACATCATCGAAACAAACCACATGATAACTCATGATAACTCATTTCAACTCCTCCGACCGAAAGTTCATCCCAAAGCGGCCAGTTAGGACATATCCGATAGAAAACAAAGCAAGGAAACTGATATTGTAGCTGACAGGGGTTTTTTCCTGAAGAAATGCTTGACTTATCGCGCGGACACGAACGTCTGACCAGACACGTGTTTTTCCCAACAGGCGTCTCTGATCGTAACCGAGGAGCTCCACCTCATCACCTTCGAGACGGAGGTCTACCACCAGGGCCTCAAGATCGATCTGGAGGTGAGAAGGGGGAGACGGCCAGATCCGGTGGTTTGATTGTGATTGTATTCCCGGGTGCTTTGGATTTAAAGCGTCCAACACATTTGGGAGGAAGCAGGAGTGGCTGTTGATGTTGAAATCACCCAGAAACAGGATGGATGGGAAAGACGGAGCAGAGTTGGGTGATGGAAATCACAGAGGTCGGAGAAGGAAGGATGGGTTGGGTTTAGGGGTGACGGTAGATGACAGCGGTGACCAGGGGTGTGGGACCAGAACCTTTAGATGCCAGGATGGAGATGAGAGTGGTTTTAATGTGACATCACAAAGGATTATTGCGATTCCACCGCCCCGTTCGTCGGCCCCTGGTTTTTCAATTTTTGTGAACCCAGGTGGTGCTGTTTGGCTAAGGGAAAAGTAGTCCCAAGGGTTCCTGCCAGGTTTCGGTGAGGCAGGGAAGGTCCAGCAGGTAACTTACCCACAGTTGGGCGCCGATCTTTGTTTGTCAAGTTTTTTTCTCCTCGCACGCTCCCTCCGTTCGTTTCCCGTAGCGAAAAACAGACTGGGATGCGGTGGGAACATATTCCCAATTAGTTGACGATAATACTGTTTTAGGAAGGTCGTTGCTTTGCGGGTTAGACAATTACACCAATATACGAGTTTCGAGTTACCTCTGCTTTAGTATTGCGGCCGATGGTTCATTGACTGGGTCTGATTGAGAAACTGTGTGTGTGTGTGTGTGTGTGTGTAAATCTCTGAGTGGTGTGGCCACACCACAAAGAACAAAAGAACCGAGTTGCAATTCAGTCGTTGCGTGCAGGAAGTGAAAGGAAATATTTGGTGGACACGTCGACGCCATGGGGGGGGTGGGGCGCTGCTCGTGTTGCATGGGCTGTATCCGTTGGGTGTAAAATAACAGGTGAACTGTTCGACGTGTAATCTAATCAACCTAACCTGATTTGCAACCTAGTGTATAGGTGCTTTGTGTGAATCGCTGTGTGCTTTGAAGGGCGATGTCGCGTTATCCGCGTTAACCACTTGCGTGTGTTAAACCTGCGCTACGTCACTTTACTACCGCAGCCGTTCACGCCATTCAAAAATATCTGAAATGGAAATGTTCTCGAGAATAAAATGTGCCCATGCACAAGTCTATCCATTCGTGTAGCTTCAAATCAAGACACTAGAGATTGCTAATGGGAAAACTCACATAGTGCAGGTTTAACACCCAGTGGAAGGAGACAACCCCCCCCCCTGTATTACATCTCACATAATGTAACATAAATGGTCTATCTGGGCAAGTTACACAACCCTATCGGAAATCGTATTATATGTAGGTCATGCTTAATTCTATTGATATTGATTTTATATTGCAGACCCACTCCTTGCCAGTGGTGGTCATCTCCAACATCTGCCAGATGCCCAACGCCTGGGCCTCCATCTTGTGGTACAACATGCTCACCAATCACCCCAAGGTATGACAGCGCCCCCTTGTGCTGCGGGGCTGAACTGGGCTGCCCTAAATTGGTTAAAGAATATTATTATTTAATGGGCACCAAGTGCATTACTCAAAAATAATACATGTGGTTGCTTTGGTTTCTTGCGAACATAAAGAAGAAGTGAGTTTTTTATATTTTTACATTTAATTCTGGTGTGTGTGTGTGTGTGTGTGTGTGTCCGTGTGTGTGTATGCGCAGAACGTCAACTTCTTCACCAAGCCCCCGGTGGGCACCTGGGACCAGGTGGCGGAGGTGCTGAGCTGGCAGTTCTCCTCCACCACCAAGCGAGGCCTAACCATCGAGCAGCTCACCACCCTAGCGGAGAAGCTACTAGGTGAGAGAGAGAGAGAGAGAGAGAGAGAGAAAGAGAGAGAGCCTGTGAGTGCTGGACTGAATGCACACACTCTCTCACTGTGTTGGTGATGGTGATAATGATGATGACACTAACGATACACTTGTTGTGGATTCAGGGCCGTGCGTCAACTACTCTGGCTGCCAAATCACCTGGGCTAAGTTCTGTAAGGTAAGGAATCCCAAAGTGCGCTCCGGATTAAACCCCTCTCGTCCGTACACCGCTTGACCGGACCGTTGTGCTCCCCTACCCTAGGAGAACATGGCGGGGAAAGGCTTCTCCTTCTGGGTGTGGCTGGATAACATCATCGACCTGGTGAAGAAGTACATCCTGGCCCTGTGGAACGAAGGGTAAGACGACACCCCCCCCTCCCCTCCTCCCCTCCTCCCGTCCCCTACAATGACAAACCGTACAGGATCCTTCCTCCGAGTGGTAGTCTGTCTCTTCATCTGTCACACACTCACCACTTTACTCAAATAATACTTTTTTTCCATATTCATACAGCATATTGTGCTCTTAGATTTAAAAAGTCAGTTAGTTAGTGCAGACGTCCCTTGGAGATAATTATTGTTTTCTATTTCAGTTTCCCGGGGAATTCAAGCAGGCGTTTCAGCATTCCAGCGTTCGATTCCTGTGCATTTAATGACCAAACCTTTTTGTGTTTGACACACTTGCAGGTACATCATGGGCTTCATCAGTAAAGAGAGGGAGAGGGCCATACTGAGCCCCAAGCCGCCCGGCACCTTCCTGCTCCGCTTCAGCGAGAGCAGCAAAGAGGGCGGCATCACGTTCACCTGGGTGGAGAAGGACATAAACGGTGAGGGTCAACGTCATCTGAGGGTCATCGTCTGTCTATATTTATACATATATATTTATATATTTATATATATATATATATATATATACCCGTCAAGTCGATCAGCGGTTTTTATCGAGGGAATGAGATGATTCGTCAAGTACTTTATTGTTATTATATATAGTTATTATTTCTCTATTAAAAAGAAAATCTGTTACTGTATAAAAGGGCTTTTTTCCGGCCCACAGTAGTTGCAGAGTTGCCCGACTCTGTGGTATGCCAAATGCATACCACAGTCCTAGTACTGAGGTTGGTATGAGGGGGACAAATAAGGGAGCCAGCAAGGGGTGAAATAATGACACATGCTAGAATGAGACAGCAGCGCACCGCCTGACCAAATAAAGAAATGAAATGAGTTCACTCTCTCCCAATGTCTTCCAATGAACATTTGGCCTTTTGGCAAATGTTCGGCAAAAGCCTTTGGCTTTTATCCAGAGCAACTTGCTGGCCTGAGAAAAATCTAATGCAATACTGCAGTCACGACAAAAAAATGCTGCACGTTGGACAGAGTGCAGAATAGCTAAAGGACCACAAGGTTGTAAATGTTATTTCCGGATTTTATTTTTGTATTATTGGTAGCCCGGTGCATCAAACCAAAACAATACACCGTGTAAATTCGACACAAGTGAGTCGATTAGACTTTCTCGGACGAAGGGGTGTAACCAAAAAGCTTTGAAAATATTTGATTTAAAAAAAGAAAAGAGTGTATTTATACCATCTTCAGATGCCTCCGCACGGACGAAGAGATGTTCACGTGAGTTTCTCATCGACTATCTTTCTATATTTTGCTGCTGCGGTTGCAGGGAAGACCCAGATCCAGTCGGTGGAGCCCTACACCAAGCAGCAGCTCAACAGCATGTCCTTCGCCGAGATCATCATGGGCTACAAGATCATGGACGCCACCAACATCCTGGTGTCGCCGCTCGTCTACCTCTTCCCCGAGATCCCCAAGGAGGAGGCCTTCGGGAAATACTGCCGACCCGAGGCGGTGCCGGAGCCCGACGTGGGCGGAGACCCCATGAACAGTGAGTTTTAAGTTTCATTTCATGTATTTCTTTTGTTCACACTGTTCCTTTAATGTTTTTATTTACCTCCCTGAATTGAATCCTCCCTCCCTCCCTCCCCTGCTCCTCCAAAAACAACATTTTTTTGCGTCATTGTCGTTTCAGCCATTCAGCCGTACCTGAAGACAAAGTTCATCTGCGTCACCCCGTAAGTAACCCCGCTACTCCTGTCCCCCCCCCTCAACGCTGTCCAACCGACGAGCCGTAAGCATGGCGCTGTATTTTATATTTTACCCTGTGACCAGCATGGGAGCTCCTTCTGTTGTTTGGCTGCTCTCCCCCTTCTTCAGTAAAACGTTCGACAATTTTATTTTTATTTTTTTGCTCTGTAAGTTCATCCATTGCCGTTGCGTGCCAAGTGTGTATTTTTTTCTACCCACCGAGTCTTTGGGAGCCCGCCCGCCCTGGAGGGCGGAGGGCGGTGGACGCGATGCCAGACCACCCGCCGCCGCCGCCGGGCATAGAGTAGTAGGGGGGGGGGGGGTGTGTTCGCATTGAACCGGTACGGTGCGGGGGTTGGCGGTTGCATGGATCGGTTAGCAATGAAAAAACAAAAAACATGAACAACATAAATAAAAGAAAATCAGTCTGTCAGAAACGCCTTCCCCTCGCGCCAACCGTCCAGACAGCCGGACGTCTGCAGCAGCCTACCGCTCAATTAGCGGCGGGCAGACTGGGGAGACGAGAAGCCCACAAAGTCACACTGTGATGTCCTGTTGAGAGACGAATCTTGTTTAAGGCGCCGCGGCGGGACTTAAGTTTGCTCATCGGCTGCTGATCTACGCACTCCTTGTAGGAGTTACTTTTTTAAATATATTTGATGTTACAAAGCAGGCACCAGTGTTTCGTTTATGTAGCTGGAAGCCAAAGCTATCCATGTTGTTTGCTGTTATTATAGTAATAAAAAATTAGAAAATCTTAATACACGATTATTAAAACACAGTCGGCATTTCTTTTGGTTCGACGTACGGAAAACCGTAGCGAAACCACGCCGCGGCCGCCATACCGTACCGTAGAGTGAACCCTCTTTGAGTCTTTGTGTGAACCGTTTCACCCCCTAGTGCAGAGCTATACTGAAACGATGGCCCTTATGGTTGCTAGGCGACCGGAACAAACAGGATTTCCAAGTGTTGAGTGCAGCCATAATTGTCCATTCAGTGGGCCACCCCCCCCTCCCCCCCACCACCACCACCCACCACCTCCATCTAATTCAGCTTATTTGAACCCAAAGTGACCCGACTACTTATTTTAAGCAATAGTGACACAAGGAATGATCATTATCCAGCACAAGTTATGTAAAACATCTGAAAAAAAAATGAAAAAAAAAGAGTTTGACACATTGTTTGAGATTTCAAACAATGTGTCTCTCGCAAAAAGCAGTTGAACTTCCGTCTGGTTCAATCCGGATCGAGTCTTAAGCGAGTTAAAGTGCTTCGCTTAGCGCAGGTTGCAGGTAACCGAGGGCGACGGGGGAGACCTTTCGCCATTAGGCATTCAACTCTCATCTCGAAAAGGGGAGAAAATGGACGAAGGCCCCCCCCCAGACCCACACGGGGCCAAAACTGCCGACCGCCCCCCCCCCCCCCCCCATTAGTACGCTCGGGAAAAAAAAATGAACGCTCAGGGAAATCTTTCATAATTTTTTTTTTAATCATCGATCTACTTATTCGAATTTTATTGTGTTGCGACGTTCCGCTCAGTGAGATGCTCACCTGTCTCCGTAGGTGTCCCTCCGTGTTCTTGGACTTCCCGGACAGCGATCTGCTTGGGAACGCATTCCCAGGGTAGGCGCTCATATAGGAGGCCTGTGTGTGTGTGTGTGTGTGTGTGTGTGTGTGTGTGCGCGCGCGTGCATGTGGGTGCATGCAGGCGTGTGTGTGTGTATGTGTGTGTGTGTGTGTGTGCATTTCTCTCCCTGACTTGTTTTTATTTATTTTTTTGGTATTGTCCGCTTAACACCGGCAAGCGAAGCGGAGAGAGGCTGTTGTAGTCTCCCATCAACCAACCGCCGCCACCGTGTCCTAATCACCTCCTAACTCCTCCTCCTCCTCCTCCTCCTCCTCCTCATACTGTCTATTTTGTCCGGTTCTCCCGAGAACCTTTCACCCAATCACAGCCTCCGAGTCATTTTGTCTCCCTCGGGTCACCCCCCCTATGTTTGACGTTTGGCGTTTGACCATTTTCCCCCGGCGGCGTGAAACTCCGCAACGGTCTCAAACTATTTACAGACGAGACCGTGTATAAGATAAATAAGAATATGTTCAGATTTGACTTATTAATTAAGTATTCAACCAAAAACAATGCTACCGTCTCTCTTGTGCTAGAGGGCTTAGATAGGTGCGGTAGGCGGCCATCTTCTCCGTATGTGTCTTCTTTACGTCCTAATCAATTGCCTTTTTTTTTCAAGCTGTATGTATGGAGAACTTCACATTACTGGGAAATTGGGTCCTTTTTCTTTTTTTTTTATCCACTATATCCACACACACACACACACACACACCCTTCAAAAGTGTTGAAGGGTGTGTGTGTGTGTGTGTGTTTTTCCTCTCTCGTTGTGAACGGCGCATCGTCAAGGCTTACTGTAAAACCGTTTAACAGTGTTTCATTTTGAACAGCGCCGCCGCCGCCTCCTCCCAGGCTCATCGCACTTCAGAGCCAGACGGCATTAAACCAGAGGGGGGGAACCGATGATGCAATCATGTGTTTCGTCTTTTTAAAAATGGAAACCTGCTTAAGTCCTCAGCCTCGATACGCATGTTTCTAAAAAAAGCCCCACGAGGAGTTTTCCCATAATTACAAATTTGCTTAAAAATTGGGCCACGTTCGCGATGGCGTCCGTATCGGCGGCCAGGGATAAACTATTGTGTCACGGCGGTGCAATTTTTGGAAGGTAGCGTTAACAAATGTAACTTCAACCCGACACCGGGTGAGGCGTCGGTTCCTCGTGTAGCGATAAACTCCTCGTAGGGCCGTTTTTTTATTTATTAAAATTTGATTTTAAATGTTCACACTCACTCACCCTGGCATGAATCCCATCGAGTCACAAGAGTCACGACTTGCCTTGATGTCTTGTCCACGTGCTTCTTCCTACCTCACACTAACTTTCTACCTGCCTGAAGCTAACGCCGGCTTCTCGCCGACTGTACCCATCACCATGTCAACCATCTGGCTAGGTGTGTGTGTGTGTGTGTGTGTGTGTGTTATGGTGAGGGTTGAGTCACATTTTGTGTGCGGATGATAGAAGACGTTAACCTTATTTTTTTACTTTGATCTTTATTTTCTGCCGTCTGCTGTCTGTACCGGGGGGGCTAAATGGAGAGGTGGATTGTCCGCTTGTTAGCACGTTAGCACGCTAGCACGCTAGCAACCTTATCTGTTTGAAACAGCTGTCGCTGTGACAACAGAGATTGTAATCGGTGTTGGTGTGAAGATTATGTTATTGACGTAAACGGCTGTTGATGATGATGATGATGATGACCATAAACCATTGCTGATTTGGCGGCGGTGTGTATTATTTCCATATATGAAATGGTGTGTGTGTGTGTGTGTGTGTGTGTGTGTGTGTGTGTGTGTGTGTGTGTGTGTGTGTGTGTGTGTGTGTGT
>JAOPJI010000079.1:6072037-6082783 GCA_027122695.1 Merluccius productus
AGAAGAAGAAGAAGAAGAAGAAGAAGAAGAAGAAGAAGAAGAAGAAGAAGAAGAAGAAGAAGAAGAAGAAGAAGCCATTTTTAAAAATCTATGTTTTTAATAAAACTGAAAATACCTCATTTGCTAGTAACTACGTTGGGATCCATTTGATCTACTCAGCAGATTCACAAATCAGACTTCAGTCAAAGTCAGATGAGCAGACGAGCTCAAATCTGGCTGAAAAGGGCGTTTCACTTTCTTTCGCTTCATATTTGCTTCATCATGTTGCCTGAAGCGGGGATCTGTTAGCGCCTAATTGGTGAACACAAACTTGGCCAGCAGTAAAAGGTAAAGCTTCATTCACACCCATTGCTTCGGCAGAATCTCTCCTTAACTCAGCTTACGAAACAGGTGCAGAGGGGGAGAGGGGTGAAGGGGTAAAGGGCTTGTACATCAGGATGCATCATGGGTGTTTTTGTTGGGCGATACTTTTCATATTGAGAGGACTCAGAGAGTTGTAGTGCTGTAATAATGTAATAATGTAATTATTACAGCACTAAATATCTCTTTAAGTCTGCTTAAGAAACAGGTGCAGTTTTTGGTGTCCGGCCCCCAGAAATTCTGCTGTAACTATTTTTAAAATATGACTATATTTAGATAAAATCGTCACCTCTTTAGAGTCATTGATGCCATTTAGTTAGCTATTAGTCATGTGCAAGTATAGGCACGGCACAGTGTAGGATAGCTGATATTTGTTATTAGCCTGTGATGTCACTCATTTATATCGGAAATTCAAGTTTTAAACTATAGATTTCCGGGATACTACTAGCAATACTCGAATATATGCACCGATATAAGTTCAAGTTAGGGAATCCTTTCATATTAAATCCTGCACCATACCATTGGTATTTTGATTATGTGTCGGCTTCATCATGTGTCTCCACACATGATGAAGCCGACACATAATCAAAATACCACAACCGCATTACGAAACACTATCTCCACTATTCTCCATCTGGTTCCAATACAAGTCTTGTAATATGGTCTGTGTATGAATACTGGCTATGTTAGCTTCTTACAAGTCTTCCCCTTTGCGTTTGTCAGGGTCGGACTGCACAAGATGTCTCAGGTACGTGCGATCGCCTTACCTCCACCCACACACCTGAGCAAACACACACGTCGCGCACATATACCCTTGTGCAAAAGGGCACACAAATGTAACTCATAACACGTGTGCACACACACACGCATACACACACACACACACACACACACACACTTGATAATTTACTCCAGTTGTCCCCAAAAAAGTAAACAACAGCACAGCCCTCCATATGCCATGCCTCGCACGAAGTTGGAGAACAATCCACTACTAAGAGAGAGAGAGAGAGAGAGGTCAACCAGAGTGGACACACACTCGCACTCACACACACACTCACACACTCACACACTTACTTTCATGTCGGAACGCGTCCTATGCATGTGCTAATGTGTCGGCTGTCTGCCTTCACCCAATACAGAGGAACCATGGTGTTTAATCTCCCCTGCCGTAATTGGACGACCCGTGGTCGCATATAAATAGCCTCATTAGTATTTTATATACTCATCATCAGGATCTACTTAATCCGCACTCTCTCTCTCTCTCTCTCTCTCTCTCTCTCTCCCTCTCTGTCTCTCCTCCTGGGATATTTCCATCTCTCAGCACCACGCCCAGTCCAGTCCGATTCAAGGATGAGTTTCCTCTCTGAAAGACTCGCTTGAGAACCATCACGCTTCGGCTGTTTTCTAACAGAAGAGAGGACTGATTGATTGATACGCGCGTTGCGCCGAATAAACACAGAAGAGTTGGACCAGTGACATCACCGGTCCCGACTCCCAATGTTCGCTCAACGCGTTTATGAAGCGGCGCTCTCTTCTTATTACGAAATAGCCGAGCGCGACGTTTCCCGTTTCCCCTTTAACCTTCGCTATCCCCGGCGATGATTTGCCACGGTTCAATTGACTTTCATTCCTGAGATTCCTTATGCTCTTTAAGTTGTCTGTGTGCAGGAATGCGCAAGTGTGTGCAGAGGGGGGGGGAAGACAAAGGAGCGGTAAAATAAATATGTCAATGGGAAGCTCCTTATGTCCTTACCTGGGACTGTCACCTGAGATTTATGTTGGAGTTTAAGGTGGACCTGATCTCCTGGCCTCCAAAGTCTTTAAGGTAAAGGTCAGATAGCAGACGGGGAGAGATTTAGTCAAAACAGGCAAACGTGGAGGAAACAAACCTTGTAGCGACCCAGGTTTTGAGTCCCTCATGATTTAAACCAACTGCCCTGCCCATAAAGACACAAAAGCCCATACAATATATTTTAAAAATGGTTATTGTCTTGGACAATGGCTATGAGGAAATCACAGCTTAAGATTCAGTAACAGAAAACAACACCCTGCATATTGGTTCATCCCGTTGCGCAACAAGGGAAAGATCAGGTATCCTAAGGCACAACAGGGTTGGAGATGATAATCATGTGTCATCTCTAAGAACAGCATGTCCCTGAGAATGAAAGCTGTGCCAGCCCGGCACCAGATCGGTGTTAAGTGGGGAGGAAGAAGAAGAAGAAGCTAACCGTCAGTTGCTCTGGTCTCCGGCTGAGGTTACAGTTGATTTCAAATACTATAAAAATACTTAAATTACTTATGTCCGTGTCTCTGTGTGTGGGATATCTCAAAACGTTGAGCCAGGATTTGCACTGAAATTGGTGGGTAGGTTAGTTATTGGCCAAGGAAGAAGTGCTTCACTTTTCATGCAAATTGGCCAAAACATTTGCTAGTTTATTTATCTTATGCATATGCTAGTGTTTCTTGTTGTAAGCAACAAACAACCCTATTGGGTATTGATGCATGTCATGACTCGCTTGTTGTTTCAATGTGCCAGTGGGCACAAGTGATGGCGCCTATCCCTAGTAAACACTAAACAGTTTGAGACCTGCATGTGGACGCAAGCCATTGGAAAATAAAGCAAAGTCATGATACACTTGGCTTGAGAAACCTAGTGGGGGCATGAATCCTAGCTAGCTAGTTTATTGATTGAGCTAGCTAGCTAAGTGACGAGAGCGGTTACTATGCGGTCATTCTTGCTTTTTATTTTTTGTTTACTTTATTTATTCATTTTCATTCAACCCTTATTTCACAAAGATTAACATTTTGGGTGAAAAAAAGGTCAAACAACGTCTGTGGCAAGAGTTCAGCCTCAAGCCAGATAACAAATATTTAACAAACAAGAATAGATAACCTGCCGCTGAGAAATATCCGCTCATGTTGATTCCCTCAGTGACAGCGATAACGAGAGTTATCAGGCAGATTACTTTATGTATTTTTGTATTTAAAAGAACAAATCACATGTATTTTAATTAAGTAGGCCTACATTAGCTACATTATTAGTCATTTATTTTGACAGCCTGTATTTGTATTTTGTATAGATACATTTCAGTGTATTCTTGCCCATCTCTGACCCCAGCTATAATGTGATGTTGATGTTGTTGAGGAAGCTCCTCTAATTGGTCTCTAATCTGAGTTCCTTTCCGTTCACTTTTTTGTGTATTTCCACGAGAAAAGCGTGTTCATTTATGTGCATGCAAAATGTGCATGGGGAAATCATTCAAGAAACAAACATCCAAAAATGAATTGTTTTGTGAGGGACATTTTTATGTTTGTTTTTTTAAATCTGTATTGACAAGTACTACTAATACACTCATGTGATGTGTGTGTGGTTGATGGCTGTTAGTTTAAGCAGCTCACCTGAGCCTGCTTCAAGTCAGACTGATCAGACTCTGGGGCGAGGCTGCACACCGGGGGTGCCGATTCATTTCAGAAGTGGGTGGGCCAAAAAGTGTGTGTGTGTGTGTGTGTGTGTGTGTGTGTGTGTGTGTGTGTGTGTTTGTGTGTGTGTGTGTGTGGCCTACCAATTCACGTGAACTTCACCTATGGGTGTAAGCTGCCAGACCGTTTCGGTTTTTATAACGCAAATAACTGTTTAAATAATAACTACAAGCCTTTCAGCCCACGACTTTTCCTAAATGTGTGTTTTTGATGTTTTATGAAGCCTAGAAGTTACTAAAATAAAACACACTACACAATATTTCTGGGCATTTATAGCTTTACACCCAGCAGGGTGCAAAGAAATTTGTGAAAAAAAATCAAAGGCGGGGATGTTTTTGAAACGTTTTTGTTCATGAAAATAAATTATAGTATGAAGTCTGTGAGGCTATTTCTTGCAGCCGTATATTTATAGAATTAATATGAATTTTAATTAAACAATTTCGGAACTTGAACTTAACCACTGCAATTCAGGTGCTGGAGAGCAAACCGTTTTTGTGACCGCAGTGAAAATGTTGTTTTTGAAAGGCTAAACGCCAACAAATACAGATTGAAGCAGAAGATTTCGTTAGATAAAAACATGTTGTGAATTTTGGAAATCATTACATTGATCTTTTTTCAGTAAATGTTGACTTTAAAGACTTTATAACACTCTGGAGTTACCGGAAATAGAAGTAAGTGCTTTTGCGATGGTAGACGACTGATGCGACCCCAGAGGGTTTTAAAATAGGCTACTTAATATAGCCTACAATATAGTAGGCTATGTAGTAGGCTAGCTGCATTTTAGCATTGTAAAGCAAACACCTCCCTTTTGTACGGGGGACATGCAGCAGCAGTAAATAAATCAATGCGCAATTTTAAAAAAGTTTAAAAAAAAATAGGCTAAACATTGTAAATTGGCATGGGACGTTGAAAAAGTGGCCGATCCTGCTCTATGCTCTGTGATATTTTGTTTACTTACCATCATTTCTAGTTAACTTGCTTTTTAACCAGCGTTAAAAAGCATGTGGAACTGGGGCATAAAGTCTGGGGGGCTATGGCCCCTTGGACCCCCCCACTTCCGGCGCCACTGCTGCGTGAGCCCTCATGGCTCAAGCATGCAGCCATCACCACACACACCCGGCGAGAGAGCGCTGTCATGACCGCATCTACCACCTGGCTGTAACAGTTGCATAACAGTTGGCGGACAATCAAAGCATAGGCCTACAATCAATATTGAACGACAGAAATTCAATACACTTGTAATTCACTACAAATAAAGGTGCAGGTGCTGCAAATAAATGAAACAAAGTAGGAGAACAAGATGTTTTGTGTTTTGTATTAATGTTCAACATGGGGCAGAGGTTAATCTTTCCCTAGCCCAGGCACACCCGATTACAGTTAATTCAATTCAATTCAATTCAATTTTATTTGTATAGCGCCAATTCATAACAGAAGTTATCTCAGGGCACTTTTCAAATGGAGCAGGTCTAGACCGAACTCCTAATAACAGACCGAACTCCTAATAACAGGGTCAGGAACTCCATGACACCCTGCAGTGATGTCATGATCTCAATGTGCCAAATATGGATTGTTTCCTGCTGCTGGTCGCAAAAGATCTCAAGCAATGACAGCACCCATAAAGTAAAGTACAGCTTCATACAGTCATGTGGAAACTAATGGCTGACGTCACGAACGCGACCGTATTTATACCAGTAGCGAACCGTGACTCTTAAACCATGGCCCTCTGACCCCCCGTCCCCCGTCGGGAAAGAAGCAAACCACCAGCTTAGCTTACTGTGTCCTCTCTATAGTATTGGACCCTTTTCACAGGTGGTCAGTAGCAGGGTAAAGTCACTTCCTGTTCCTGTCGTTTTAACATTAGGTTGGTTTTATTCATGTCTGTCGCAGCACCAGCATGGTCAATGTATATTGACTGGATTAGTTGTGTCTGTACTGGTGCACTGCCATACCTAAATGGACTGGACCCATAGTTAATGTTATGAGCTACACCTGTTTCTCCTTCTGTGAAAAGGGCCTAGTCCAGCCGTAGCAATGCAATGAGCAAACAGCACAGAGAGTGAGAGTTATCACCAAAACTAAAAACGGCTAACTCTTAAGCAAAATGCAAATCCTCCTGACAAATAATCACATCATCACACATTTTTATTAAAAGCTAACCTAGAAAACGGCATAGATAATACATCAGAAACAATGTCCTCCCCAATAGCGGTTACGTTACTGGCGGCGGCTGCCATCCTGAAGTAAACCAAATCACGTCCCATAAGCTAGCAAGCTAGTTCATAAGCTAGCTAGCTAGTTTATTATAGAAATTATAGCGGGACCACCAATCACAGAGCTGCATAGCATTTTCTTCCCAACAACTGCAGAGTCAGCAAAATGCTGATAGGCTGATAAAGGGGCTTCTTTCATTTAACCCTTCACATTCCAACACCAATTAAATAGACAGGTTTGAAAGGTTGATTTCCTCAGAAACAGAAACATGTTTGTTTAGATGTTGATTGTCAAATTCTGAATTCATAAAATAAAATTAGAATATCTAGAATATCTCAAGGCCTAGACGGCCCTGACGGTTCCCCTCTGGTTTATACAGTCTATGAAATACACCCCATAATATTGTTACCATAGAAACACTATTCCAAATACACCCATAATACTGTTACCATAGAAACACTGCTCTAAACATACCATAATACTTTTACCATAGAAACACTGTTTCAAATACATACCATAATAATGCTACCATATAAACACTTTTCTAAACATACCATGATACCGTCACCATAGAAACAATGTTCTAATTACAAACCATAATACTGTTATCATAGAAACACTGTAATAAACATACCATATTACCGTTACCATAGAAACACTGGTCTAAACATACCAGGATATCGTTACCATAGAAACACTGGTCTAATTACATAACATAATATTGCTACCATAGATACGCTGTTCTAAACATACCATAATACCGTTACCATAGAAACACTGTTCCAAATACAGCCATAGTACTGTTACCATAGCAACACTGTTGCACCTGTCCATCCTAGTTAGCAGCAGACGGTCCTGAACCCTGACCCTGTGTGTAGGCTGGACTCATAGAAGAAAACAACTCAACCAAATGTGATCTTTCATGTGGGTGGTTCCCAGTCCTAAATACATCTTACATCAACCTCTCCTCTCTCTCTTCTCCTATTCTCCCATCACCTACTTTCCTCTCTTCTTCCTTCCTCTCCTCTGCTATTCTCCCCTCATCTCCTTTCCTCCTCCTCTCCTCTCCTCTCCTCTCCTCCCATCTCCTCTCCTCTCCTCTCCCCCTCCCCTCCAGGTTCTAGCAGCTGTTGCCATGACGATGTAGCATGCAGGGCTCCCATGTTTCTAAATATAACAAAGACACAAACGGAGGGAAAGACTGACGGACGGATGGAGAGTGACAGATGGATGAGGAGGAGGGAAGGGAAGGATGAGAAGAATGAGGCGAACTAGAGTCCATCATGGTGGATTTACATCAGGCCAGGGATTCACGCTGTAGTGATGTGTGTGTGTGTGTGTGTGTGTGTGCATGCGCACGTGTGTGCTTATGTGTGTGTGTGCATGCATGTGGGTGGGTGTGTGTATTAACATGCATGCCAGCTATTGAAGTGATGAAATTATCCAAATGGAGCAATATCATTTCACCTGTGGAACCTGTTGTCTCTCTCTGTCCATCTCTGTTTCTAGAGTCTGCTAGTGTGTGTGTGGTTCTGATACTACGGGAGGCAGGATAGTACATTTTGTGTTTGATCTGTTCTGTTACAGTGTGGTTCAACCTGTGGTCCGCGTACCACTGGTGGTACGTATGAGTACTGCGGGTGGTACGGAGGATACTGCAGGTGGTATGAAGGATACTGCAGGTAGTACCTGAGAGTACTGCAGGTGGTACATGAGGGTACTGCAGGTGGTACGGAGGGTACTGCAGGTAGTACCTGAGAGTACTGCAGGTGGTACATGAGGGTACTGCAGGTGGTACGGTGGGTACTGCAGGTAGTACCTGAGAGTACTGCAGGTAGTACCTGAGAGTACTGTAGGTAGTACCTGAGAGTACTGTAGGTAGTACCTGAGAGTACTGCAGGTGGTACGGAGGGTACTGCAGGTGGTACGGAGAGTACTGCGGGTAGTACCTGAGAGTACTGCAGGTGGTACATGAGGGTACTGCAGGTAGTACCTGAGAGTACTGTAGGTAGTACCTGAGAGTACTGCAGGTAGTACCTGAGGGTACTGCAGGTAGTACCTGAGAGTACTGCAGGTAGTACCTGAGAGTACTGCAGGTAGTACCTGAGAGTAGTGCAGGTAGTACCTGAGAGTACTGCAGGTGGTACCTGAGAGTACTGCAGGTGGTACCTGAGAGTACTGCAGGTGGTACCTGAGAGTACTGCAGGTAGTACCTGAGAGTACTGCAGGTGGTACGTGGGATTTTATTCTTGAAATAGAAACATTTACAATTCTAGAAAAAAATATATAGATAATTGAAAATAAATATATTATAAATATCATTCAGTAAATATAGTATTATGGCTTGTTATTTCCAAAAAAATGTTTTGCATTCCATCATGTTTGAAATGTTTTCCATTGATGTTTTGTGTTCATTTGTGTTTGCTAAATAAACACACTGGGAGCAGAAGCAGCGTTGCTGACTTTTTCTTTCCACTGTCCCGCTGGCCATGGCCTTCTTCAGTAATAATTGCGTATAAAGGGGGCGCTGGCACTTTTGGCTCAGCCACTGCATGTGTACTTATCTATTTTTTTTACCGTTTGCATATGAGGTGGTCCACGAAAGGTCTTCATGACAATTCAATGGTACACCTAAAGTCCCAGGTTAGGAACCATTGCTCTAGTGGACATTTACAGATGCTCATATGATAGGCAGGGAACACCATCGACATCAAAAAACAGCTGCAAAAACCTAACATGTATGTTTAGGATGATGATGATGATGATGATGACGACGATGATGATGATGATGATGATGATGATGATGATGATGATGATGATGATGACGATGACGATGATGATGATGACGATGATGAGAGTTGTCATGGTTTCAGGACAGATGGAGAATGGTAGGAATGGTCACCGTAGTTACCACTATTGTATGGTGGACGGAGGGCTGTTACCAAGGCAACTACTGTGGTACTGTACATATGGAGAGCTATTACCATGGTAACCATGAGTTACCACAGTAACCATGAGTTACCATGATACCCGTCCTGTATCAGAGTGATTGGTGCTGATGTGGGACAGGTCATGAATTAGAAAAGATCAATAATAAGTCCATGGAGGAGATGATCTACCACCAGGAGACATATTGATCCAGTCACATTTCATCTGAAACAAGGGGCCCAGAGTGTGTGTGTGTGTGTGTGTGCGCATGCTGAAGTGAGTCAGAGAAGAGAAAGGGAGGGAGAGGGGTTGTTGATTAAGGATACCATTTACATCTACATATAAATACACACACACTAGTTACACACCCAATATACACACCTAATACACACCTAATACACACAGAATACAAATCTAATACACACAATACACACCTAATACACACCTAGTCTTTCAACCCACAGTGAGTTCCACTGCTAGCTTACAGAGCTGTGCTAACATGGCTGTTAGCGTGTCTTGGTTCCTGCTGCTCAACAGAAGACTGGGGAAGAATGCTGTTGTTGAGTGTGTGGAGCCAACCCCCTTATTCACATCTGTTGAACTACAAAGCAACTAACTCCCAGAAGCCACCACAAGTTCCTGAGCTTCTACATCTCCTGGTTACAGTCTTCTATTCTTCAACATCTCCTGGTTGAGTCCTGAAGACCCACATTGACCTCCACAATCACAACCTAACGTGTCATTGTGTTGTCGGCAAATCACGCGTGATCGTTTAGAGTTCAGGTTTATTTGCATGTGGACACACACCTCTAGACTAGCATGACCTGCCTGGGAGAAGCCTCGTGGTTTGGTGCCGGCAGGGTTAGGGACCACACGAGAGCTTGGCAAACTAGCAAGTAGAATGCATCCTACATAGAGTCTAGGATTGATGAAAATCAATTTAGCTTCCTTTATTTTTGTATTCCTTTATTGGACAATTTCATCTTAATAATTTGGCCCCATGATTAACCCCGATATTCAACAGCCATAGACGTAGGAGAACGTTGAAGGTTCCATCTCCGTGTCTTGTGTCGTGCCTTAGACCCTGGGACCTGGTAGCATTAGTAAGTAGTAAAGTGGTAAAGTGGGACTTACGGTTTGTGGTGGTGGAGGGTGTGGGCGTGGTGGTGGTGGTGCGGGTGGCTGTTGGAGGTGGAGGAGGTGGCGGTGTGCAGACGCTCCAGTCTCTCCTTCTCCTTCTCCACAAAGTTGGTGTTGGTTCCTGTGCTGGTGGAGTTGGCCCGAGTCACGCGGCTGGTGCATCGCTGTTCCCGGGGGGGCATGGGGGGAGGAGGCGGTGGAGGGGCGGGTCCCGGGATGGGTGTAGGGGTGGGGTCATGGCGAGGGGCATGGCTAAGAGTGGAGGAAGGGGCGTGGCTAGTGGTGGAGCCATGGGAAGGGGCGGGCCCAGGTGCAGGGGCAGGAATGGGAGGGGAAACTTGGGTGAGGACGGAGACGGAGGTGGGTGCCGGGGTTGGGCCTGGGTTGGGCCTGGATTGGGTCGGGGTTGGGCCGGGGTTGGGGGGTGAGGAAGTTGTGTTGTTGGTGCTGTTGTGAGAGAGGTGGTGCTGGTGGTGGTGGTGGTGGTGCGTGGAGTGGGTGTTATGGGCAGAGTGGGGAGTGTGTGTGGAGTGCGTGTTATGGGTGCTGTGGTTGGGGTGGGAGGTTTGAGTGGGGTGGGTGTTGTGAGAGATGTGGGTGGGATGTGCAGAGTGTGTGGGGTGTGTG
>JAOPJI010000079.1:6269250-6281837 GCA_027122695.1 Merluccius productus
TAGGCCCCTACTAGCCCATATAAATGGGACTGATGTGTGCTGATAACGTCTATTGAATAGACTGACAACAGTCAAATTGGGTGCTCTCTCTCTCTCTCTCTCTCTCTCTCTCTCTCTCTCTCTCTCTCTCTCTCTCTCTCTCTCTCTGTGGCCATCTATCTCTCTACCTCTTTCTTTTCCTCTCTCTCCCTCCCACTCTCTCTTTGTGGCCAACTATCTCTCTCGTCTTCCCTCTCTTACGAAGTGATGAATGTCCCACACTGCTTAACTAATGCTAATGTCTCCGGTGGCTGAGGGGGGATTTATTGGTGTGTACGCTCCTCTCTGCTCCTCTATGCTCCTCTTTGCTACTCTCTGCTACTCTCTACTACTCTCTATTCCTCTTCGCTCCTCTCCGCTCCTCTCTGCTCCTCTATGCTCCTCTATGCTCCTCTTTGCTACTCTCTGCTACTCTCTACTACTCTCTGTTCCTCTTCGCTACACTCTGCTACTATCTACTGCTCTATATTCCTCTCTGCCATCTCTGCTCTGCTATATTCCTGTTTGCTCCTCTCTGAATTTGCAGGTGTTGTGGTGTTTGCATGTGTTGTGACCCTTCTCGGCCACCGTAGAATATACTACACCGTAGAATATACTACATAGAAAAATGCAACACGAGAACATAACAACACAATGGAGGACATTGAATGTTTTGCATTCTTTCTTCTCGGTATGTGGATGTTTATTAATTAAAGGATGAAGACAGCAAGGCGAAATACTGCCGAAATAAACAAGAGAGAAAAATGGTGGGTTTGTTCAGTGAGTCCTTTGTCGCGCGAAGTGTCTGCAGTGTCTAGTGCCACCTTTTAGTCCTGGGTCAGTGTGCTATTTTTGGTACCATCCACAACTTTTGCCAATGGAAATGCGAAAATAACCATTCCGATGTGTAACGAATTGAACTGAACTGAACTACACTGTTTGGTGGAAATGAGGCTAGAGTGAATCAGATGATAATTTGTTATGTTGCAGCTACTGATCAGAGCTGACGGGGGTAGCTAAGCGCAGCTAAACAGTTCACGTAACAAAGAGGGAGGGGCTGAGTAACCCACCACACGTAACAGAGAGGGAGGGGCTGAGTAACCCAGCAACAGAAAATTGTGAAGTGTGTGTGTGTGTGTGTGTGTGTGTGTGTGTGTGTGTGTACGTGTTTGGGGTGGACTACAATGTGGGAGAAGAAAGGGATGAAGTGAGAGAGATAATGGATAGAGAGAGAGAGAGAGAGAGAGAGAGAGAGAGAGAGAGAGAGAGATAATGGATAGAGAGAGAGAGAGCATGGGAAAGCCAGGCAGGCTTGGTGATTAGTGGTAGAAAGAGATTGGGTTAATTAATTTTTTTAGAAAAAGAAATGGTGGGAGTTAATTTAGCTCACTGGCCCTCCCACACTAATACTCACTGACTGTGTGTGTGTGTGTGTGTGTGTATGTTTTTTTGTGCAAATAAGTGTGTAAATGCGTGCTATAAGTGTGTGCGAGTGACGTGTGCATGCGTGTGTCTGTTTACCTGTACTATGAGTGTGGGCGTATGAATATCCATACATGCTAGTGTTTGCACGCATGCATAAAGGAGTTAATTAGGAGTTCGGTCTAGACCTGCTCCATTTGAAAAGTGCCCTGAGATAACTTCTGTTATGAATTGGCGCTATACAAATAAAATTGAATTGAATTGAATTGAATAAACACATCATTTTTTAATTTACATCATAGCCGAGGAACAATGAACTCTTAAAACTGTTGATACATTTGTGTAGATATAAATATTTATATACTGTCTACACTGTGTTTATGTCCGTGTCCATACTCTTCGTCCGAGCCCCACTGCTGCTCTGGGTTGGTAGAAGTGGCTCTGGGATTTAATGGAGCCAGGCCATTTACAAGTCAGCTCGACTCTGCTGAGTGTGCCCAGTGGAGCTTGAGGGGGGGTTGGGAGGTGGTGAATTGGGCCTCTCCCAGGTGTGTTTGTGTTATTGATGTGAGGGTGTCTGTGAGTAAACAACTGTGTGTGTGTGTGTGTGTGTGTGTGTGGCTTGTGTGCACTCAAAACTTGGGGCTTGGGGGGGGAGAAAAAAAACTAAAAGAAAAAGGAAATTTTAGTTGAAAAACCACCAAAAACATAGAAGAAAGGAATCTGAGGAAATGTTCAACAAAGGACACTTATTTTGTTAACCTTTTCTCAGTACTTCAAAGCACCCAGCAGTTTGCCATCATCTCCCTATCCATGTTGCTTTTACTTGGACAAATCTATCTCGGAAAACGAGACCATCCTAGGTATAATTGGCAATTTCAACATTTCCAACAACAATTCCAATGTATTTTAAAGGGGTTGGGTTTCCTTGCTAATTTGACAGGTATGCCTTTCACACCAAAAATGTGCCTTACTAAATCTTCATACAATAGTAAAGTATGATTTTCTTTAAAATTAAAAGTGCCTATCACCAGAATATGATTTTTCTTTTTACAATAAAGGGCAACTTACCAATAGACTACACACATATTGTATGTACATAGTATAGGGCAGGCATGATGGAGGAATTTAAGGGGTGAATGGGGAATAGAAGGCGAAGAGAGGGTCCATCGAACAAATTATGCCATTATGGAATAATGGCAAAGGAAAAACTGCGAGAGAGAGAGAGAGAGAGAGAGAGAGAGAGAGAGAGAGATGTATGGATGGAATTAGAAGTAGTGGAGATGGACAGGTTAATAGATTGCAGTCATCTATGAGAGCCACCTACCCACCTAGTAACACTCACGTGAACAGCCCCGATCAAGACGTATAGGTGTGTGTGTGTATGTGTGTGTTTGTGTGTGCGCTTGAATGAAATAGGAAGAGTGACGGCTGTTGGCTGTTAAATCCTTGTCCATTAGTATATTATGTTGCAATGTCCTTGTGCATGTGCCTCTGTCCCACGTGTGTGTGTGTGTGTGTGTGTGTGTGTGTGTGTGTGTGTGTGTGCGCGCGTGCGTGCCTCTATTTGAATTACAGACTTGTCATTTGACATCTATTCTGAGAATATTTCTGCTCATGAATAAGGACCACTATTCTACCTGCTGCTACTACTTCAAGAAAAACCATGAAACTACATAGAAAACCACATTCACAAAATACAGAAAAAAACAATGAAACATTAAATATATAAATATATATTTTCAGTAGTTTTCTGCATTGTAACTTTAATCTGTCAGATCAGACAGTGCTGTTGCTTCCTAGCAATCAGAATCAATTGTGTGCCTGTGTCTGTGTACATATATGTATTTGTATGTGTATCGTGTTCACTGGATTCATGGAGAGTGCACCAGTGCCCTGGGCAAGTGACCATTAAATGAGCAACATTAGCTGGTTCCACTCCAGTTTAAAAACACTGCATTAACGTAATGCATCAATGGTGCTTTTCCTTCCTTTTCCATGTAGATAGAGGGAGGCAGTGGATGGGTTGTGTTGTGTTGTGTCATGTCGTGTCATGTTGTGTTGTGTTGCGGTGGATTGTCGAGCCACAATCGACAGGCCTCTATAGACGGTTTATTGCAAACCTCATCATAAGAACTAAACAAAAGGTTTGAAGAAGTTCTCTGGAACACTCAGACACACGCAGATGAGATAGTGAAGTGTTTTTTTAATGATACTTCATACTTCATAGCACACTTCATATATATATTTATATATATATTTATATATTGTAGAATTATGATATTATTCTCTATACTTTTTATTGCTGGTAGTGGCAGAGTGGCAAAATATTGATAGATGGACACAGGCCTTAACAATGAGGGGCCTCAGCCCTTCAGATGCTGACAGATGTGTCATCATAAGAGATCGATGGTATTCTCTGTCTTTTGATGCATGATATCGGCGGTGATGGTGTAGTGAGGGCTTTCATGCCATCAATTATGTCAATGGTCTCACACCATAATGTATGACAGCTGTGTGTGTGTGTGTGTGTGTGTTTGTGCGTGTGTGTGTGTGTTTGTGCGTGTGTGCATGTGTGTGTGGTTGTGTGTGTGTGTTCGCACACAGTGCGTGTAATGCGTCTGTGCAGTATTGCTGGAGTAGTAGTGCTTGTAGTTAGTGCATGCTGCATGCTGCTTCTTGCTTGCTTCTCTCTGCTTTCAGCTACTGCCACCAGATAGCTCCTTGTTTCAGGGGCGAAAAGAGGAGCCCAGTGCGTAAGCCTCCTCAGCCGGTACAGAGCCTCTCCACCGCCAAGATCTCGTACATGCCTCCCTGTGGCACACATGGTAACTGGTCCCTTGCGGTCCTGCTGTACAGGATCTCGGAGCAGCAGTGGGCCCAGAGACGTGGCATGCAGGCCCATCGGTGAGTGGAAATGCCCTGGTGCCCGTCAACCACTGTCCCAGATATGGGTAAATAGTTCCAGCTATGGGTAAATAGTTAAGACCCCAACGGTGGAGCAGGTGAAAGACGATGGGTATGAGAACCACCACAACGGCTGGGAAGGCGGAAGAAGGCAACCCCACAGCCACGTGGGTTAACTCGGGAGGGTACAGTGGCTAGGGGAGCAAACCCCAAAGAAAAACCTGCCCCTGGGGACAGGCACAGGTGGAGTCCAACTGAATGGACCACCAGCAGCCCCCTGCAACTCCTGCCAGACGTAGGTCGTCAATTGTC
The DNA here is from genome assembly GCA_027122695.1 of Merluccius productus. Taxonomy (NCBI): domain Eukaryota; kingdom Metazoa; phylum Chordata; class Actinopteri; order Gadiformes; family Merlucciidae; genus Merluccius; species Merluccius productus. Next base: position 6,273,910 of record JAOPJI010000079.1, read on the forward strand.
TGCTCCTCACACTCCGGACGGTAAGCCACAACCGTCGGAGCATCCCCCTTTGCGGTCGAAAAATCAAAGTAAAAAATAAGTTAAGCATTGCTTTGTGAAACGTTCGCACGCTGCTGGACCTGGCCGAAACTCCTGACAGGCCCCACCACAGGACAGCACTGGTGGCCCTTGAGCTCGCAAGATATAACATCAACATAGCAGCTCTCAGTGAGACCAGACTACATGGAGAGGACTCCCTGACAGAGGTTGGTGCTGGGTACACCTTCTTTTGGAAGGGGGTCCCCGAAGGCACTCGCCGTAATCATGCCGCAAGGCTTTGCCGTGAAGTCTAAACTGCTGCAGCGCATTCCGGAATCCCCTATCGGCATCAATGAAAGACTGATGACATGGCACATTCTCCTGGCAAAGGAACGCTTTGCCACCCTCATCAGTGCATATGCACCAACTCTTGATGCCGAGCATAACATCAAAGAGGATTTCTATAGAGCTCTTGATGCCATCTTACAGAAAACACCGGCTACGGACAGGCTCATACTCATGGGAGATTTCAATGCTAGAGTGGGCACGGAGCACCTGGTATGGAGTAAAGTTATTGGCCAGCATGGAGTGGGGAAAATGAACCACAACGGACTCAGACTCCTCTCCCTCTGTGCAGAGCACCAGCTGGTCATTACAAACACCATCTTCCAGATGAAGAACAGGCTTAATAGCACCTGGCAGCACCCTCACTCAAAACATTGGCATCTCCTTGACTACGTGATTGTCCTCCAAAAGGACAGACAAGATGTCCTCACCACCTGTGTCATGCGCGGAGCTGAGTGCTGGACTGAACACCTCAAGGTCAGATCCAACCTACTTCTGAACATTCAACCCCGCGGCCCGAGGACAGCTCCAAACAAGAAACTCAACTGTACAGCGCTGAACAGCCCCACCACCAAAGACAACCTCCGATGGCTGGTTTGACTGTAACTCAGCTGAGATACAGTCAGCATGAGGCCCACAAGGCTCTCCTGTCCTGCCCTGGATCTCCCACCCTTAAAACCACCTTTACTGCTACAAGAACAGCAACCCATCGAGCCCTCCGGACTATGGAGGACACCTGGTGGGTGCAAAAGGCGCAAGAGATCCAGAACTTGGCAGACTGCAATAACACTCAATGCTTTTACAATGCCATAAAAGCATTGTACGGCCCGAGGAAGCGGGCGTTTGCCCCAGTCCAATCAGCTGACGGGTCCACGCTTTTCAAGGATCGCCACGAGATTCTTGCCCATTGGGCAAATCATTTTGAAAATCTCCTCAACCACACTAATCCCGTCGACCCACATATTCTGGATAAACTCCCAGACCTGCCACCAACCATGCACCTGGACACCCCACCACTTTACTCAGAAATCCGGCAAGCCATTGCAGGGCTGAAGAATAATAAAAGCGCTGGAACTGATGGAATCAATACAGAGGTTTTCAAACACGGGGGATACATCCTCACGCATCGCCTGCACCTCCTGATCCAAAACATCTGGGAACATGGGACTCTCCCACAGGACTGGAAGGATGCTAACATCGTGGTCATATACAAACAGAAAGGAGACAGAGCAGTCTGCGGCAACAACATGCTCAGCAGATTGGTTGAGCACATCTCGGAAACTGTGCTTCCGGGAAACACAGTGTGGCTTCCTGAAGACCAGATCCACGACAGACATGGTTTTTGTCTTGAGGCAGCTGCTGGAGAAGAGCCGAGAACATCACAAAGACCTTTACATAGCCTTCATCGACCTCAGCAAAGCCTTTGACACCATCAACCGTGAGTTGCTCTGGAAACACCTCTCCAAACTTGGGGTACCACCCAAGTTTCTCAGCATCCTACGGCAGCTGCATGACAGGATGCAAGCCAGAGTGCTCACAGGAGAAATCCAGTCAGAGTTCTTTGAGGTAAAAGTTGGGGTGAAGCAAGGCTGTGTCTTGGCTCCGGTGCTCTTTAACATCCTCCTCTCTGCTATCACCTCCCTCCTCCACCGTGTCATAGTAAATGAAGACGGTGTCCATGTGGAATACCGCCTTGACGGAAGCCTCTTCAACATCCGTCGGCTCCAGGCCCACACAAGGACAAAGACCCGTCAAATCTGTGAGCTTCAGTGTGCTGATGACTGTGCCGTCTTAGCTCACAGCCCGGACTCTATGCAGCATGCCCTCAACACAATATCCAGTCTGTATCATTTCTTTGGCCTACAACAACATTAAAAAAACTGAGGTCATGTCCTATCTCACCACTCCCGCCCCCACGCCCCCCAATTTTCACATAAACGGTGATCCACTTAAAACAGTTGATCACTTCACCTACCTTGGCTCCACTTTGTCCTCATGCTGCTCCCTTGACACAGAAATACACACCCGGATCAATAAAGCCTCATCATCTTTTGGATGCCTGTGCAGCAGAGTTTTTGAAAACCGTAACCTGAAGGTCAGTACCAAGGTCGCTGTTTACAATGTGGTATGTCTCTCCACTCTGCTTTATGGGGCAGAGTCATGGACCCCATACCACCAGCAAATCATCAACCTAGAAGCCTTCCATATCTGCTGCCTACAGAAGATCCTCAGTCTGTCCTGGGAAGATCGTAATCCCCCATACAGACATCCTCAGCAACACTGGCTCAATCTGTATGGAAGCAGCTGTGGCCAAAAAACATCTGCGCTGGATAGGACACACCATACGCATGCCTGAACACCGCCTGCCCCGCCAAGTCCTCTAAAGCCAACTAATGGGCACAAAGCGCTCCACTGGAGGGCAAAAACTGTGCTTTAAGGATTACACCAGGGACATCCTAAAGCGAGCGAACATCCCCCTCACGCAACTTGAAACTCTGGCACTCGACAGATCAGCCTGGCAGGTCACTTGTGCCACTGCAGTTTCTCAAATACACCAAAGCAACCAAGACCGACGATCCGAGAGGCGCACCCAGAGACACCAGTGGGCGGCTGGTACCCCCCTGGCATCTGGTTTCCCTTGCTCCATCTGTGGACGAGTGTGTGGCTCAAGGATCGGACTCTACGCCCATGAGAAGTGGATCCAGCGGCAATGTCGCTGAACCCCCCCCCCCCCCATCCCTGGAGCAAGTGTCATCATCGACAGCTAAACGTGTGTGTGTGTGTTATATACTTGATGGCTTATAAATTAAAAGGCAGGGAGAGATTCTGAGACTTTGAGTTTTAGCAGCAGATATTAGTATTAGGCTGACACGGTGAAGCTGTGTGTCTAATCTTTACCGTGCCTCTAGATTGCAGAGGGGATGGCCTACATAGAGCAGAGAAACTACATCCACCGAGACCTGCGGGCTGCCAACATCCTTGTCAACAAAGAATTAGTGTGCAAAATTGCTGATTTTGGCCTTGCTCGCATTATTGAGGACAATGAGTACACAGCCAGGGAAGGTAAGAAACTATGGAAACACAACATTGTGCTAACATTGTGCACACCATTGTGCTTATTCAACCACCCAGTTGATGTTGAACTTCTATTTACTCGAAGGTTGTTTTATTACCAGAGAAATATTATCAAGGAAATGTGCATTTGTTTTTTTGTGTGCTCATTGTATGTGTATTATGTTGCTCCATCGTTGACAGGAGGAAAGTTTCCAATCAGGTGGACAGCCCCTGAAGCCATCAACTTCGGCTCTTTCACCATCAAATCTGACGTCTGGTCATTTGGTGTTTTGCTGACAGAAATTATCAGCTATGGACGCACACCTTACCCAGGTCAATGAGCAATTAGATTGCAATATTTCTGGAACATGAATACATATTTGCACTTGATCAGAACATTTTATTTTCCAGTTAATATCTCAAAGTGTATAGAAAAATTATATTCAACTTTGCAACCTAAAATTCACTTTGGATCCAAGCGAAATGTAATTCCACATGATACATTATTCATGCTCAACAACTTTTTTGTTTGTTTCCATGCACAGGTATGACCAACCCAGAGGTGATCAGTTCCCTGGAGAAAGGATACCTCATGCAGCGCCTGGAATGCTGTCCCAAGGAACTCTACAACATCATGCTGGACTGCTGGAAGACCAAGCCAGAGGAACGGCCCACCTTTGAATACCTGCAGAGTGTTCTTGAAGACTTCTATACGGCCACAGAGAGCCAGTACCAGCAGCAGCCATGACAATTACATAAAGGGTACATACAGCGTAAATAGATATGGTTTCACTTCCCCACACTGTTCTATTTATTTGTGACACACACAATGGTAGGCTGAATTACATCTAGCAGTACAGTGCATGGTGCCTCTTTCTTTTTCATTGTCTCTTTCTCTACCTCTCTTTCTCTTTCTATCTCATTCACTCTCTTTATCTCTCTGATGTTATTGTCTGTGAATTGATACATCTGGTTAATATGTTGTACAAGATGTTGTATAAACTATTCTCTGCAATTGAAATTGGTCATCTGAAATTGACCACATGGAAAATAGTAGATTATTATGCCCCCATACACACGCTGCATCCATCGAACAAACCACAAATTGTAAAACCACAGATCAGATGACAATGTGATCCCTCTTGCTGTAAAATAAATGGGTCCATTATGAACAACTTATGAAGTAAATCTGCTGTTGACCACATTTCAGTCCATAGTTTAGAAAAAGTACACATATAACATAACGTATCACATATAAGAGACAACCTATATTTTTATATTTATATACTGTGTTTCCATATTATGTTTTTGACTAGTGTTTCCTTATTTTGCATTTGTGCCTTTTTTATCACTTGGTTTGAATGGTAGGCCTACTGCAAATGTAGTATGAATCTGCATTTTTTTTCTGCCTTGACTTTTTATTGTGAAGACAAGAAAATTAATTTATTTGTTCATGTAGTCGCCCTGTACTCATCCTTTCTTCAATGTAACTAATAAAAATGAACTTGTTTTCATCAGATTAGAGCGATGCTGTTTAATTCAATAATTTTTAATACTGTATACAAATATGAAATCTATACTTTGAAAAATACGTTTTTCTTAACACTCAAAGCGTTACAATGTTGTTCATACATTATTATATTATGTTGTTGTTTTTATTAAACAATTGTTCTGAGATGTTTGATTTAGACTAATACATTCCTTTATAAATAATCAGCATCAATGTTTAATTACTTATGTAATGTATTCTGTAGAGAGAGAGAGAGGGAGAGAGAGATGCTACTATTCACAAATAATGTATTTCCTCTTACGTCATTAATGACACGTGTATTCAAGATGGCGGCTGCGGCTAGGGTAAGAGGAAAAGCAATCTATCTTTCTATTAACCACTATTTACTCTTACCCTTCCTATAGTAAATCAGATCTAATGCATTGGCTGTGTTTAGACTGTCGTAGTGGTTAAGTGGAAAATAACATTTGATATTAACCGTATTGGCTTTTGAGCGTCGAGGAACGAGTTTTATATGAATGTTGACGAAGGTGCTAGCCAGCTGAAGGTAACGTTAGCTAACCTATCCAGTTTTTGTCAGCTGTGCATTACCAAAAAGAAATCCGTATAATACTCAGTGTTTACATTAAAACGTATATTTACATTTTTATAAATAATCTTGTTCCATAGTAGTTCGCTTGTTTAGACCGAGGATAAGTTGACTTGCTTAACTTTTAAACGGCTTGTTAGCTATAAGAAGCCATATGAGCTAACAATGTTCGTCAATTACTAAAACAGTGCAAGTTAGGCTATATTTGATGTAACGTTAACTTACGTTTAGCATTTGCTTTAATACTACTACTGAACGCTAACGTTGTACTACCTTCTAACGCTCTAGTTGAATGCACTGCTTTGAAGTCTGCCTTTCTTTACTTCATCAACGTAACACAAGTTAGTATAGTATATGGATTGTAGTCAATCAGGATAGCTAGCTAAGTCCCCAGTCGTATATGTAGACTGGTATAAAAAGGATTTTTAATGAATAATGTGTAACTGTCAGTGTTGTCTCCTTGTTGCACATTTTCCTTGTTATACTTCATAAAGTTTACAAGACGTATAACAATTCAGGGTTACATATTAAAACAATTGCTTGGCTAGTAGATTTTTCTACTCTGGCAGGTAAAAAGACAATTCTAAAAGTACATTTTGGGCCTTCTTTAAGCTAGTATTTCAGATTTATTGCAAGGTAGGTTTGCACATACTAAGATTTTCTTTCTGATGTTGATACAGTAAAGGACAGTACAATGATAATATTAAATAAAGATATTACATGTTAGAAAATATAAATGTAATGTTGGTTTGTTGGCTTGCCAACAAGTTGTTCAGGTTAATCCATATTTCTCTTTTTTTTGTCCTGCAGGAGACGTGGTGGGCCCTGCTCCTCTTGTCCACCTTCCATGTCGTCTGCCCTTTCTATGTTCCTGGAGTTGCTCCACAGGACTTTCATGATAATGAGCCAGTGGATATAAAAGTAAATCTTAACTCTTATTTTAATTCGACTTGCTATGTGTTTCACCAAATTTGAGCATTGTAGTGTCTATTGCAAATGTTTTTTTTGTGTTTTTTTGTGTGTTTTCAGGCAGTAAAACTCACTAGCTCCCGCACCCAGCTTCCTTATGAATACTACTCATTGCCTTACTGTAAGCCAGATGCCATTCTCTACAAGGCAGAGAACCTGGGTAAGCAGCCTGCAAAAATTCCATAATGCATGAGCATTATGTCATAACATAAATTAAATGGGAACAGACCATTTTGAGAAATATATTGAAACACTGTGTGAAAAACAACAAATAAGATATTCAGGCTTCTCCAGAAAACAATGTAATAGTGGCACTGCACCACCATGCTCCTTTCCAGTGCTACCACGTAACATTTCAAAACAGGGCTGTCACGACGCAGACAATTAGTTGACGTCAATTTCCCCCCCCCATTTAATTTCTGAAAAGGCAAAGAGTAAGTGCTGTGGAGGAAGTCAGTGACTTTCGGATCCGCTCTTGGTCCAAGTCTGACTCGATTATGGCCAAGCTTCACCATCCTAGAAAATTACGTTAACAGACTCCTCCAAAGACAGAACCTTCGCAAAGAAGCCGGGCCAGAAGTCTCTTAATCCACCCTGAAGTGCTGATCAGCTGTCTCCGATGTTTACTAGGGCTGTCAAAATTGGGCATAAATTACGTTCCATTATTCCTTCTAAAAGAACAGATAGGTTCGAACAATTTGATTTTTGCATATCTAATTTTGCACATTAGGAGTAGAGAAGAAAAAGTTGAATTGTGATTGTACAAGCACTACACAAGATGTGATCTCTGCTAGAGGTTGACCGGCCGATATAATAAAGAAAGTTTGGAACAGGAAAAAGCTGATGGCTAAACATAGATACAAATATATAAAGGTGTACTTCACTGGTAAACCGTTTTTACTTGCTCCTTTTGAAATATGATGGGTCACTCCTAGTTGCATGTGCATGCTGCATGTGGAAAACATTCTTCTAACCCCATTGCATGCATTAGCCAATGTAAGAACATAGACAGACGAGGAAGTGAGAAACGAGGAAGTGAGAAAACACTCTGACCTATGAATGTGTATGAATATTCATGACCTCACCTACCTTGGCTTGAGACCGTCCTCAGGAAAACAGCATACGGCATTTCAGAATGTTTGTAAACAATAGGCGTCAAGATACTTCCGGGTGGCAGGAAGAGAGCAGCTTCCACTGAAGCGACCCAGCCGGTGACTGTAAACAGTGTTACATTGTTAAAAACATTGTTGTTGATCTGAAGTTGTAAGTACTAAATGCTGCATCTCTCGGTGTCATTAAAAAAAAGTATTACATCGCTATCATTTTCCGTTCCGCAGATAGACGCGAAAGAGTGCAGCAATACCCTGACTTCTTAAACATGTAACACACGTTAACCTGTAGGCTGCCTTAAACCTGGGTTTGCTCAGTGAGCACAACCGTATA
>JAOPJI010000079.1:6461611-6471937 GCA_027122695.1 Merluccius productus
CTTCATCACCCATTATCATTAAAACAACTTAAAATGTATGTTTATTTTTTCACAAATCCTGCCTCAAGTCCCTTTAACATTCCCTTAGGAATTCCCTTATACAGATACCAAGATTTGACTGCAAATCAAAATTGTATCTTACTAAATAAAATAAAATAAATCAAATCTAGTTAAAAAAACATGTTTATGGTGGTTGTGGCTGAAATTGCTGTAGTACTGATGCGTTCCTCACATTTCTTCTCTTTCCTCCTTAGTATTTTAACTGTTGAGAGAGACTTTAGGCCAGTTTTACCATTACATAAATAGACATTTTATTTATTTACAAATTATTGTTCATACTTATAGTTATTCATTTATATTTTTTGTGTCTTCCAAAGAATGAAAACCGCTTTGATAGGAAGTTTAATTCCCTTGTTGATTTTAGTAAAACTAATTTGATAACATGAAAGTCTGATCACATTAAAATGCACAGACTGTAATACTATTCATAAAATATGAAGCTTATATGATATATACAGTTAAACACTGTCAGGAAAATGACCCCACTGGTGCAAGTTCACACACCGAAATACCATCTATGACCACTGGGGCATACACAGAGTTGCGAAAAATCAACACTGTGGGGACCATAGAACCACAAAACCAGGCATATCAGCAGACTTTTTCTATTGATTACAATGGTTGTGCCTGTGAAGACCAGGACTTGGTCCCCACAGGAAAAATTGGTCCCCACAGTGAGTGATATGTCAGGTTATGGATAGAAAAACACATGTGTTTTTTATGCATTTGTGTGTGTGTATGCTTGTGTCTCACTCCAGCTGTGTCATGTCTTCTACCCCGTCCTCCTCTCTCTGTTCCCTGTAGCCCATGGTGGGAAGGCTTCGTATGGAGTACATCTGTAAGACATCGCACATATGTACTTTAATTCGCACAAATGTGTGAATGCACATACACATGCTCACACACACACACACGCACATGCACACAAATACATAAAGGAAACAATAAAAACCATCTCTGTCACTACTAATCCAGGTTATTATATTAAAGCTCCATGTTAAAGAGAATTACCTGTCACAACAGGACTTTTACCTTATCGTACCACTGCCCCAGTGGCTCCCCTTCCCTGCTAGGGAGCCAGTCCCCTGAGTCATGTCCCTCAAACTGGCCATCTTGTCCCATCATTCCCATGGGGTTCAGTAGCTCCTTGTCCTGATACATGGACCACTTATTGAGGTTCTGCACTGTCCCGTGGGGCAAGACTCGCTCCGCCCCCCACATGTCGTCTTCCCCTCTGTCTAGCCCCTCTGTCCCCTGCGCCCAGTGCCCATCTGGCCCGTGTCCATGGACCTGGGGCATAACTACAGCATAGGATGGAAGGCGGAAAGACGATCCTTTAAAGTTGGGGTTGGTGGACAAGGCACCGGAGAGGTCTAGAGATCGAGGGCTGGGGGCACCAGACTGGATTGAAAGAGTGCCATCTGGCAGACAATATGTGGCTTTGCGCACATTGGGGTTTTTGGACAAGGCATTGGAGAGGTCCAACGTTCGAGATTTGGAGGGACTTGCTGCACCAGGCCGAGTTGTTAGTGTGCCGTCTGGTAGACGATATGTGGCTCCACGTAGGTTTGGATTTGTGGACAAGGCATTGGAGAGGTCCAGCTTTCGAGATTGGGGACTTGCCGCACCAGGCCGAGCTGTTAGTGTGCCGTCTGGTAGACGATATGTGGCTCCTCGAAGGTTTAGATTTGTAGACAAGGCATTGGAGAGGTCCAGCTTTCGAGATTGGGGACTTGCTGTACCAGGCCGAGCTGTTAGTGTGCCGTCTGGTAGACGATACATGGCTCCACGAAGGCTTGCATTTGTGGACAAGGCATTGGAGAGGTCCAGAGATCGAGGGCTGGAAGCACTAGAGGCACCAGGCCGAGTTGTTAGTGTGCCATCTGGTAGACGATACGTCGCTCCACGAAGGCTTGGATTTGTAGACAAGGCATTGGAGAGGTCCAGTGTTCGAGATTGGGAAGGAGTTGCTGCATTGGGCCGTGCTGTTAGTGTGCCATCAGGTAGACGATACGTCGCTCCACGAAGGTTTGGATTTGTGGACAGAGCATTCGAGAGGTCCAGAGATCGAGGTTGGGATGCAGTTGCTGCACCAGGCCGAGTTGTGAGTGTACCATCGGGTAAACGATACGTGGCTCTACGAAGGCTTGGGTTTGTGGATAAGGCATTGGAGAGGTCCAACGATCGAGGACTGGAAGCACTAGGGGCACCAGGTTGAGTCAGTAGAGTGCCATCTGGTAGACGATACGTGGCTCCACGAAGGCTTGGGTTTGTGGACAAGGCGTTGGAGAGGTCCAAAGATCGAGGACTGGAAGCACTAGGGGCACCAGGTTGAATCACTAGAGTGCCATCTGGTAGACGATATGAAGCTCCACGAAGGTTTGGGTTTGTGGACAAGGCATTGGAGAGTTCCAAGGTGCGAGACTGTGGAGTCGGCTGAGGACGGGTCGTAAGGGTTCCGTCTGGTAACCGGTAGGTGGCTGAACGCACATTTGTGTTCTGGAGAGCGTTGGAGAGGTCGAATGACCGTGGTTCTGGGGCATCTTGGGCAGCTTGGTTTCTCAACAGCGATGAGCCACCTGGGAGCCGGAAATTTGCTTCACGCATGGTTGCATTTGACAGAGCACCAGAGAGCATTGGGGAAGAAAAAAGCCCCCCAGTGCTCTGAAGAATTTCCTCCTTCTGTCCTGGTTGGGTGATGAAAGAACCGTCAGGTAATCGATAGGTGGCTTTTCGGACATTAGAGTTGAGCATAGCAGAAGACAGCATAGAAGGAGATAAGGTTGACGGCTGCTCTGATGGCTCAGCTCTGGTGACCAAGGTCCCGTCCGGCAGTTGGTATGTGGCTTGACATACATTGGAGTTTAACAGAGCAGAGGAGAGCATGGACGAGTTGAGGGGGGAGGGAGCTGATAAAGGTTCAGAGGGTTCAGTTCTGGTGAACAATGTGCCATCAGGAAGTTGGTAGGTGGCCTGCCGTAAACTGGGATTCTGTAGTGCATTGGATAGCATGGCGGGAGAGAGCCTACCCCCGGCTGTTGTTGGTGGCTCAGTGGAACCCTGGGGCATAAGAAAAGAATTGCCCGGAAGTCTGACCATTGACCCTTGGATTTGAGAGGTCCTCAGTTGAGCGGAGAGAAGTGGAGAAGATCTCCCCTGTTGTTGCAGGTTAGCCTGAGGTTGAAGAGGGCTGGGAGAGGCAGGAGATAATGAGGAGAGGTGGCGCTGAAGCGGTGGGGTGTAGGAGGCATTTTGTAGTTGTGAGGAAAGCATGGAAGCAGACAGGTGTGGATAGGAGGGGGCAAAAAAGCCAGTAAAGGGTACGTCCTGAGCAGGTGAGAGTACAGGCGTGTAGAGGCTTGCGTTTCGCTGGAGAGGAGAGGAGTAGGAGGCACTGTGCAGGCCAGGATTCTGCATGAGGGTGCTGGGCAGACCCAAAGAAGTTGGGTCTGTCACTCGTTCATCCATTAGCACTACACCCGACCCATCAGGTAGAGGAGAGTGACTTCTCTGTAAAGATGAGGCATAGCTGGCATTCTGCAGGTATGGGTTCTGCATTGAACTCCCTAGGTGGGCTGATAGGTGAACAGGAGTAGAAGGGTGACTTTGAAAGCCTTCATACCCTTGGATGGAAGACATGGGCTTTGGTATGGAAGGGGGGTAAGGAGTGGGGTAAGCAGAGGCATTGTGGAATTGAGAGTTAGGAAACGTACCAGGGTAAGCTGGAGGATGATGTAAGGCATTTGTCAGCATCGGCGATGGACCTGGGTTATTCATAGTGTATCCATACTGGTTTATAGGCTGTGAAGGAGGTAAAGTTCCAGGGGGGGCATAGGGATTAACCAATGAAGGCTGTAAAGGTGAAGGCCCAGGACTGTGAGGACTCATAGCCCTCTGGGGAATAGGCGAGGCAGGGTAATAAACTGGGTGCATGGGTGATGGTGCACGGGAGGGCAGAGGTGACCTACGGTGTTGTGGCAGAGGTGATTGAGGTCTACTGTGCAGCCTATGCATCGATGCCTGGGGTGACAGGGGACGCATATGTTTTACCGAAGGCTGTGGAGATGCAACAGGGGCTCTGAAAGATTGCCTACTCAGAAGAGAACCCTGGTTCCTGGACATCCGCACAAGTGGCTGCCCTCTGCCCACAGGTCTGTGGAAGCCTCCCTGGGCCGGCCCAAATCGTTTGGATTCCCTAAGCCCTGCTGGTCGGGACCCTGTCCTAGCCAGCATTTGTGGGCCACCTTGGGGAAGGCCTTGGACACTATGAATAGAGGACCTAAAAGGGGCAACATTTTGGGTGACAGGAGGTCCAGTCCTGGAACGTCTTGATAGATAGGGGTTAGCAGGTGAGGGTTTGACAGTGCCCATGGGCACATGACTGCGACTTCCTGCCCGGCCTCTCAGTCTGCGAGTTGAGGAGCGCATGGGAAGGGGCCGGTTAGACATATGAGAGGGAGAGGGGGAGGTGGGTCGGCGAGGGGAAGGAGGGCGGAAGGCCTGAGGAGGCGATGATGGTCCCTCCATCATAGGCATGGGGCTTTGCCTTTTGGGAGAATGCGGTGGTGGGGAGCTGGCTCTCATCAAAACAGATGCTTGTCTCCTGCCACCAAAATTGCGAGGTCGGGTAGAGGGCAGGGGCACTGCGTCTGGAGGAGGCTGCTGCCTAAAAGAGGGTCTTGGTGAAAGACCTGGACTAGCCCTTTTCCTCATGGATCCACGGGGTGAGGGTGAGAGGCTGGACATGGGGGAGTAAGGGGAACGTGCTCTGGATGGTGACCTACCTAGCCCAATCCCTTTCCTCCCCCTTGGGAGAGAAGGTCTGGCCTGAACTGACATGCCTCTCCTAGAGAACTGGGGTGAAGCAGGAGGGCTGGTTCTTCGCCGAGACAGCGGTGAAGCTGAACGCTGGCCCATCATTGACATTCGGGAATCAGGTCTTTGCCTACGTAGTGTTGGGGAGAAGTGAGGCTCTCCATAAGCATCTCCCTCAAATTCAAATCTTCCATTAGTCTGCATGCCTGGTCTGATGGATATCTGTGGGGACGGAATGGGCCCAATTCGCCTAACTGGCATTGGGGAGTGCATAGGTGAATGCATTGGGGAATGCATAGGTGAATGCATAGGTGAATGTATAGGTAAATGCATAGGCTGGGGCATAGGTGCCTGCATCATTGGGACCCCCATTTGGAACATTTGAGGGTCTTGGGGGAGAGATTGTTGGTACAAATGTGGGGGAAGCTGAGGCTGGAGAGGTGAGAGGGAGAGGTGACTGGGGGAGACAGTGAGAGGTGGGTGAGCGGGTAGAGGGGATTGGGCCTGCTGCATCAGCATGGCAGTGGGAGACTGTCTTAGGAAAGGGGCAGACTGTGGTTGGCCCATAGCGACAGGATACTGGGGCTGCGTGGGTGGGTAGAAGGCTAAAGGTTGCTCATATTGTATATCTGACATCATATCTAAATCATTAAGGTCAATGGTCTGTGGAGCAGGAGAATGGAGAGCAACTGCAGGGTAAGAATTGGGCATAGGGGGTGGATAAATCACCTGGGGCCTGGGAACCCTAAACTGGTCTGGTACACCTGGGTCTTGAAGAAGGGAAGGCAGTTGTTCCTGTTGGTAAATCAACCCCACACCAGATGCATCTAGACCAGAGTCTATAGGAAAACGTAGCATGTATGGATTGTACATGGCCTGTGTAGGGTCTGTGTAGGCTAACATTGAGTCATTGTACAATCCTTGGTCAAATTGAGAACTGGCATACATCATGCCAGCTGGTTGGGACATTCCATAGTTATAATCTAACTGGTTACCAGTGAACATCTGCTCACCATAAAGCTCAGTTGGGTCAAAGAACCCATCCATTCCATTGTCATAGTAAACATAGGGCTCAGCCTCTATTGCATAAAGCATTCTGTCATCACCATAGTAATACCCTTCATCAGCATAGAAATCCCCGAAATCATCATCGTAGTAACCATATCCGTGCTGTTCATCCTCATTGTAAAATTCATCATCATAGTAAAAGTTACCATCTTCGTCATAGTAGCCATAGTCATCATCCCAGAGGTCATCGTCATAGTATTCTTCATCATAAGTATCATATGGATTTCTCCCGTGGAATCCATGGTTATCATAGTATTCTTCCTCATAATAATCCTCATCATACTCATAACCATCATTATAGTATCCTCTGTATCTGCCTCTGTTGTCCCTCTGCTTTCCCCCCAGCCCCCCTGCCCGATACCCCAGCCGACCTTGGCCTTTGCTGGCCAGGAACTTCCCTGTCAGCCAGTTGGTAGCCCCAGCGATCCTCCCTAGCACCCAGCTTTTTTTTTTAAAACCTATTTTCCCAAATACCCCTTTGAACTTTCCTCCAAGTCCCTTTGCCTCCGTTGCCATTTTACCTTGGCCGCCTAAAGCAGACAGATTTAAGGTCTGCTTGGGTGAACTCTCTTTGTCTTTATCCTTTTTGAACAAGCCAAAATTGCTGAAGCCGGACAATCCCCCCTTTTTGTCTGCAGACTTGTCTTTACCCCCAAAACCAGAAAACAGCTTGGTTCCTCCTAGAAGGGGTTTAGAACCTGGGGGTTTCTTCTTCTTGGAGATTCTGAGAAAGAGACGGGAGGTGCTTTTGAGGTTCCGCTTTGGCTTTACTTTCTCGGCCGTGATGTGAGGCATCTGACCTGCCACTCCGCCTCTCTTCTGTCCCTCTGCATCTAAGACCATCATGGTCTTGGACGCACCCTTGATTTGAGCATCATTCATATTTTTCAGGTTTATCACCGCCATTCCTTTTTGAAGCTTTGGCGTCTCTTCTTCCACAGCCTTGGAGGCTCCTTTCAAGGCCACTTTTCCTTTACCTTTAGCCCCCTTTTTCATTACCTCTTCCTCGCTCTCGTCCTCTTCCTCCGTTCGTTCACTACTCATTGCCTCCTCTTCCTCTTCTGAGGCCTCCGACTCACTGACGGGTTTCTTACTCTTCCCCTTCTTTCCATCATCCTTGCCCTTTCCCTTGGCTGGCAGCTCCTCTTTTTTTCCCCCCTTCTTGTCATCTTTTCCACCCTTCTTATCTTCTTTCCCTCCTTTCTTCGGCTCCTCTGCTTTACCCTTCTTGGCAGCCTTGTCAGCCTTCTTAGGCGGCATCTTTGTCCTCCACCTTCTACAACTGTCCCACAGAAAAACGATAGAGGACAGGTACCGATAGAAGACTCAAGTGGTGCCAATCCATGTCAGAGTTGACAACATCTGCTTCACATACAGTCCAAATCCAAATGCTGCCAGCCACTTCTTTTCCAGTCTTCTTATACCTTGTAACTTGTACTCATTCCTTGTCTTATTCAAAGCCTCTGATATGTGATGGCATGCAAATATCAGAGGAACACTGACACCCTCTGTTCCCAGTCAATTATTCTAAACTGCACACAGACACCGGCTCAACCCTCAGTCATCAGAGCTTGCTCGCGTTACAGCACTCAGGCATCTAAAAAAATAGCCAGGATTCACAATTGTGTTTGACTGAATTATGTTGATTGTGATCATCAAAAGTCATTGGAAGTCATTGAGTTCAAAAGCTTTCTGATAACAATGGCTCTCACTGTACCAGGAGTTTCACACTTGCCACCCACTTGTTGCATCTGGCTCACTCACTTGAAATCCCACATGGAAGTATTTGAATCCAGTTTGAACAACATAATCCATCACGTGCCATTTTAAAATCCCTGCGCGCGGGGTGGGGGGGGGTTTCTTCTTCACAGGTTTGTAAGTAATGTTCCAGGGTCACAGCACTGAATAAAAGACCCCCCCTGTGCCGGTCGATGGTGTCGGTGTAGTCCTTTGTGTGTCTCCCATTGTCTTGTGAACTCAGAGACAGTTGTCCTTGCTTGGCTGCTGCAGCAACCTTGGCAGGCAAGTTTTATCCTCACACAAGAAGAGTTGTGTGTGTGTGTGTGTGTATGTGTGTGTGTGTGTGTAGGTAAGTGTGTGCGTGTGCATGCACATATGCGCATCTGTAAGTTCTAGCCCTCAGGGGTATCCTCTTTTGTGTGTGCGTGCGTATTCTTCCACATGGACGTCAGAATGCGAATGTGTCCCTCTGTAACCTCCTGCATCTCTCCCTCTCTCTTTCTCTCTCCCTTTCTCTCTTTCTCTCCCTCCTTCTGTGATACTGCGACCTCACCTGTCCTCTGTTCCACACCCCTGACCCCCCCCTTCCCCCCCACCCCCATCCTCTGTGCATTCACACGTGTTGTGGTATCTGTGTGTATCCGTTTGCCTGTGTGTGCATCCCCAGTTATAGTTGCAAGAGGGTACCTTAATGTATCAGCTATACTGCCTTGGGGTAACCCTATCTGCAGGCTCACTCCCATATCAATAATGCAGGTTGGCTGAGCTGTTGCTAAACTGTGTCTGAGAGGCTCGGGCACGCTGAGCCAAAACCACGTTTTGGCTCAGCATGGCACTGCCGGTAATGTGGCACTGACGGTACCATTAACACAGGCAGCACAGGCCAGGGCTGGCAGGCAGGCAGGCAGGCCGACCACAACAGTCAAGCATAACGCACACATAGACACCCATCAGGTGGCGTTTACAGTGGATTAAGGATTTACAAGGGAGATTGACAACACTGATTAGTGCAATAGTGTTTGACCGAAGACTGATAAAATAACGATTAATGAATGATTGATAAATAATACATATTACTACATTGGTGGATTTTAGTATGGACAATTCCTGGCACGGTTGAACAGATGATCAGTTATAGAGAAGCACTTTTTCATTGCCTGTTCAGCTCAAGCAGTCAAATACATTATTCACATTTCCTGTAACAAAGCCATTACAATTAGAAAAGGGCAACATGACAACTTGACAAGCAAGAAAAATGTAAGAATTCATTTTAAAATAATCTGAAACAAAAAAGCAATATTTGCATTTCTGAAGTAACAAGCTTCAAGTGTTAGGAGGTTTCACTGATACATTGATTAGTCAAATAACAAACATCAGAATACAAAATTGAGAGTGAATGAGTGTGTCAGTGAGTGCGTGTGTGTGCATGCCCACGTGCGTGAGGGTAGTAGGAAGATGGAGGGGTGGGTATAGGAATGATTCATGGCACCCATGTTCTGATGCCAGAACCAGGAGTCCGTTCTCAGTGGCAGATATCAATGTTTAATGTGTTGGGCCTTACGCAGCATGGATAAAACATTTATCACGGCCTGGCTCTAAATATATCTCATGGAGGGTTAACCCTGCCCTCACCAGCTCACTCACCCATTCATTATTATACATACACACACCCACTACCGGGGTTAACAGGCGAATGCCACCAACTGGAAAAAAGCTAAAGATCAGGAATACCAACATGGTCGCCACGATTTTACCAAATACACCAATGGAAAACATTTCTATCAATCACAATCCACTTCAAAAGGTGCCAGACCTCTGAAATCTATGCACATAGAGGACATCCCACTTAAGAAGTGTGCTAAGTTTGGTGTCAATTGCTCAATCAATGACGTCACAGTGTCAATTTGTCAATTTCAAAAGTGCTAATCACACATAAAAGGTGCCAAATCACACATAAATGACATACCAAACCATGACTTGGATTCACTCCATATCGCTTGGGGACATGACAAATCTCATGACAAATCTCATCACCCCCGAGTGACGTGCCCCTGCAAATTGCTGGAAAAGGGCGGTCGCTGGGGTCAGTGGTGCATGTGGGCTGTTAATGCTGCTTGCAGTTTTAATTTTCTTTCTTTCTCTCTTTATCTATGTATTTATTAATTTGTGATTTTATTCATATTAATTTATTTATTTATTTATCAAGAGAACATTGTCACCAGTGAAATTTACCAATCAGAAACAGCACCAGCTGTAATGTCACAACTTTGACGGATTTTTAAATACAGTCAATACAATGAGCACTTCCATCGGCATTCTTGTTTGTTATTAGCACCAATGAGCAGCCAGTGGTTCTTCAACATGAAAGAACTGGACTTCTCCAACGACACAAGCAGCATGCATGAAGACTCTCTGAAACCCGAGAGGCTACGTCCTGAAGTCTCTGCAGCTCAACCATATCATTTTCTCCCTAATATTGTGCCAATGGAGACGCCACCATGCGACACAACCCAAAGTGTGGCTCCGTGCCAGGTGAGATATTAAACTTTCATTGGCCTAAAATGGCAGAGAGAGAGAAAGAGAGAGAGAGAGAGAGAGAGAGAGAGAGAGAGAGAGAGAGAGAGAGAGAGAGAGAGAGAGAGA
>JAOPJI010000079.1:6641302-6652915 GCA_027122695.1 Merluccius productus
GAATGTACTTTTTCAATTATCTTTAGTAAACATCATAAACGAAGACATGGCTTCAGTCGCGTTATTCAAATACTGTTTGTAAATCAATCTGCAAATGTGGTACAACGAAAGTTAAGGACACGGAGTGCCACTACACAAAGTCAAAAAACTCGCTAATGAAGACTCGTTACCTGGACAACGGGGACCTGGAGAAACGTAGCTCGCGCCTGGCTGAAAGAAAAAGAGACTGAAACGGGTAACCCTTTGAACGATTCTCCTGGAAAAGGTAACAAAAAGGCTTCTTTATCTTGAATATTGTGAAGAAAAGATGACGTGCGGAAGAATTACGGAGCTCCGAGGAAAATTAAAGTAAAAACCTCTCGGTAAAATCCCACTCTACCCAGTTTAATTGTCCGTCACGATACGTGTGCATATCCTATTATTAACGGATTCGGCCAATGTGGAGCTTTTTGTTAGAATTGTGGACAGTTTGTTTGTACTTAGTACAGAAGAAAGGCAGCTTTGAAATAAGTGCTTTAAACTTCGTGCCTGCTTACTGCACATTAACTCCGCGATAAATGATGGCTGACGGAGATGACGCATGTGATGGGGATAAAAGAGAGCGACAGGGAAGAGAGCGCAAGCTAACCGAGAAGGGGAAGGAGGAGAGATTACAACGGTTCCTAACATTGAGAAAACGAGAATTAGCAACTCTAAACAGCCAAATTAAAAAGATAGAAACATTGATGTGTGACGCTGACACACAAAATGCGGAAAGTGTTCATCTTAAAATGGAGAGTGATTTTGCGCAGTCGTTAAACGAGTTTAATAAGCTCAATAGTGAAGTTTGCTGTCTGCTGTCTGAAGAAGAAAGAAGGCTCGACCAAAGTAATTGGTATGAACCTAAAATGGATCAGATAACAGGCTTCATGAAAGAAACGAAAAGATGGCTGGCAAAAGAGCATGATTCCACAGAGAAGGAAAACTTAGATGAACATGAACAAGTGATAAATGAAGAAGATGCTGTTTTGCCCAGTGACAGTGTTTCACAGATAGGGGCCAGTAATGTTGCAAAGGCACACTCTCATGTCAGTAACACCTCCAATGCTTCACGTGTATCGTCCACACGCGCCCGTCAGGAAGCAGAGCATGCCGGTTTAATGAAACGCGCAGAGGCGCTGAAGAAAAAACAGCGGCTTGAATTTGAAGAAATTAGGATTAAAGCTGAAAAGGAAGAATTAGAACTGGAGACAAAATTGGCTGAAAGCCAAGCAAAAATACAAGTACTTAAAGAATATGAAATGTTGGAAGATGGCAGGAGTACTCACGTGTCAATGCAAAAATCAATAAGTGGGAACATAAGGAAGGAAAGAGTTAGCATGTCGCTACCGCAATACGCTACAATGGATGTTCAAGCACCAAGACAAGTGCAGTACTCACCAATACCACAACCGCCACAACCAGCTTTCAATCCAAGTCCTAGAACACAAACAGGGAATGACATTGTGTCAATCATGCAAAAGCAGAATACAATTACTGAATTGCTAGTAAAGCAACAGCAGCTTTCACAGCTACCGACAAAGGACATGTCCGTGTTCAAAGGTGATGCACTCCAGTTCAAGTCCTTCATGAGAGCATTTGAACATGCCATAGAGCAGAAAACAGACAACGACCAAGATAAATTATACTTCTTGGAACAGTATACAGACGATGAGCCCCAAGAGCTCGTTCGTAGTTGCGCTCACATGGCGCCAAGCAAGGGCTACAGAGAGGCAAAGCGACTTCTGCATAAGCATTATGGAGATGAGCTTCGGATTGCCAGTGCCTACATGGAGAAAGCCCTCAAATGGCCACAAGTGAAGGCAGATGATGGTAAAGCATTAAACGCTTATGCAATGTTCCTGATAGGATGTCGTAACTCAATGGAGGACATTGAATTTTTAGAAGAGATGGATAATCCTACCAATCTGCGCTCATTGATTTCCAAACTGCCTTACAAAATGAAAGAGCGTTGGCGAACTGTAGCTTTCGACCTCAAAGAACGACGTGGTCGCAGGGCCAGATTTTCTGATTTGGTGAACTTCATAGACCGTCAAGCTAAGATAGCAATTGATCCCCTCTTCGGTGATATTCCGGATGTCCGCCCAGCCACAGCTGTAAAGACAAATCAAAACCAAAAAGGAAAGCAGTTTGTGAAAAAGGAGTTTCGTGGAAGCAGTTTTGCAACCAATGTTGTCCCTGAAGCCAAAGAGCCTCAAGAAAGGACTGTCAAGTTCAAGCCTGCTAGCAGTGGAAAAGCGGTGAACGCCTTTGATAAACCCTGTTTGTACTGCCAGCAGTCGCACGCTCTTGCTGCTTGCGGTAAGATCAAAGGTCAGCCCCATCAAGACCGTGTGGAATTCCTGAAATCAAAGGGTCTATGTTTTGGATGCTTAATCCCTGGCCATCTCAGCAAATCCTGTAAACGAAAATTAGAGTGCAAAGAATGTGGATTTAAGCACCCTGACATTCTACACAAACAGAAGGATGACAGTTCCGCCTCATCAGGAAGGAATGATGGCGCTACTGGTGAAGAGGTGCTAGCCGTTGAGGTTCCCATCACACAAGAGTCTTGCGGCCTCACAGGGGCCGGAGAAGCTGAATGCGTGCTGTGGATAGTACCGGTGAAAGTCAAGTCGAAGAATAGTGACCAGCATGTGGAGACCTACGCCTTTCTAGACCCGGGAAGCACAGCAACATTCTGCACGGAAGACCTGCAAAGGAAATTGAATGTGAAAGGGAACCCAACTAGAATACGTCTCAGCACCATGGGTCAAGATGCACCAGAAAAACAAAAGCTCATGAACAGTCTTGTTTTATCTGAGCTTAAAGTGTGTGGGCTGGAGGACAGTATGTACGTCGAGTTGCCGAAGGTGTTTACTCACAGCAGCATACCTGTTCATGCCGGAAACGTACCCAAGCAGTCAGATATCCATCAGTGGCCTTACCTTAGTGAAGTGTGCTTGCCAGAGCTAGAAGCTGATGTAGGCCTACTTATTGGAGCAAACTGTTCAGGAGCAATGGAGCCCTGGCGCATCATTAACAGCCAAGATGGAGGTCCTTACGCCGTCAAGACGGCCATCGGCTGGGTTGTGAGTGGACCTACAAAGAAAACGGAAAATGAACCATCTCATGCATCCGTGAACAGAATCTCATTGATGGAGATAGAGGACATGTTGATCCAACAGTACAACACTGACTTCCCGGAACGCAATTATGATGACAAGGAAGAGCTGTCTCAGGAAGACAAACAATTTTTCCAATCTGTGGAAAAGACAACAATTTTTGAGAATGGGCATTATTGCATTGGATTGCCACTCAGAAATGAGAAGGTCCAGATGCCCAATAATCGCAGTGTGGCAGAGCACCGCATCGCGTCATTGAAAAGGAAGTTCAGGAAGAGTCCTGAGTTTTTTGAAGACTACAAGAACTTCATGGAAGCAATCATTACCAAGGGCTATGCGGTACGGGTTCCTACACAACAGCTGACCCGAGAGGACAACAGGGTGTTCTATATACCGCACCATGGAGTCTACCACCCAAAGAAAAAGAAGCTTCGGGTGGTATTTGACTGCACATCCTCCTACCAAGATCGGTGCCTGAATAGTGAGTTGCTCCAGGGGCCCGACCTCACCAACACGTTGGTTGGTGTTCTCCTCAGATTCCGAGAGGAGCCTGTAGCAGTAATGGCGGACATTGAGTCAATGTTCTATCAAGTTAATGTGCCAGAACATGATGCAGACTTACTCCGCTTTCTTTGGTGGCCCAACGGCAGATTGGATGAGCCCATGGAGGAATTCCGAATGGCAGTGCACCTTTTTGGAGCCACTTCTTCTCCAAGTGTGGCCTCGTATGCACTGAGAAGAACTGCGGAGGACCACAGAGACACTGCATCTCCAGACGCGGTTCAGACAGTCCTGCGCCATTTCTACGTAGATGACTGCCTGAAAAGTGTAGCCACAGAAGACGACGCAGTGAGGCTGGTCAAGGATCTTCAAGCTTTGTGCAGCAGTGGAGGGTTCACTTTAACAAAGTGGATGAGCAACAGCAGAAAGGTGTTAACGTCTATCCCTGCAGAGCACAGAGCCACTGAAGTCAGAGACCTGGATTTACGACACGACACTCTACCAGTGGAAAGAACACTCGGTGTGCAGTGGGACACAGAAGCAGATACTTTCACGTACAAAATAAAGCTGCAAGACAAGCCAGGGACCAGAAGAGGAATCTTATCAATCGTCAACTCCATATACGATCCTCTTGGCTTTCTGGCGCCGGTTATCTTGCCTGCTAAGCTTTTGTTGAAAGATCTCTGTAACGAACATCTCGGCTGGGATGAAAACATTGACGGAAAGCATGCTGAAGTGTGGAGCAGATGGCTCGAAGATGTCACTTACCTCTCCAACCTCCATGTGAGTAGATGTTTGAAACCCACCAGCTTCGGATGCACTACTGCAGCGCAGTTACATCATTTTTCAGATGCCTCGGAGTACGCCTACGGCACTGTGTCTTATCTACTGCTGGAGAATGAGCATGGCGAGAAGCACTGTGCTTTCCTTATGGGAAAATCAAGAGTGTCCCCGCTGAAGAAGGTCACAATCCCTAGGCTTGAGCTGACGGCGGCAGTTGTTGCAGTGAAGGTCGACAAGATGTTGCAACAAGAACTGCAAATTCCCCTGCAACAATCTGTTTTCTGGACAGATAGCACTACGGTGCTCAGATACATTGACAGTGAAACGGCACGTTTCAAAACGTTTGTTGCTAACCGAGTTTCGATGATCCGAGAAGCAACCAAGCCCTCACAATGGATGTATGTCAGAACAACCGAAAATCCTGCCGATCAAGCCAGCAGAGGCCTGAAGGCAAAGAGCTTGGTCGAAGGAGGAATGTGGATAAGTGGACCAGATTTTCTGCGGAATGAAAAGGATTGGCCGGAACAGCCTGTGCGCAAGAAGGAAAGCCTAGCAGATGACCCGGAGGTCAAGAACACAGTCGCTGTTCACACAGTCAAAGTTGAAGAAAGTATGGCACCAATGAACCAGCTACTTACCTATCATTCTGATTGGAACAAACTGAAACGATCAGTGGCTTGGATTGTTAAAGTAAAGGATGCTTTGAGGGAGCGTAAAGAAGAACGCAAAGAGGCGTTAAGAACAATCAGCCAAACTGAACTTGACTCTGAAAAGCAAAGAAGAAAGTTAGAACAACATATGAAGAAATTTCAAACTGAAAAGACATCACTCACCTGGGATGATCTGGACGCTGCTGAAGCAGAAATAATACAGTTCAGTCAAAGACATCACTTTGAGGATGAAATCAAGGTCCTGAAGAATGGAAGCCAGCTCAGTCGTAACAGTGTGCTGTATAAGCTGGACCCGATTCTTCAAGACGACACCTTGAGAGTAGGTGGAAGGCTTAACAAGTCTGCTATGCCAGAAAGTGCCAAACACCCAGTGATTCTTTCTAAACATAGCAAGGTTGCCACTTTGATCTTGAGGGATGTACATCAGAGAACAGGCCACTGTGGACGCAATTATGTGTTGGCACAAATCAGACAGAGATATTGGATTCCACAAGCCAATTCTGCAATCAGGAAGATCATCGGTCAATGCACGGTGTGTCGTCGGATGACTGGCAAGGTTGGTGAGCAAAAGATGGCAAGTTTACCTGAAGATCGCCTCCTCCCAGACCAACCTCCTTTCACAAACACCGGCGTTGATTTCTTCGGCCCGTTTGAGGTTAAACGGGGCCGGGGTACTGTCAAGAGATATGGGGTAATGTTCACGTGCCTCACTCTCCGAGCCGTGCACATCGAAGTTGCTGACAGCCTCGACACGGACTCCTGCATAAACGCCATTCGTCGCTTTATATGTAGGAGAGGCCAAGTTACCATCATGAGGTCAGACAATGGCACAAACTTTGTGGCGGCTGAACGAGAGCTAAGGGTAGCAATCCAACAGTTGGATAATGAAAGAATTGAGAGGGTCCTGCAACCAAAGGAGATCAAATGGATATTCAACAGCCCAGCTGCCTCTCATCAGGGTGGGGTTTGGGAAAGGCAAATTCGCACTGCCCGAAGAATCCTCAATTCTCTACTAAAAGAACAGCCAGTGAACGACGACTGCCTCCATACAGTAATGTGTGAAGTTGAAAGTATAATCAACGGCAGGCCGCTCACAAGTGTTTCAGATGATGCCAATGACATTGAGCCTTTAACCCCGAACCATGTACTGCTTCTGAAGGCTCAACCAACTCTGCCTCCAGGCATCTTCAGCAAAGATGACACCTATACCAGAAGAAGATGGAAGCAAGTCCAATATCTCGCAGACCTATTCTGGACTCGTTGGACACGCGAGTATCTTCCACTTCTTCAGGAGCGACAGAAGTGGCTGAAGCCTAGAAGAAACTTCATGGCCGGCGACGTGGTGCTTCTGGTGGACAGTTCCTCCCCTCGCAACTCCTGGGTCATGGGGAAGATAGTTGAAACACTACCAGACTCAAGTGGAGTGGTGAGAAGAGTGAAAGTGAAGACCAAGACCAGCACGCTGGAGCGACCTGTGAACAAGCTATGCCTGCTTCAGGAAGCTACGCCAGAAGACTAGTGAAGAACAAGTTGATATTGTGGATATTCTTTAGTTTAGGATTTTGGCTCTTAGTGTTTTAAGTTAATAATTGCTTAGTTTTCCAGTCTAACCAATTAGGGGCCGGGTAATGTAAGAGCCAGTTAATGGGGAATTCATATAATAATAATTTAGATTAAAAAATGTTTAAAAATACATTTAATTTGAAGAAATCCATAATGTTTATATTTTCTAGAACGCATAATTTAGTTTATTATATTATTAGTATAAAAGTATACTTACCTGTGTAACGTAATTCAGCTTCCTACGTAATGCGTCAATTCAGCTTCCTACGTAATGCGTCATTTAGATGTTGTCTGTATTCACGTTCAGGGGCAGATTGCAGTTAGATTCTATGGAAGCAACACAGTTTTTTGACCGGTCTGTACCGAGCCATTTCATTTCTTGTGCGAATGTACTTTTTCAATTATCTTTAGTAAACATCATAAACGAAGACATGGCTTCAGTCGCGTTATTCAAATACTGTTTGTAAATCAATCTGCAAATGTGGTACAACGAAAGTTAAGGACACGGAGTGCCACTACAAGCCCTAATATATATATATATATATTGATATTGATATATATTGATATATATATTGATATATTGATATATATTGATATATATTGATATATATATATATATCAATTATACAACATACAACAACAATCATGATTGACAGACTTGAGAATGTCGGGATAATTATTTACGATTAGGCCTAGGCTACCTTTTAAAAATGATTGAAGGATAATATAAGAATATATCATCAAGGGACTGGACTCAAAGGTTATGATAGTATAATAGTGAATATATATTTACATGAATTTCAATATTATATATATCTATTTTTACATTGGAATATGAAATGTGTTCCAGGGGCCAAGAGAAAGCATCCCAAGGGCCAGATTTGTCTTGTGGACGCCAATGAATATCCCTGGTCTAAACCTATATGGCGCTAATGGAGTTTGACAATGCTGGCAGTGGATGTGAAGAGGAAGACTGGGGACTATCTTCTTCAGGCTTCCTGGAGAATTGCTCTAACCAATTAGAATATCAGGGGGAGGAGTCAATGTTTGGACTGTCTGAGTTAGGTTGGTAAGAGTCTATAAAATACAACTATAATACTTTCTAGCTATACTAGCCTATAATATGCTGATTCTATTCTACTCGGTAATGTTTAAAATGAAAATATATCAAATAATTTTTTCAAGGTGATTGGTTATACAATATGTAAAAAATGATCTAACTACAATAATATAACTACATAATTTCTATTGTACTTTTCTTATTTGTGTTGTTCAAAATAGTGTGTGTGACTGCGGTGTGCATTCTGTTGATGCTGCTTGGCATTCTGGGTAATATGTTAACTATCTTGGTGGTTTGGCTCCGACCCCACATGAGAAGCTCCACATACTTGTACCTGAGTAGCATGGCAGTTAGTGATCTCCTGATTCTACTATTGCTCCCTCTGGATCTGTATAAGGTACATTTACCACATACATATGAACAAACACACACACACACATACACACTTCTGCTCTTATAATATCTATAACAATGACAAACAGATACAAATATAAATTCTAAAACTGCCCTGTTTTGTCAGCAAAATCCACCCATTCTATTTTTCCATTGATGTTCTTTTGAGCAGCAATTGAATAATGAGTACAGCATTAGGATTTAAAGGTGCTGTAGGCAAGATTTATGAGCTATTTTTTGAGTGTGATTTGTTAGAAATGGCATAGCCATCTGTCAAGTTTAAGAGAGTGAAAAGCGCTGTGAGAGTATATGCCTGCCGAGCCAATTTAGATATTAGATGTTCCCTGCTCATTGCATCTCTTCAATGATTGGTTCTGGGAATCCAACTTGTCTGTCAATCACAGATGTAGGGCTGTACCTGACTCAGGATTTCCCAAGTCGACTCCCGAGTGGCCAGGTCAATCAGATATTCGATGATTCGTGGTTTAAAAAATTAAAAAATGCTTACAGAAAAATGTTGATGTGGCGGGCGATAGATCCATAGGCTAAATCCAACCATAACATTAGAAGAAAACCAATGTTTAAAATAACGGATGGATATTAAACAAATATTCACGCTCCATAATAAAGCTATCTAAAGCCGGAAGCGAAAGACACAATCAGCGGTCCAAGTCACCGTGTGTCTGTTGGAACCTGACTGGGGATCACCTCTCTATTTTCCCCCGCTTTCACACCATTGCTTCAGCTTTTCAGTTTTAATCATCCAGATCTTTTTACAATAATGATCAAGATTATTTTGCTGCAGCACTTGCCTGTCAAGGTGTTTTTATGTTGGGCAAATCTAAAATTAAATTAATCTCCTCTTGAAGAACTAGTTCTCTTGTAATAATCATTTCTCTTTTCCATTATTACTATCATGACATTCCTATATGTTAAGCCTCTTTATCATGTTTTATTTGGTTATTATAATGACCATAACAATAACAAAATTAAAATGAAATGCAACACTTCTCAATGGTGGGGAAATGTAGGGAGGGAGCAGAGAGGGATTGGAGTTGCTTATTTTCAAAATCTTGCTCTTTTCCGTGTTTTTCTGCTCTCTCTTTACAACTCTCGAATCTTACCTACAGCACCACCAAGGAAATTGTAATTTGAAATCCAACATTGGAAAACTTTCAGGGAAACAGTAGCAGTGAAATAAACACTGCGAAGTGCCAAATTTAGTCTATGTTTTATTGGTTCGAGTGTGACTTACTGTTTCTTTTCTATCTGAAGTTGGTTATCTCTCACTTTCTTTCTTTCTATGTATTTCTCTCCCATTCCTGCCGCACAACCACATTAGCTATGGAGGCCCAGACCCTGGCCTCTGAGTGACATGGCCTGCAAGCTAACCATGTTCCTCTCTGAATGCTGCACCTTCTCCACCATCCTCCACATCACCTTCCTCTCCCTGGAGAGGTACATGGCCGTCTGCTGGCCAATCGTCGCCAAGACGCTTGTGACGCGCCACCGTACCAAGGCCCTGATTGGCTGCCTGTGGCTGGGGGCGGTGCTCAGTGCCACGCCTGTGCTGCTCCTGGTCGGTGTGGAGGATGTGGGGCAGGAGCTGGGCTGGGTGGAGGAGGAGGTGCAGTGGTGGGAGAGGAGGGCAGATGATGGGTGGACAGGGAGCGGAAGTATGGAGGATGAGGAACGGTTGACACAGGGGTTTGTGTCAGCGGCGTGGGAAGGGGGGGTGGATTGGTGGCCGGTGGGGGAGGCGGTAGAAGGCGGAGGAGAAGAGATTAGGGGATGGGATAGGGGAGGTAAGCAGAAAGAGAGGGATAAAGTGGGTGAGACTGGGCTGCCGAGAATGGCTAGAGGAGGAGGCGAGGCAGACAAAGGAGGAGAAGGTGAAAGAAAGAAAAGTGAACCTGGAGGAGCAGTGACGAATGCTGAAACAAATGAGCAAACAATGAGGAGAGAAGGGAGAGACGGAAGAGAAGTCACACATGGTGACAACATAGAGTGCCGCTGTACTGACTACGCAGTCTCTTCTGGCCTGATGTCAGCCATGATGATCCTGTCTAACCTGTACTTTCTGGTTTCGCTTGGCATTTTGGCCGTGGTCTACAGCCTGATTGGACGTACACTGTTGCTCCGCCCCCAAAGCAGCCGTAGAGATCAAAGCCATCGGCACACTGTCAAGATGCTCGGTGAGAAACAAAGTTACACTTAAGCTGAATTCACACATGTATAATTCCACGTCACGCTAACATGTACACATGGGGACAGTATAGCTTTTCCAACCACAAATGTACATGAACCGATGAGCAAATCCAGAAAAGCTATATATCCATGTGATAAAGATGTTGCAAAATGATTCAAATATAGTCTATACTGCTGAATGGCATTTGTTGTATCGCAACCAACTGAAAATAGTGTTTTGATTTGGCTGGGTGCGTTCATTTACTTCTCGTGTCTCCCCGCACTACCATTCAGCGATTACTTGGTGCGAATCCCCATAAAAAAGCCCCCTGGCCCCCCTAGTTCCGGTGCTCCTGCCTTTGCGTGGATATTGGCTTAGGGTTTTGCTATAGGTTCAAGTTCGACATATGTAACTTAAAATGTACTTAGGTTGAACTATGTGAATAATATAATTCCAGTGATTTTATTTGAATTATATATATATATACACTTTTTTTTTTTTCAATGTTGGTGTGACTATTAATCGCATTCACCGTCCATCTTCCTGTACCTACCATATTGTATGGTGATTATAATGTACAACTTCTCTATCTCTTTTGATATGCCTTTCCCCTTTCTCTCTCTCTTCATCCTCACCAATTCCCAGGAGTTATAGTCTTGGTGTTTATCCTGTGTTGGTTGCCATTCCATATCGGCCGAACCATTCTGTCCTTCTCCCTGGGCTCTACTACAGGGGGACAGGACAGGTACATGGGAACCAACACGGACACACACGACCATTCTGACGCGTTGGATAACATAGCATCCAAAATCGTCCCACATCTAGTCCCAGATGGAGACAGGCCACTTAACACCGTCACAGAAGGACACACTGAAAGACACTTTAACAAGGGGAGGGTTGCAGAGATGCACAAAGACAGACATACAGACACACCTCCTATTGCTACATACACAAGCCTGCCCACCACCACAGAGGTCAACTACATTCTGCAAGCTACAACCACAAACGACAATATGCAGACCCAAATAGACCCCTACGTGGTATACTATCTGACTCAATATTTCAACCTGGTGTCTTTTGTGCTATTCTACCTGAGCGCTGCCATCAACCCCCTCCTGTACAACCTGATGTCGGCCCGATACAGACAAGCTATGCGCAGCATCATGCACAGCCTTGTGTACGCTCGTGCCGGCTCAGGAAGTGCCCCACACTCCACCACCACCATGTGAATGACATGTATGGAGTTATTTTAGTATCAATATTATTGAATGCACAGAGAAGGATTCACACTTGTATTTTGTGATTCATATA
>JAOPJI010000079.1:6808581-6820978 GCA_027122695.1 Merluccius productus
CACACACACACACACACACACACACACACACACACACACACACACACACACACACACACACACACACACACACTAATTAACGCATACACACGAGCACACAGACGGCTCAGTGGCTGAAGCAGAAAGGACGGGCATTGCGTTGAGCTATTGAACCGTGTGTGCTGTCCTCCGGTAATGAACACTGGGCACAACACAGATAAACAGATATGGATTGTCACTTTGGTCGAACTTGGGGGGGGAAAAGCAACTCTACGTTTTGTTGTAGAGTACTACCAGGGGTTTTCTGATGTATACGTAGTAGATAGTTTATAGATTATTTACATTTGTTCTTGTGCATAGAACAAGATGGACATATCTGGTGGCTATTCGCATGATGCATCGCTGGTTCCATACCCTTAGACTTGACCATCCTTATTATGCCTCAACTTGAGTTTAGGCCTAAAAAGTAATGTTGTATTAGCAACTGATACTAATACAGAAAGAAGAGCAAATGCGAGTGAATTGGTTGTCGGAGGGAGGTTGGGGGTAGTTCACTAAGGCTTTCCAGCTGACTAGATCCTGTTTTGTAGGCCCTGCGCCACATGCAGTCATCCCTCTCCTTTCTCCCCCTCTCTTCTCTCATTCTGTTGGCTCCCTGCCCTGCATTATACCGGGTTCAGCACGCAGCAAACAGACGCTCTGGCTGTCTGTGGTTCTCTGAACGGGGGAGAAGACGGAAGGGAAGGACCTCTGATCCTCTCACAATAGCGCTCATGTTGGTTTGACCTGCTGCTTTATGACCATTGCTTTTGATCTCCATTACCATTGTAATGTCCTGATGTAACCAGTCTGCCACGACGTGAATAGTGGCATGTCCCAGGTTGGATGAGGAATCGGTAAAAAAAAAAACACGAGTCGCAACTAGTCACTTCACACATACTCATGCACTCACCAAATGGTTTTACAGTTAGCCTGTGGAATGCTGCTTGGCATAAATCACGTTCTGCTTTTGCCTAATCGCAAAGGCAACACACACACACATGCTAACAGCATTTATTCTAAATCCATCTTTCCAAACCCAGAGATAAAATGCAACATACCTTTTTAGAAAACTAATTGGAATCAAAAAGTACGGCCAGAAAATTGTTGTTTTCTTACTTTGATTCAAGTGATGCCAAAAAAAGTTTTAGTGAGATCCTATGTTTTGGGGGGTCTGAATTCTGCTTCAAAGCTGCCTCGCCTTCTATCTTGCAGGGTTTGATATATTTAAATGGGTGCCAAAACTGGGAGAGGGAGAGAGAGGGAGAGAGGGAGAGAGAGAGAGGGAGAGAGAGATGCATGCACATCGCGCATCCCGTGTCAGTGCAGTGTCGCCAGTCTTGGCCCGTAGCGGCCCGTCCTGCCGAAGCGTCGGGTTCCCAGGCGCGACCCAGTGTGGATGTTTCCGTCTGTCCGTCACTCCCTTGGATGGAACGCTGAGGAATGCCACCACAGTTTGGTCGCCGCATCCCTCCTCCCGCCCTCCCTAGCGCTTTTTCCTCTTTTCTCTAGCTCCCTCTCTCTCTCTCTGCCTTCTCTTTTTTTCTTTCTCATGACACAACGTCACTCTCTATCTTTTCCATCTTTATATCTTTTTTTCTTTCCTCTCGTTCTTTTTTTTTTCTCCCCCCCCCTCCCTCCGTTGGCCTGTCTGGGAGAGGAAATGCCTGCTTCCTGAGGCTTTAGCTCCAGCTGGCAGCTTGAATAGGAACTCCTGGAAAGAGCGGAGCGATCCAGCGCCAGAGCACAGAGCACAACAGCGCTGCTGCTGCTGCTGCTGCCTCTAGCAGCCCATAGACTCACTGGTCCAAGGATGCTGGGATGCGACCCCATTTCCCGCTGGCATGCGGTTAGAAATTCAGCCCGATCCACCGCTTGCTCTCCCGCCGCAACCGTCAACCACGGGCTGCTTTGAGCTCGCGCTCGACCGCTTGGCACCTTCGTACCACACTTGTCTTTTCCATGGGCTTCAGTGCAGCCACCCGTAGTGGGGATCACGCGTGATTTGTCGTCTATTTTGGAATCGAAAGTTTAAATCGTTTGATCCAAAAACCTAAGATAAAGCTAGTTTTAAAAGGTGTTTGATTGCCGACGGGAAATTGTGACAGATTGTTCCAGCGAATGTGATGCATTTGCATTTTCAGTGAAGTTAACGTTGGAGTATTAATGGGTGTGTCAGTTAGTCATATGTTCCCTTCCAATATGATGAACGTGATTTGTACAAAACAATGTGATTTGTACTGTGTGAACTGTACATCCTCCTCTGGACCAATGCCTGACCAATGAGTCTCCGCCGATGACAAAACATTATAGACGTATTATTTATCTATGTTTGTGTTATTGAAACTGCTGCGCACACTCCAGTGGTCTGGCAGGATGCTGAGCCTGGAGGATGTCGACAGTTTAGTAGTAACCCAGTTATCAAATCTGCCTTCTGCCTCTGCCTGACCTGCCTATCTGACCCACTGATCCCTGCGTGTCTCAGTGTGTGAAATATGATTATGTGTAGGAGGATGGTGAAATTGTCAGATTTTGCAATGCAAGTGTGTGTGTGTGTGTGTGTGTGTGTCTGTGTCTGTGTCTGTGTGTCATCAGATAAGACAGTTTGACAGGCTTAAGAATAACTGCCTTGCCTACTGCCAGAACGGGAGGAGTGCTGTCTGCTTAATCTGTATGTGTCTGACACACACAAACGCATATATCCATAGTCTTACACTCACTCTCTGTCTGTCTGTCTCTCTCTCGCCGCCTTTCTCGCTCCGCCTCTCTAATCTAAACCCATCTTTCCTACCGACTCACCTCTTGGCATCCTTCCTCTGTTTACACACCGTGAACGCAGACTTCTGTCTGAGTCAAGAGACGCACCCGCGGACGTAATAAAAAAAAAACACCGTAATGTGTCCGGCTAGAGGGGCTCAGGGCACCTCTGGGGTCTAGTAGGACATGCAAGTGAAATGGACACCGCGGCATACCTTGGTCTTTATTGTGCGGAGACGGAGAGAAAGAGAGCGAGATGGGGAAAGAGGCTGTTACCACTGTGCCCACCATGACTCCATAGCCGCTGGCCTCAAAGTGTGTGTGTGTGTGTGTGTGTGTGTGTCTGTGTCTGTGTGCGGTTTGCAAATCCTTATGAGTCGAGGCCATGACTGTTGCGCTCCCGAGTTGCAGACGATTTTTGTCTGGCAGGAGGGTCCCAACGATATGACTGGCTCTGCACACAATACACATTTGCAGCCATGTGTGTTGTGTGTGGATGTCCCCACCAGGATATTGGGGGGGGGGGAGGCCAGCTGCAGCCTGAGGGTTGATTCTCAACATTAGTGCTAAACAGGAAGATCAGAGAGGGAATGCTAGGAATCTCGTGGGAAAGCCACTGACCATTTGTTTATTTACCCTCTGTTTGTCCCTCTTAATCTGAGGTCATTTATATATTAATACTTTTGTTTGCCCCTATATAATTTTAAATTTTTACATTACTTATTTCACATCAGTAGAAATCAGCCGATGATTTACTTTTATCGTTATTATAAATTATTAGTGAGTGCAAATGACTGTGCACTGGACTTTTAGGCGAACCAAAAATTGTAAACAAACGCCTCGCAATCGCGCCGGTTGCTCGTCTATCGGCCAGAAAATCTGAGGTAAACAAAACGCTTTTCTGGTTTTCGGACAAACTATATATAGGCTCTTGTTGACAAAGCTTCTTCACTTTTATGCAACATTGATCTACCGTGGGACGGAGCCCCCTTTCAAACATTGTCACTAAACAATTTACACAATTTATAAAAACTTCATGACTCATTTCTATCTTTTCATGTCTACCTGACTCAATATTGATTTCCCAGTGCGCCGCAAAACTCACCACCTTCAATATCCCATAATGTACTCTCTTTTTTTGGTTTGCTTCCCATGGTTTGTTGGGATCACGTTCACACTTGAACGAACCAGAGTTTGCTTGGAAGCGGACCGAGACCCCCGCTTCCACTCCACCCCAAACGAAGCGTACTATCAGGGCAAACGCTCCCAGGGTTTGATTTTAAAACAGACCAAAGAGCATCAGGTGTGACGGCACCCTACGTTTCTGGATCTTTGGACCTGCTGTGTCAAGAGTGTGTTGGGTTTGGCCAGAGAAGGCGTGTGCAGTGTGATTAGAGAGTGAGCTCGCTGCCAGAGCCGACAGTGGTTAACCCCTCCTACTCATCCTTCAGTGTCTGTGTGCAAAGGAAGGCCATCATTATTGGGGTGCTACCTCACTGCTGCGGAGCCAAAAGACCATCCTTCGATCAACGACTCTGTCTAATTTGTAGCGCTCAAACGACAAGAGTGTGAGAGCGAGAGGGGTGGGGAGGGAGGGAGGGTGGTGGCGGCATGGGACAGTAGGGAAGAGGAGACGGTACACTGTGAATCACTGTGAACTCCCTGGTGGAGAACTAGGCTTGTGCGTGTGATCCTGAAATGGCAGGCTTTGGGTTCAAATCCTGAGCTGTTGTCCCATGTCACTTTAAACAACAATGCTGCAAATGGAAGTTGGGTGCTAAATGAAATTGTCTACAAAAATAATGAAGATCGTCATCACATTGTTCATGTTTTGGTTACAGATTTGGTCACAGATGTCGCCACACATAACATTATTCAACTAAAAAATCTGAACCAACAGCAATCTGTTGGCCTTGTTCTCTGGCGCTGCTTTAGTCACACCATCCCTCTAAGGCAAAAGCTAACGGGAGAGGAATGACCAAACTGTGTACAGGAGCAATGTCCTCTTGGCATTTCTCCACTTTCACACAGGGCAAAGAAATGGGACAGCCACTGAAGCTAAGTCCTATCCAAACACTCACACCTCACCGTGACGTTGACATAACCTGCCCTTGCTTGCAGAACTGGGGAGCCATCAAATTTACCCAAGGTTGAGCCGAGTTGGCAGTTGGTACCTCATCATTTAGGTGTGTGACTGTGTGCGGGTGGGTGTGCACGTGTACATACTTGTATGCCAGTATGACTGTTGTTATGTCTGACACAAAATATTCTACCAGTCATCACACCCCTATGAGGTAATGGGCAAGTGAGCTATTGATACAGTAGGAGAAAGCACTCTGTCTAATTGGTGTTGATCTACATCTGCACCTCGGCAGATGCCAGTGAAGAGAGAGCCGAGACTGGAATTCACAGGGAGGATTGTGGGTCAGACTATTGGATACATGGCACATTGCCACATGTCGACGTACATTACGTTGATAAATCCCCCTATTTCAATTCCAACAGATGACAGTTCAAAACCTATTATGTTTTGTCATGACACATTTTAGGAAAAGGGTCTGACTGTTGGGTGGAACGAAAGTGACACATCTGTTTATCGTTATCCATCTCAAATGATTTTAGATTTTTATAAGTAGGACACAAGGTTTTCTTATTGAATTTGGGCTTTCAGAAAAAGCTACACCACGGAGGAACCCAACCTTACCGAAACACTGCTTAGACATTCTTCGGCAAATCCCTAATCAATCCACAAGACACTGGAGTGAAAGTATGACCCCATTTGGACATGGAGAGACTCCAAGCCTCACATTTTCATGAGATTTGAGCAACAATCTTGCAGTTTGGCAAGGCTGTCGTAGGAATGTATCTTTTATAAGCTGCTCAAAAAAACAGATTGATGTTCATTCCCTGAAATTACTCACTTTTTTTTTAATTCTCTTTTTTTTTAATGCATGTGCTGCATCTGTTTTGCATTTATTGGTATGAAGAAACAATTTTCGGTCCACACAATATGGATGAACCGGTCTTAAAAAGTTTTATATCATCACGTGTCAGAAAAGCTGTAAGTTATAATCGGTCAACCCACAACCGCCTCGGACGGTCCTCCCAACTGACATCGAGCTGACGCAGTTTGTGCTGAACTTTGCTCAGTTTAGGGCTCGACGTGTTACCATGTGTTTTCCGGGCTTCGGTTGACATTTTCTTCTGAAAGGGCGAAGATGCTAGGATGTCATTATAAGTGAGTTGTGCTAACCCTAACCACCCAACCCATGAATCAAGCTGTGTGCCCTTGGTATGTTATGACTGCATGTTTTTGTCAAGGCAATGTTGTGCATATGTCACTGCCGCTGTTGTGCACTGAGATTCCAAGTGCTCAAGCGTGAGTATGGGGAACATCTTGTGGGTATAGAGAGGGAGAGGCATTATATGCTAGACTGGGGACGTCCTTAACAATAGTAAAAGCCAGTGTACAAAGAGGGATGAGAGGGAGACGGCGAAAGGAAAGCACAGAGGAAATGTTTTATGCCCTCCATCTGAGAGCTTTTCTTCCTGGCAGACAAGCTCCTGACCTTTTCGCCCCACAGACAATGAATCTACTTTAGTTCCTCCACACTAACCCTGTCCCTCCAGGCTGTGTGTTTGTGTGTGTGTCGTGTGTGTGCGTGTGTGTGTGTGTGTGTGTGTGTGTGTGTGTGTTATGAATGTTAGATAAATGTGTCACTTCTGTATTGGGGTCCTTGTCTGCTTGATATATTTTATTTGACTTGCGCACATGCTTCTATTGATGTGATGTTGTGTGTGTGTGTGTCTGTGTGTGTGTGTGTGTGTGCGCATGCACTTATCTATGCGATCTTTCTTCATTCCCAGGCGAGTCTGGATTGGGTAAATCCACGCTCATCAACTCTCTCTTCCTGACCGACCTGTACTCCAAGGACTACCCCGGGCCCTCCCAGCGCATCAAGAAGACCGTGCAGGTGAGAGGCCAGCCAGTGTGCTCTCCACACTTCCACCACTTCCACCTGACGCACACAATGTCTCTCCTGTATATCTGGTCCCGCTCAAAACCCCTGGCTGCAGCCCCATGATGGGAACATTGTAGATTAGCGACAGACAAGATGAGATCGTAATGACATAATAATCAAACTGCCTTCAGCAATCAAACATTATAAGCAGAAGCTAAGCCTAATGCCAGCAGAGCTATGTTGCAGGAAAAAGTCGCAATTGCTTGCCAAGCGTGTGAAGTAGTTATCATTTAAATGAGTTTAAACAAAATACAACAAGATGCAATGAACCTTATTTCCACACAACCAGGGTTGGTGGTAATTGCTTTCGGTACAGCGTGGTTCAGCTCTGGGTGCCCAACCAGCCACCACCACTAACCATATAAACATATAGATATTTAAGGCATTCAACTGGGCAACACACAGATACAACAGTAAAGCAGGAGAACAAACATGGCGGTAAGTGCATGGTAGGGCTGGGCGATATGGCCAAAATCTTCTATCCCGATATAGGTAATTTAATATCATGATAACGATATATATCACGATATAACATGCTTTCTGGTAATTCAATAAATGGTCTATATAAAATAACCACATGGTAAAGCCTATTTTTGTATACTCCTGTGTGAACTGTAGTATCTTCTTTTTTTCCCCCATCACTTTACTATAATGCAGCCTCTAAAACCAGGTAAAGATGACACTTATGTTGCGATATCCATATTACGATATCCACAATCTAAGACGCTATATAGTCTCATATCGATATATCGCCCAGCTCTGGTGCAATGCCCCGCTGCACAGCGAGGCCTGGTGCTGCCTGTTGTGGATCAAAGTCAGAGACTGAAGTTTTGCTGTGTTGTTCTTGGCCTAAATCGTGGCCAGGTTTTAATTACAAAGGCCTTTGCAACAGCGGTTCTCGGTTGTAGTGAAATACTATGTAGTCATTTGTTATACTCAGGATGAAGTAAAAGGATGCATCATTTCATTTTTATGCAGATGATAGTTATTTATTGCTGCGCATCTACGCTAGGTAAGGCCTTTGAATACTTGCAAACTGCTTTTAACAAAGTGCAAGCTCAGCTTCACCAACTGAAGCTTGTACTTAATGCGGAAAAGACCAAATGTATGGTCTTCTCAAACTCTAGGAAGAGGGAATCAAACCTGAATATTGGAACAGTTCAGGGGGTAACTATTGAACAAGTTTCTTCCTAAAAAAATATCTTGGTTTTTTAATGGATGACCAACTCTCTTTTAAGCCTCACATACATAACCTGGTAAAGAAACTTAAACTGAAGCTAGGTTTTTATTTTAGGAACAAGTCTTGTTTTTCTCTTTCTTCTAGAAGAAAACTAGTTGATGCCACATTTCTCACAAAAACGGACTATGGTGATCTTTTGTACATGAATGCCTCATCTCAGAGTCTTCAAATGCTGGATTCTGTATATCATGGTGCCTTAAGATTCATCTTAAACTGCAAGCCCCTCACTCATCACTGTACATTATACTCAAATATGAACTTGCCATCTCTATCAATATGCCGGCTTAGTCACCTTTATATCTTTATCTACAAAGCTATCATGGGCAGGTTACCAGTTTTCGTATCTGACTTGTTGCCATTTAAACAGAGTTCATATGGCCTGAGGTCTCAGGATATTGTTTTATTGAACGTCCCACAAGCCAGGACAGAGTTGTTTTAAAAGGGCTTTCATGTCTGCTGTTATCTACTTGGAACAATCTACAGGGCAACCTCAAGCTAAAGTGTTTAATTCCATTAAATTAATTTATGTCTGGTTAAAACTATAGAACATGAGGGTACCCATACGTGCAAATGTTATGAGTAGTTTATCTTGTCTAATGCCCTGAAATTGCACTTGAGTTTGTGTACGTCTTATATTTAGTTTAGTTTTAATTGTTTTATACTGTATGTGCTGCTGCTATCCTGGCCAGGTCTCTCTTGAAAAATAGATTGTATATCTCAATGAGACTAACCTGGTAAAATAAAGGTTATTATTTATTTAACATGCCTGTTGGGTATAGTTGCAGTATTTATACAGTATGGGGCATTTACAATGGCACAAATGTCAAACCTAAGATAAGTTATTGATATCATGGAACAGACTCACCCCATGTCAGTTGCAAAATGTCTTATTTCAGCATCAATCTCATGTTAGGTAGTATACAAGAGCCAGTCCAGTTTGGGTGAAGACCATCATGCCTAAACACCTAACAGCATGGGTCTGTGAGTCCAGGAGAGTGTTGAGGATCATAAAATGTGCTTTCAGTATTTCTGACTGCTCTGCTTTGATGTCATTAGAGCCAACATGAAGAATGACAGAATGATTGAAGGGAGTTCAGATTTAATGTCCAGAATGTGAGCACCAGGGAAGCAGAGGGTTTGGGCTTTAGGGAGGGTATAATGTATAATGTATTTCATGTACTATTCTTGTAGTAAAAGTAAACACCATAATATCAGGTTTAACAATATGTTTATTGAGAACATTTCAATGTACAACTTTCTGGATGGAAGTTTAATGCATTTTGCACATTCCGATATTATTTAAAAAGAATGCATGAAACCCAAAGACGGTCATATCTTTGGGTTTCATGCATGATATTAATTACCATTAACAGGAAATACAAAATTGTAACACATTTTCAATGCAGGTCTATTAGATAATAGTATCGCTTGAATTTGTTTGGTTCAAGTACAACATCCATGAGATGATTAAAAATAATGAAAAAAATGATAAAGATTAAAGGAGTGCATTGTACACAATCCATTAAATAAAACTAATTTCAAACACACAAAAAACCCACAATTTCCACATCCTGCATATGACAACAGAAATGGAAAGGACAATAAATTACATTTTTAAATTAATAGAAAACACACAAATGAAAACAATGTCAATAAGTTATCATTTTTAAACAAAGGAAAACGTACCAGCTGAACATTCATATTAGACCCTCACACAGAGAAAAAAGAAAATGGCAACCACATATTACTTCCAAACTAATGACCATGTTAGTCCATGCCCATCATCATCGTCATCATCATCATAAGCAACCTGAGGAGTTCACATTAAATGTGCCGAGCGGAGAAGCTCTCAGTGCATATAATTCACAGTCCCATGTGGCCGTTAACACCCAAAACCGCAGAGGAGTTAAGCCGTCGCCATAGATGCAAGCCAGAATCTGCCAGCTGAGAAATTATTCAGGTCACCCCCCCCGTTCTCAGCCTCAGTTTGGACGTACTTATTTTAAGATTTTGTGCCACCCCAAAACGTTTCTTCCTTGTAAACATAAAGATTTTCCTCCCCATGCACACACACAACATTGTGTGGCCTTTAAGACAATGGCTAAGCTTCCATGCTATTGCTATTACCAACCTCTAGTCCTTGTACACCGTCTGCTGACCCCCACTCCGCTCGTCATGCATGATGTGCCTCCTGACGTGGATGCGTCGCACCCGCCTGTCTCCCCCGCCGCCACTGCCCCCCTCCTCCTCTGATTGGCCGGTGCCGGGCGACGAGCCGGGGCCCCGTGGGTCCAGGAGGGCCAGTCCTGAGCTGCCGGATCCCCGTCCCCCCGTCTCGTAGATGAGGATGTTGAGGGTCTCCTCAAAGATGCGGGCCTCTGGGAACTCCACCTGGAGGGGGGGAGAGGTGGGACCCTGGGGTATTATATTTGAAATATAATACCCCAATATTCTTCTCCATGTTGGTACTACTGCACAAGCCCAGCTGACATTTAGTCTTCCAAAGCAGACTGAAAATCTGCTTTAGAAAATGCTAGTCTTCAATGTGGATGGACAGCGTTTCATGCGTGCGGATGCAAAGGTGTCTAGCTCTTCCCAGTGTTTTTCTGTAGTGCTTTGGTGAAATCTCATATCAGTCTTCTTCATCGTCTCTACTCCATGTGTTCCTAGGCAATGTTCGGTCATGGTATTCGTTCAGTTTTAAAACGAACAACGCCCACTCCCTTTCTTACCTCCCTTTCTTACCTTGGTCTGCTTCTTCTCTGTGGCATAGACGATGGAGGTGCAGCAGACTTCTGCAATCTTGCGCCCTTCCCCGTAGAATGACCAGCAGCAGATCTCATCCCCGAGCACGTCCTTGACGAACAGCACGCGTCCGTTGAAGCGAAGGCCCAGCTTGTCGAAAAGCTCAATGTTCTTCAGGAGGTTGTCGTCCGAGTTGCTGCCCACAGGTGTGCAGAGAGACCAAAGGCGGGTTAGGTCATGGAGAACAACAACAATAGACTGAAACATTGTCCACAACTGTTTCAGTATGTTTCAAACAGGCCACAGAGTCAAGATGTAACGTTCAATCCTTTATTCAAAGGCTCAAGCAGGATACCCAAAATCACCAACACAATCCTTCAGGGGTGACTGCCTTCAACAACACACAGAGCTGAACTCTACAGAGCTCAACTCACCTGACTAGCTTCACAGGCCTGAACTCCACAGGGCTAATTTACTGATTTATGGGGCGGCAGTAGCTCAGTAGGTAGAGCGGGTGGACAGAGCGGGTCGTCCACTAACCATAGGGTCGGCGGTTCTATCCCCTTGATCCCCACTTCCAAACTGTCTGCATGTCGAAGTGTCCTTGAGCAAGACACTGAACCCTGAACCCCAACTTGCTCCCCGGGCGCTGATCATATGTACAGTAGGATGGGTCAAATGCAGAGAACAAATTTTGTTCCCAAACATGGGAATGACAAATAAAGACCGAAAGGAAAGGTCCCAATACTGCAACTGACTCAACTCCTCACATACAAAAGTATTACAAAATACATGGCTAGGGCGGGGCTATCGGAGGCTCCCCCATTGTTACCTGTAAACACACCTTCTCTAGGCTATACAACACAAAAAGGTGCATCCCCTGTATTTCCTATTGGGTTAATGTAATTCGAACAAGCCAAGCACAAACTGGTCACTCCGTGTCTAGATTGAACAGCAAATGGGGATGTGTTACCTGGGTGAGATTGGCACACAACCCAGTTGGTCTGTGGGGGATTTGTTGATTGACTGAGACATGAAAGGGAGGTTGATTAATGCTAAGCCCATCACCTCTATTGTATCCTGATCAACTTATAATGAGTGATGTTATATACAGACCCTCCAGGATTTTGCGATGTTGCGATTTGCAACATCAACGCAACATCAGCCAATCCCCGCAAATGCAGGGCGGTGTTGCAATTTTAACCAATCACCGCAACTTTCCCGCAAATTTGACCAATCATTGGCTAAGGAAGGCGCACAGCCCCGGGAAGCGGCAAGGTCGGAGCGGGGGGGGGGGGCACTGTAAAGCCAGAGGCCGAACCCTTCCAAGCCAGTCACGGCGCACCGCTGCGGAGGAAATGCGCCCGACGGGGGCCGGAGCCGACTCGGGCGGGGGTCGCCGACTAGACGATCCTCACAACACCGAGCCGCCGTACCGTAACCCGCCGGGTTGAGTCCCCCGGGTTGCAGACTGCACGGACCCCACCCGTTTACCTCTTAAAGACCGGGTAAAGGCAATTCCATGTTTTCTTTCAAAGCACAATAAATGTGTTGGAAAATAGTTGCTGAAAACATTGTGAAAGACTTTGAACGATGTGTTACTGAAATGTGGAGT
>JAOPJI010000079.1:6821078-6838329 GCA_027122695.1 Merluccius productus
CCCCCCCCCCCCCCCCCCCCCCCCCCCCCCCCCCCCCCCCCCCCCCCCCCCCCCCCCCCCGCCCCCCACCCCCCCCCGCCCCCCCCCCCCCCCCCCCCCCCCCCGCCAACACCCCCCCCCCCCCCCCCCCCCCCACTAACCCACTCATCCACCCACACATCAAGACATAATGGGTCTGGATTGCGTGTTTAAGGGGCCGGCTGTACGAGAGCGGGTCTCCGGTTGCCTGTGTGATGGCTGTTGGCCCTCATGCAGGCTGACAACAGCCCTTCATCACTCCGCCCAAACACAGAGCAGCAGCAGCCTGCGGTGCGGGGGCCACTCAGGTGCCGCCTCCGGGTCCATCGATTCACTAGAGCGAGGGAGGAGGAGGAGGAGGAGGAGGAGGAGGAGAAAGGGGGAGGGAGAGGGTGGGGGAGTATTGGGTGAGCTCAGCAGGGGGTTCACCGGTCCGGGGACAGGCTGCGATCAGAACCAATCAGCTTCTGCTCTTCAGTGCAGCGAAGCTTTCCAGCCATGATGGATCGATTGGATCTAGCGGCGTCTCAAGCGCGGCGTTTACGCCACAAGGGAGCGTCTGCATTTGTTTGCTTTAAAATCAACTTCAATGAATCACACGGTGTTTTTCTCTCTTTTGTCCTTCACATTGACAAGGGATCTCGTTAGTTGGGACCCACAGGAGTCGGTCTACTGCAAAATGTTTTGTCTTTATTTCGCGCCGCGTTTACAGTTAGCTAACTCAAGCTAACTGCTAATTGAATCCAAACAACAGCTTCCTGTCTTTTCTTTCTCTTCTTGTGTATGCCAATGCCCACAAATCATGTATACCAACAAATCGTCGGTCATTAAATAAGTTCAGAGTCCCCCTTCTTTAAAAAGTATTCTTTCGTCGGGTTTGTTTGTCGGTCTTGCTCAACGGGAGACACAATATGAGCAGCGCGCCGGTCGCTGAAGGTCAGCGTCTAACAAGATCCTAGGAGACACTTCGGCGGGTTTCGGACCCGCCAGCCTCACTGATGTGCCACCAGAGACGCCGCGAAGCTCGGCGGCTAAAAAAAGCTTCCTCTCCCGAGACACAATGTACGAAGGAAAAAGTATTAGGTATTGACCTCAACACCGTGGGGACGTCCGCATCCACCGTCTGCGAGAATCGACCTTTTGATTTGATTTGCTTTTTTCTATTAGGAATTTAAAAGCACAAACGACTCCAAGCGAGTCTCCAGATGCAACAACCCCCAGAGGAAAAGCACTTAAAAGCATCACTTAAACCACTTATTTCCAAAGTGGTCCTCGATGGAAACAAACCTTTACATACGAGCTATGCTAATTCCTTTCTTTATTCATACGCTTGCACTCCACGACAGGCAAGATGACATTGTGTGCAGAGACTCCTGGCTAACGTCCTTGAGTTACATCTAGGCCAGAGCATCGTGCACCAGGAACGCCGAACATCAAGAGAAGTATGAGTAATATTTAGTATTAGTAATAATCGGCTCCTTATATTAATAATATAAGGAGCCGATATCCGTTTCAAAAGGCAACATCTACGCTTCGTACCGCACGTCGAAAACACAGATGCACTCAATCACAAGGTCCAGCGAAGCGGAGGTGACAGCCTCTCTTTAAACCGGGTTTAATGAAGAGTTTAATGGGCTGTGTGACTAATAGGTAGACAGAGATGATATATTCTGTGTGTGTGTGTGTGTGTGTGTGTGCGTGTGTGTGTGTGTGTGTGTGTGTGTGCGCTGTCCTTTTTGCTTCGGTCAGTAAATCCAGGCGACAGGCGCATCACCGCAAAACACTCCTGGAGCAACGATGGCGGACGCTTTCCAAAATGCCTCGATAATAATGAGCTTTTATAATAATGTCTGTATAGCAGGTTGTCATGCACATGGTTTAACGGCGGAGAGCACCACTTAGTCAGGTGTGTGTGTGTGTGGCGGCTGCTAGCCTACATTTATACTTTATACTCCTACGCATGCAAACTCTGTAGTGAAATAGGAAAACACGATGCTGCTTCTGAGGAGCCGCTTCTGCATATCGTTGAATGATGTGCAGCCGAGGCTTCGAGCGCAGATGAACCCCCGCTGAACCGAACAATTTATTGCGTAATGTTTTGGACAGTCCTCTCTTGAAGAAGTGATCCTTGCCCC
The DNA here is from genome assembly GCA_027122695.1 of Merluccius productus. Taxonomy (NCBI): domain Eukaryota; kingdom Metazoa; phylum Chordata; class Actinopteri; order Gadiformes; family Merlucciidae; genus Merluccius; species Merluccius productus. Next base: position 6,823,232 of record JAOPJI010000079.1, read on the forward strand.
CAATGTGTTCGGATAAAGGATTCCAAAAATAAATGCAATTTCTTTGAGTTTCAAGATCATTTGGTCTGTCTCGTATCCGTCAGACTGTGTTTACTCTCCTGGCGCAAAGACGATTTGAAGGAGTCTGAGTCGTTCCTCAAGGCTAAAAGCGAGACAGATGAGCTAATGGCTAAATGGTATTTTACGACCAACCAGGTAGTAAAACGCCGCTTGTTTCAAGGATACCAAGGTGAAACGTACAAATTACTGACGGGGGTAAAAAAGGAAATAGCTATCAGCTTCTAATTAACGTTTTGTCCCTCTTGGGAGGATTATTGGTGGATGCATTAAAAAACGAATTAGAGAAACAAGCTTTATCATTAAAACCTTTAAGAAGTACAAGAAATACCCGCGTATGACCGACATGATGAGATCAGTAGCAAACTCCAGTCATGGCATCAACAGGAAGTGAATACGTTGAGATGATCCCTACAGTCTCCCTGACAGACTTTGCAACACATTTCATTCAGACCCTCCAGGATTTTGCGATGTTGCAATTTGCAATTTCAACGCAACATCAGCCAATCCCCGTGAATTCAGGGCGGCGTCGCAATTTTAACCAATCACCGCAACTTTCCCGCACATTTGACCGATCATTGCAGTACTAACTTAATTTTAACATCAGGAAAATCGCAACTTTCGCAACTTTTATCGCAACTTTCACTTCCTCTCGCACTGTAATCGCAACAAAAGCCTACAAAACACCGCAACTTTCATCGCAATTTTTTGGAAAAGCTCACGCAACATCAGGCATTTTAGGCCGCAACAATCACAAAAAAGAAATCCTGGAGGGACTGTATATACGAAATGCCCCACACACAGTGGCGTTATACTATAAGCTATAAGCTTAACCCTCTCTCGGACGCGGCCATCAACATCAACCGTTGCCCAGACGGAGCTCCACACATCCACACACACCTTGGCGTTATAATATAAGTGTCCCGAGAAGCTTAACCATCTCTCGGACGTGGCCATCAACATCAACCGCTGCCCAGATGGCGCTCCACACATTCACACACACCTTTGTCGTGACATTGCGTATCCGAAACGGCACTTGGATGTCACGAAAAGAACGCCACCTGCGTTCGGAGCAGAGTGGAACGTTCACAACAGTCTTACAGTTTATAGTCACACTCACTTATTTTAGTAACATTGACAAAATGGCATAGATTATTATGTTGACGATCATATAAGACATATTACCACATTAAAAAACAAACGATTTTGGGTTCACTGACACTTTAACACTGGTTTTTCCCTATTCCATTTGCAAATACCTGGTGTAGGAGTACTTGTTGTTTCCTCTGTTGTTTTGTAACTTCACCACAGGCTGGGAATGAGGAGCAGACAAAGCATGAGGTAAACTGTTAAAATGGTACAGGCACATTCTGCTTTGGCTGATAACGACACATTATAGAGCAAGTATACATGCAGATAGGGTTTCATCTCTCCATCACATCAGACAAGCCAGTACAACTCCTCATTACTGGAGTGGGCAAATGCAAATACAATTTATTGCAAGAAATTATGGAAAAGCAGTTATTGGAAAAACACATATGTACTCTTGCCAAACACTCTTGGCAAGAGTACATATACTGTACTCTTGCCAAGAGTACAGTATATTTGTTTTAATTTTCTCATCTGTATGTATTAGCACGGGCCTTGTGAGCCTAGATATCAGAGAAATGGTGCTAACACTTTGCAGGGTTGTGAAGTTGGCAGTTACAGAAACACCTTGATAAATGTACTTAAGGTTATCCTACTCCTTCTCACCTTCCTACAGGTAGCGATCATCTTCTGCTCTTCTTTTGCCGAGGTGATCATTGGAATACGACAGACGCCTTCGTAGACATCCTTCTGTTTCTAAAGGTGGAGAAACACAGGCGCTCGATCCGATGCTTCATAATGACTGTTTGACACCAGCTGAACTACGACTACAGCTGAGTAAATAAACAGGGAGAAGTGTTGAGGTTAAAATATGTGTCCTTGCGTTGACATAGCAGTCAATTATTTGTATAACTTTTCAAAGGGTTGAAATTGAACATCTGCCACCAGCCAAAGGCGGATAGATTCGACTATTTGGCACTTAAAACCTTTCCGGTATGTATATTAAAACAATTAAGGGTTTTTCCACTCTGGCACGTAAAAAGACAAAATTCTAAGTTAATTTTAGACCCTAAATCTGGAATAAGGAATATATATAATACCTGCATGGCATTCTGGCAGTGTTGGACCAGGCCTTGGACCCTGTAATACTGAGCCTCCTTCAGAACTTCCTCCAGTTCTCTGCTGTCCTCAGGAAGTGGCACTGAGCCGTCTCGCAGGAAGTTTAGAACCAGTCCGAAGTGGCGTCCACACCTATCCAACACTACCCAACCTGAAGTGAATTGATTGAAATTGAGATTATATAGCAAGATGCCTAAACACTACCTGCTCCTTAATGACATAGAAAGACGAGACAAGAATAGTGACTAAATAGTGGAACTAATGAAGGACAGTACACCCACCCTCTGGGTCTATTGTGGCCTCTGTGTCCCCGGTGCAGATGCTCCTCAGCAGGCTGTCCTCCTTGCTCAGGGTCTGGACGGTGGTGTAGTGCAGCGAGCCGCTGACGTTGAGCTTCACGTACTTGCTCCCCAGTAGCCCTCGGCCCCCGCGGCTACCGTCCGGGTCCAGGCAGGGGGGCAGGGAGATGGGGCTCGGTGTGGCCCCAAGACCTGTCGCTCTCGCAGCGGAAGCCTCCGCAGACATTGGGACTAGAGAATCGGCCAACTGAAGAAAAAATTAAGTATTTTATTATTTAAATTTGTATTCCTCTTTTTCAAAGAATTGTGCTATGGTACATTACCATACCATCATCGTGTCTCACAGAGCCAGCCTTTCAATCAGATAACCCAAGTCTTTATACTCTTGTTGTATCACAAAAAACCTGAGACTTCAGAAATGCTTGAAAAAGGTCCTTACAAAGTACACAAAAAAACATTAGCTCGTTATAAAACTGAACTTGTATGGCAATACACAATCAAAATACTGTCAGTTCAATAGAAATAACAAAAATAACAAAATGGAAAGAAGATCCCAGCGTTTTCCTTGACAAAACTCAATTAATAAATGTGTTGTGTGTGTCGTTCACACAACACATCTAGGCGTGAAAGAGGGGTACTGATTAGGAAACGTATTTTTACATGGCTTCGAATAGCTCCACACGTACCTTAAATTCAGAAATGTTGATATGAGGGAAATATCATGTCAGTCAGCATGCATATTGAATGATACATACACGACTTTTATCGCGCCCGAAACTATGTATAAATCGGAAACGGAAAGAGTTCATATACATTTTGGGTGTAATAAAAAGTGTTTTTTAAACAAACGGAGAATAACGGCTCCAAGTTACAACTATCTCCAATGGAGTTAGATGGGACTGTCCCGAGATAAACATCTCGAAGGCAGAGTATCTATGGGAACACAGGGGCAAGATCTCTGGCCAGGGTTTGCATTACCTGTGTTCACAGCGCTTATACACCACTGACATTTCAGTGTTTCAAGCTAAATGTTTTGCCCAAGTTTTTAGCAAACATGTCTAAAGTAGATGTACATTAACCACACATAGCATATGGCCAGCAATGCAATTTTTTAATAATCAAACGGCGAACTTACCCCACAAACATTCAATGAAGTAACGTTAATTCAATTAAACGTCGATGACCCGTCAATATTTAGCCAGCCTTATTAGGAAGCTAAATAATATTGCACGGCAGCGTTTTTGTTAACATTTGGCAATTCATGTCCAAAGTGTGAGGAGCTGGGTTTCAAAATAAAACGATATACAAACTGATAAGTTACCGCTTCTTACTTGTATCGCAAGAAATAAAGAATAAAATGATCAAGATTTTTACGAAATTGTAATCTAAGCTGTTAAATTAAAGGACATTTCTAGTGGATAATTCAGGCACAGCCCTATCTTCGTTTGATAAGGGACTTCCGCTGAAATACATGTTATTCATCCGGTTCACATTGGGTTAGTGGTGGCGCTAAGAGCTGATCAGAGTTAACTATCGCCACCTAGTGGTTTAAAAGAGTGGTTCTGAGAAACCTTTGATTTCACTAGCAGTTGTTCATTTAGCTTGTGTTTCAATCACGATACATTTCTTTTGCCTTCATTTTCTTTTATTTATAGCTCGTATAATACTAATACTACTACTAATAATAATAATCATGATAATAATAATATTAACATTGTTGATCGATTATTTCAGAAACCAATGCATATTATGACCAGGGAACACAACAGTAATAACACCATTCAACAGACTTTATTTCAAGTTCAGCAAAAGGAACTCCTTTAAAAGAGTGTGTATCTAAAGCAAATAAATACTACTAATGATAACAAAAGAATTTTCTCTACAAAGCCGTCGCCCCAGAATTCTTCATATGACAGTGAAAGGCGCTAAGTTCACTGTTCAAACAGTTGTAAATAAATGTATTAGAGCAAGCAGCCAAGTTTGTAGTCCCTCCCCCCCCCCCCCATCAACATAGTGCATACAACATCAAATCTGATAACAATGTAAATGTCCAATAACTATAATGGTACGTTTCAGTAGAAGCAATGTAATTTACAATCAGTGCATGCTGTGTGTACGCATGTACGCATAATGACATTCATGGCTTTATGCCACCACCGGAATCCACATTGTCATGTGAAAATTACACTCCAAAAACAGCAAAGATTAGAATGAAATGCTGGCTTTTTAAATATCCATGTCATAAACACTATGGCAACAAGAGATGAAACACTCAAGGACATTAAATTATTCAACATTATATTTTGGCACAGATTTTTTCATTACAGATATATAATGAAAATAGACCCCGCCCCACCATGTATAAGTGTATATATTTATATATTTATATATATGAGCCTCAATAATAGGTTAAATATTTACATTCAATGTATGTGTCTTTATGTGATACAGAAACAGTACGGATACAGGGGGAGAAACAAATAAGAAATACTGATGATTAATGAGAATTATGTCTTATGTATCTATGGATGTATCTATGCATCTTTATTGAAATTTAGATTGAATGTGAATTGTTAATAAATAAAATGAACCATAATGTTTGTTTGTTCATGCCTGTTTTCGCTCACTAGCGTCTTAGTATTGCCAAGTTTTCACATTGTTTTGGTACTTTGTCGTTAAAGGTTTTTTTTCTATTCTATTTGAGTCTATTTGATTTTTTTCATAAGGCACCAATCCTAATGATGGAGCAACCCGGGCCGCGGAGGGAGGAACCCCGCACCCTGTGGATGGAGTCACATGACAGGGTGGTGTTTAGGTCACGGTGGGTACTACAAAATAAATAGATGGAGAAGAGTATTACAGGGGTACTATGGCCATCTTAGAGTATGTTGTTTTTGTTTCTGATTGAGTTGAATCTTTGTGGTTTGGAATCCGAAACAGTTTTGTTTCTCTCTCTCACTTCTTTAGATGGATACTTCATATTCTCGTGTATCCTAGAGAGAACAAGAAGAGAAAGATAGTTAGAGAAAGTTTCGTTTATTTTACCATACAACTGTGATAGTATTTTTGCAGATTTTTGTATGTTATACACATTGTTAAATAATCTAGCGATTTTTATCACTGCTAAATTATATGTTATCGATAATATCGATAATAACATAGATAATGTGAAAAATATGAACCTTTCATAGTGTTTAGAGACTCACCCCAGCCTCATACAGAGGGTTGTTGAAATCTGACTCCACTGTTATCGGACTATAAGAGTGTGTATGGGAAAACGTCTTCCAGAAAAGAGGCTTCCATTCCAGTCTACAGATGCTGCAGACGAGAGAGACAGAGAGAGAAGAGACACACACACAGACAGAGACAGAGAGATAGAGACAGTGTCTGTTTTTAAGGTGTACATTAACACATTCAAATAGGGCATACTGACTAAGAGGCCATTGATTGTCCATCAGTGGGAGAAGTGAGGTGCTGAAGCAGAAATATGAATGAACAAACCAAAGCAATGTTTTTAGTTGGAGAGCTTCATCATATTGGGGGTGTTTTGCCTAAGGGCAATCAGACTCCACACCAAAGCACAAAGTGAAGGCTCCTGAAGTCTGACACAGTCACCATGAGATGGGAGGATATATCATAAGGCTCTGCAGTGAGGTGTTAAAATAAAGACAAACAACAACAACAACAACAACAACCAAGTAGATGGAGTTGAACCAACACATTCAAATCTATGCACCATTTACTGCTATTTACAGCAGATCATTTATTCACTAGAATGTAGTCATTTCACAGACACTTATCCAAAAGCAAATGACAGTTAATTTATTTAAAGCATGTCTTTATTGAGCATGAGGTTGGCCTCATGCTCTGGGATGTTTACAGGTAGACTGTGGACATTTGGGTATGAACCCTCAAAATTTCAGCTGGGAGTCTAACCTCTAACCACTGCAGTGATTACACTACCCTGCTTTACTGACTCCAAAACAGGAATGTAATTGGGTATTTTACCACGATACCACTACCACTCGAGTCGTTTACACTCAACTACTTTACCTTCATGAGAAGAGGTTGTGTTAATGAAATTCAATAATTTCCTCTGATTATAATGATAAAAATGAATTTGGCTCAGCCCTGGAATACATTTTTACCAAATGGAGAACCTAAGATGTGTATTTAAAGAATAGTCCCTAACAATATTTCCAACTACAGCATGGGTTTTGTACATTTTATATTGAATACATTGGTCAATGTTGAAGTGAAATTGTGAATATTGCCCAAGCCTTATTGGGATTGTACAAGTTTGAGTACCTGCAGTCTCGGCTCAGCCCAATATATCTCGACCCTTATATATCCTGTTATATAACTGTTCAACTGCTCAAACCTCCACAGAAGTGGAAATCCTAATGGATGAAGCTAAGAAAATGTTGTGGCATAGAGTAAGAGAGCATTGCAGAAAAAGCAAGCATGAAGTGGTGTGAGGTGTGACAAAATGAACATACATGGTGGTAAACAGGCACGTAGATTCTGGTTGGTTGAGGACAGCAGAATGACAATGGTGAGTGACGTTTGGATGAGCCAATGAATGAGTAAGATCTGAAAAACAAGAACCAAAGCCCTCAAATAGGTTACGGTCCCTCCTGCATAAGTTATTACTTAATAAAATGACTTGAAGTAACCAAATAATAATTTGATAAAAGTCCCAACAGAAGTCAATTTAGTTGGAATTGTATGGCGAGTAACTGTAATGTTTTTTGTTTTAGCTTAAATTGGATATTTAAAAAAAATCTATTTAAGGTACACTGTGTAGAATTTAGTGGCATCTAGCGGTGAGGTTGAAGATTACAATCAACTGAATACCCCCCCACCACCACCTTTCCAACGATGTAGGATAAACTGTGGCCTGTACTGCCTGTAAGGTGCCAGTAGGTGCAATAAATACCAGAAAACTAATTAAATACATGGTCCAAATCTCAACGAGTACTCGTGTTTTAGTTTTGTTTGAGTCTGCAATAGTTTCACCAATGTACACATTTAGAAAGTCACCTGGATACAGTATGTGTGTTACATTCACACTGGAGCCCCACTGGCCATGCCGTTTTTTTACCTGCTTTTTCCTGTTGTAGAGATAGCAGGATACACTTCTAAGCAGCCATTTTAATGTTATATCCATTGGGGACATTTTGTAAGACGTATCGGTTTAATTACGCAATTACTCATAGCTGTGATCGTCTTGATCACTGTAATTTGGAGAGTAAATATCTGTTGAATATCCAATATCTTTCTAACTTTCTAAAAAAACACTTTCAGATGCCATAAACTGCTTTAGAGATCTGATTATTTTAATACGCCACCACAGTAGTGCTATGCTGCTATAAATGTCACAGTCAGATGGTTGGACGTTCCTGGTGGGATATACTACAATGAACTGTTGTAGAGGTAGTGGGTTACACTTCTAAACAGCAATTTAATTCAGAACATTTTGTAACGTGAGACATATCTGGTTTAATTGCACTTTAGTTAGGCTATTGTTTAGAGCAGCGTACTTTGCCTATTGTGTGTCAGTGTGGAAATATTGACCAAACGATGGCTCTATAGAAAGGAGTGCTGCTGTCTCCTGGGCAGGTAGACACCGCTAGACACACGGGACTCCGGTGATCACCGGTGATCACGTCTTTAGTTCACCATCTCACATATCTGATATTGAGATTATTTTAATATACCACCACAGTAGCGCTATGCTGCTATAAATGTCATTTTCAGTTTTGATGTCGGGACGTCCCTGGCGGGCGGACATTATTGTAAAATGTATTGTATGCGGGGAAACTCCTAAACTACTAAACGTTGGCGAACAAACCTATTTTAGTCTCAATAACAATATGCAATCGCAAAGGCTTTATTTCTCTACAGCTTTTTCTTTGTCCGTCCTGGGCTACTGTAAAAACATGGCGGTGCAACATGGTGGCCTCCGTGGAAAGCAACCCGCTCCCCATGTGGATATAAACGGCTCTTTCTAAGTGAACGAAAACACAACGATTATTTTCAGGTCATTATACACTAATGAAAACATATTTATGAATATTATATTCAATTTCTGTTCCACTAGATGCCAGGAAATTCTACACAGTGTAACAAAATGTTATATTATTAGCCTCTGTAAAATTTCTATCGGAATAAATGTTAACATATCTCACGTTTTTCATATTGTTATACAAAAACTCCACATTACTTATCTGCGAGGTGTTACTTACTTTGTATAATACATGTAAATTCCTCCAATCAGAAGGATGACCAGGATGATGGGCAAGATGATCGCCAAAGCGATGTTCTCGCTCAGGATCTGGTGAGAAGGTTCAAACGACTGGGAAACTGGTAAAACAAACACAACAAGTCAACGTATTGACAGTAATTACTTTGTATCTTTTAGCTAATTTAACACCAACCCAGAGGTGAAGGACCCTGTGGTTGTATTTTAGAAATCGTTCGCTGTGTTAATTTGAAAAATGTATATGCCATTTTGTAAATAACTATACTACACTCGTCAATTACATTTTTTATACTTTAAAAATAGCATTTTTTCTCAACTTTGTGTCCTTGTGTCCTTGAAAGCATGACTTTGACTGTAATGATTGTTTTTGTTTCTGGGCAGTACAGAACTGGAAAATGTTTTCATACTAGCCTTGGATGTTGTGATGAACAGTAGAAATAACCTATCATGGTCCAGTATCCAAATACACTTATTATTAGTCTCTATAGTACATTTACAAGTTTCATACTCATCATAGGTACTGGGATTTTCAATGATATGATAAAGATTTAACTTTTTTTAAATAGAAATATCCAGACATAAAAGCAATTTTAAGCATCAATGCAATTTTAGTTGAGCATTTAGGTTCTTGTTCTTTTTATTATTGTTTATTAAGCATGACCCAAATGACCAACTAAAACTCATTACAGTTTTAACACAATACATTTTGAAGAAATAATTACCTTCTAACTTGTGATCATCCAAGAGCTCCTCATAGGCCACTGTGTAATTACAAAGAAAAAGAAAGATTTTCACGAGACTAACTAGTTCAACTGTCAAGGATAAATAACCTTGTAGTCACCTGAACTTCTGAAACCCTGCAGTGCTCAACTGACCCAGCTGTTTGTAATTCATTATTCGATACTCACTTATAGACCCACCTTGAGAAGCAATATACCCTGCACATGAACATTTGGACCAAACCAACCAATATCAACCTAACACACACATGCCCTGTTCCTAAAAGATTGAGTCAAAGCATAGAGTCAATGTATAATATAATCTTTGCAGAGAGATAATGTTATGGAATATTCTTCCTAATATTACTCATAAAGCTCTTACAATGATTAGTTTATGTCTGGGTAGTGGTGGTTGTTCTCCAGCATTTATATTGTAAACAAGGGAAAAAACGTACTTAGATTACAGTGGCAGTTTGGCAGTTAGCAAGTGAAGCAAAGTAAGGCAAGTCATACGGGACAAAGTGTGTTTCGAGTCGGTGTGAATCAGAAGTAAACAGCAGCTTGACTCCAGCAGGAAGGCGAGCCGCTAAAGAAGTAGCAGCATAGGGCTGGGCAAGAATTAAATATCAGTTGTAAATATTTTGTTGTATTGTATTTGTATAGTCTAAATAAATTACGATGAGAAAATATGCCCTTAAAATGATCAAAATAGTTGAATCGCTGATTAGTCTAATACCATACTTTAATTTATTTCTATAAACCTCAATGTAATGACCCTCACTTAGACTGTTTGGAATGGTCCTTTAAATTCATAAGCATGTCCTGATATTTATGGATAACAAGTTAAATTCCCCATGGTTATGGTGATCATACATTTGTCATCCCTACAGCAGTGTACCTTTACAAAAGGGTGGCGGGCTGTTCCACTGGGAGGGGTGTCCTGGGATACAGTGGATGATGACCTCGCCGACCAGCTCGTAGTTCTCATAGCAGAAGAAGCGCAGGGTTTCCCCCGCCTGGTAGCTGTGCTTGTACAACGTCTGGTAACCGTTGTCGGGAACGCCTGGGTTCGGACACGGGTCGTACTTCACTGTTTTAAGGGACACACAGATGTTGCCATAGAGAATGAGAAGAAGTTTGCTGTGGTCCTTTACTGTATGTGTGGTGAGTGGTTATGCAGAAACATAGTTGTGAGATAGATGGATTTCATTGCATATATATTCTGTATTCTGCAGTGCATGCTGATTCACCTTTAGGCTATGAAAATAAAAACATTTAGTTGATTTGTCTGATGAGCAGCCAAGAAAAAGGTAATATGAAACAGATAACTATTCTGTGAAACTAAAAGAAGCAAGTGTTTCATATTTATAATTAACACTAAATACCAACTGACAATTTACAAATAACCAATTAACTATGTCACCACCAGTGTGTGTCTATTTTCCCTGGCTTGAAGAGTCCAGTGCGGGGACACTTACGGACACACTTTGGGCTGCGGTCACTCCACTTGGGTGTGCCTGTGTCCCGGGCATGGCAGGAGATTTGGCTGGGGCCTTCCAGTTGGTAACCTTGGTTACAGGAGAAGCGGACTACCGTGCCGACCGCAAAGCCAGCCTCAGGCCGCACTGAGCGCGCTCCGTTCACCACCTCCCCAGGGTCAGGGCACTGCTGGACTGTGGGCCAGTTATGGCCAGATATGTTGTTAGTACTATATTATTACTATAGTCTGGTGTTTTGACATTAAAATGTAATGCACTCAATAATACTTGTATAATGAATGAAGTTGTACTGTTGGGGAACATTTAAAGCCATCAGAATGTATTTTTATCTCAACCCAATGTTGAGATTTTTGTATTCTCCATTGGTCCAGTTTGGAAAAAATAGGTAAATGGTCCAACTTTTCCATGATTGTTTCGCAGAAAACAGAGTTTATGTTGCAGACTGTGACTGTTGCACAACACACGTGTGAAGCAGTACTCTCTTATACAAGAAAATAGCAGAGCATGACGGTTCCCCTTCAATGAATATAATGATGCTTTCGCTTACCTTTGACACAAGTAGGAGGACTGTTGCTCCATGAGAGATCCCATTGGCAAGTGATGATATCAGAACCACTGATGTCATATCCTGGCTGGCACTGATAGGTCAAGACACTGCCTCGGACAGGGGAGGAATGGGAGGAGCTTATCCAACCAAACTCAATTTGAGGGAGGGTGGGGCAGGTGTCGTTTGGCTCCACCTCTGCATCGATGAGAGAAAAGATGGATTAGCCAAGAATTCATACATATGTACTGAAAACAAATCTTTTTTTCATAATTTAGGAAGTGTGGATACTTGCTGTGCCTACTAAATTAATAAATGATGAATTTAATGTAATTGAATCCATGTATTCATGTAAAATTTGACAAAAAATACATTGAATCTTTTATGTCATGCTGGAGCAGTGAAAGTAACAGAACCATTTTGAATACCACCCAACGGATCAGCTCAAACGCACCACGATAATGAATGAGAAATCCCTGGCTGAGGATGAAGCTGGAATCATCTGGATCGCTCTGGAACTGAATGGTGATCTCTGACCCGCCTGACACCACCTGGAAGCGCTCTCTGGACCCCAGGTACTGGCCAATCACATGGGACATGAGGTCATGCCCATCAAAGACGGTTAGCACGTCATTGTGGCGGATGTTCAAACTTTAGGAGGGAAAATAACAAGGAGATAATTAAGAATTAGATTTCAAATGTTTTTTAAAATTCTGTTGTTTTGGGCAAGATATAAGCTATAATAATACCTACTACGGGTGCAAACAAACATGTACTCGACAAAACAAGTACTCGTCAAGCAAATCATAAGAGATTACAAAATATTACAAAAATATGTTGATCAAAAATCATTCATAGTAATTGTTCAGACATATATTAAGTTACGTATTATGTTGATGTATTTTTAACGTTTTGGAGCAGGATATATCATTAAATAGGCCTAGTCAAAGCCAATGTGCAGTCATGCATTGTTGCTGAGATGCTGTATAAAATAGCCAATGTTTAGTAGCTGGCCCATTTGGTGGAGTTCCCCTGTTACATCCTCCGTGTCATCCTCCCGGCTGCAATTCGCAGTCCAGCCACCAGCTCTCTACCGGCCACCGTTGTCAGCTCCTTTCCAGCCAGTGAAGTCACGGGGAACCATCGTGAGTCACTCAGTCTGCATATTATTGACTCAGCCTCCCCTCCCCCATCCACGGCCAAACTGGCGCCGCCAGAATCCCCCGACCTGTCTGCATTGCCTGTTCACTATCATGACTGAAGCATAGTGTTTAGCAAACGTCACGCCCTTCCTCCTCACCCCCCTTATGTGATCGACCTCCTCCCCAGTGCTTCTCTTCCTAGTGGTTGGTTGTACAACATCTACAAACTGGAGCATGAGGCTATTGAAAGGGACTCCATGGCCTCAGGCATCATTCGACTCTCCTCTTTACCGGTAGGCGCAGGGTTCTTCTTAGTGGGAAAGAAGGATGGTACCCTGAGGCCATGCACCGGGGAATGAACAACATCATGGTGAGAAATAAGTACCCCCTGCCTCTGATCAGCTCAGCTTTTGCCCCTCTCCATGGTGCTACTATCTTTTCCAAGCTCGATCTTCACAACGCTTACCATCTTGTGCGCATCCATGAGGGGGATGAATGGAAGCCAGCTTTCAACACACCCCTAGGACATTTTGAATACCTTGTCATGCAATTCGGTCTGACAAATGCCCCAGCCGTGTTCCAAGCCCTGGTTAATGATGTCCTCCGGGACATGATTAACCGCTTTGTTTTCGTTTACATTGATGAAATTTTGATTTTCTCCCAGTCCCCTGCTGAACATGAACGGCATGTGCGCCAGGTATTTCAACACCTCCTGGAGAATAGGCTTTTTGTTAAACTGTAAGAGTTCCATGTTCCCACTGTCTCATTCCTCGGCTATGTCATCACCCAGAGTCAGGTCTGCATGGACCCGGTGAAGATTTCTGATGTAGCTGATTGGCCAGTCCCCACCACCCATAAGCAGCTACAGCGTTTTGCACATTTTTACCGCAGGTTCATTCGCAACTACAGCCGCATAGCAGCCCCTCTCACAGCCCTCACCTCCACCGCTACTCCTTTCCATTGGACCCTGTAGGCTGAGGCAGCGCTCACGGAGCTCAAGCTTTGGTTTGTGTCGGCATCTATGCTTATTCGACACCGCCCTGCAATTTATTCTGGAGGTAGACACCTTGGACACAGGGGTTGAAGTGGTTTTATCCCAGCGGTCTCCTGCCAACAGTAAGCTCCATCCATGCGCCTTCTTTTCTCGTAAAATCACCCCGCCTGAGAGGAACTACGATGTGGGCAACTAGGAGCTACTCACCTGGGAGATTGAATCCCAGGTCAAACAGGCCCAGTCTCCACAGCTGGACCCAGGTAATGGTCTGCCTAACTGTCTGTTTGTTCCTGACTCACCCATACACACATAGGTCCTGCTGTGGGCTCATTCCACCCGCCTCACCTGTCACCCGGGGATCACCAGGACCTTCGCTTTCCTGCGCCAGTACATTTGGTGCCCCACTATGATGGCTAACACCCAGTCATTCGTCTCCTACTGTCCTGTCTGTATCCAGAGCAAGACCTCCTCCAAGCCCAGCTCTGGTCTTCTCCATCCCCTGCCAGTCCCTAGCCGACCCTGGTCTCACATCGCCCTAGATTTTGTCACGTCCCTGCAGCCTATGGTCAGACCACCATCCTTACTATTATTGACTTGTTCTCCAAGGCCACCCATTTTGTCGCTCTGCCTAAACTGCCCTCTGCTGGGGAGACCACAGACTTTTTGGTGAATCATGTGTTCATGGCATTCCCGCTGATATTGTTTCAGATAGAGGCCCACAGTTTATCTCTCAAGTCTGGAGAGCCTTTTGTAACGCCCTGGGTGCCACCACCAGCCTCTCCTCCGGATACCACTCGCAGTCCAATGGCAGTCGGAACGAGCCAATCAGGAGATGGTGGCGGCACTCCTCTGTGTGGCATCTGCCAACCCCTCTACCTGGAGCTCCCTATGCACACCTTGGTTTACGCTTTTATCTCCTTTCCTCTGTTCACTTGGCTATCAGCCCCCCTCTATTCCCTAAACAGGAGGAGGACATCGTGGTTCCATCCGTCCAGGCCCACTTGCGCCGCTGCCAGAGGACCTGGAGTTGCGCCTGTGCTGTCCTTCTTTGCTCTTCCACCCGGTCCCAGACCCAGGTCTACTCCCCTGGGAAGATGGTATGTCTCCGAGTGGGCCGTTATAAGATAGAGACTATCATTAACTCCTGTGCTGCAGGTTAACTGCTCATTTCCATCGGGGATGTGAGCGTCGGGTTACGGCTGCGTCGCGGTCACCGCTGCTGATCGCTGCCACTCTAGTCAATGAAAGCATTTCCACCGGGCGCTGCGGAACGTCTCAGCAGCGTCCCAGGAGCGGCGCGCCGCAGCCGCAACGCTATCTTTACGTAGCGTTCTATTTTTGACGCGAGCCGCTGCTGAACCGCGTCAATTT
>JAOPJI010000079.1:6860314-6871813 GCA_027122695.1 Merluccius productus
GGCTAGTAAGTTTTTATTAACACCCGCCAAAAGGATTTTTAACCCGCATTTGGCGGGTTGGCGGGTGTTAATTTAGACCCCTGAATATATGTATAAAAGCATATGTATACCCATGTGTCTCATGTAGAAGATACCTAAAGGAGATGATCCAGGCACAACTGCAGCTCTACCCTTTGGGGGTTAGGGGTTAGTTAGTTAGTTACGGGTAAATTATTATTGTATTGTTCCCCAGTATGGCAAGCTATTTTAACATTTAATCAGTAGGGCTGACTAGTAGCGATTTAGTTTTCACTATTAAAAATTACATTTCGACATGTCAAAATGTCATTTTGACTAGTTCAAAATGACAAAATGTTAATTTACGACATCTGTAAAACAATTTTGAAATGTTACAAATATATTTTCACATGTAGAAATTACATTTCGACTAGTCAAAACTGATTTACAGACATCTTTAATTTAATTTATAGATATCATTAATTCCTTTTTCACTAGCAAGAATAATGATTACAGATATCTACAATTAAATTTTCACATGTTGAAAAAGGATTGTGACTAGTGGAAATGTAATTTCCCATTTCCGATATGTCCGACGTATCAACAATTGCATTTCCGATATGTGGGCCTCATATCATTGAAGTACCACAAAGCCATTGGGCGACTTTTAAATATATGTCTACCTCATGAATATTCAACACATGTTGGCATGGCAACTGGCACCATAAATTTGTTTAGGAGTGGAAGAAGTTGAACATGGTGAAGCAGGTGATAATTAAAATCCAACATAAATGTTTTGCCATTGAACGGGCATATAATTGAGGAGTATGTGGTCTCATGCTTTGTCCTTCTCGTCCTTCTTGTCCTCCTCGTCTATCTCGCTCCATTTTTGCGCGTCAGCGTCACCCGCCCCAAATTACCAAATTAATTTTGGATATGTACGTACGCCATTGAAGATATCAACAATTACATTTTGACCCGAGGACATTCCTTTTTGGATATATAAAATTCAATTCTGACTAGTTATAAAAGGAATTGTAGATATCTCAAATATAATTGTTACTAGTACGAATATCATTTTCACTAGTTACAATTGTATTTCAGATAGCTGAAATGCAATTCTAGATATCTGAAATGCAATTCCAGTTTTCTGTAATGACATTCTTACTAATTAATTTTGACTACCGGTAGTCAGAATTTAATTTTAGATATACAATTCCATTTATATGGAATTGTATATCTGTAATGTAAGAACAATTGTAGATATCTACAATGAACATTGCCACTAGTAAGAATTGAATTGTTGATATCAACAATTGACATTTCCACTATTGAGAATTGAATTACTGATATCTATAACTACTGATATCTATAATTAAATAATTAAATATCTGTAAATCAGTTTTGACTAGTCGAAATGTAATTTCTGCATGTCAAAATAATTTGTAACATGTCAAAACTGTTTTCCAGATATCTTAAATTAACATTTTAACTAGTCAAAATGACATTTTGACATGTTGAAATGTCATTTTGACTAGTGAAAACTAAATTGCTACTAGTCAGCCCAACTGCTACTAATCACCACACGCATTTGCAGATCCCTGCCACAGCAGAAGTGTAGCAAAAGACACGTGTCCAAAGACAGCCAACTGAGAGTTGTAACTGATGACTTTCCTGTATTGGAGCACAATGCTTTTTCGCCATTAATAACCGACACATTTAGAGATTGGTCTACACATTTACAGTTCTGATTACACACACACAGATTGAGATACACTTACACAACTCTCCATTCACATCGGAAATAGTTTTGCTACAATAATGAGAAACACCCCCCCCCCCCCATAGAAACACCCCGTTCACCCAGATTTTAGCTTGTCTGCCAGAAAGACATTGATGACAATATGAGAGAATGACATGTATGCAATCCCGATTCACTGCAAGTTGCTTTGGATCAAAGCGTCTGCTTAATGACAGTAAGTTAACTAATCTCAGGGTGGGACCATAATACACAGTATAAAATATGCTAAATGACACATTGTGTCCAAGTATGATTGTGTATGTGATAAATACATACAATTTATTTGAATTAAGGTGCTCCTGGATGGAACCAAGAGGGCTGCTAGGTGAATAAAGCCAATAGAGAGACTTACAGTTCATGTTGATGTTCTGGCCCAGTTCTATGAGTTCCATTTCAGTTGGCATGTAGCCCATAGTTCTCATGAGGTTTCCCAGGTCCTTACAGCTTATGAAGCCATCTTTGTCCTTATCAAACTCCTCAAAAGCCTCCCGTAACTCTACCAACAAAAAATATACAATCAAATCAATATGCTTGAAAATAGGAGTTGATGTCAAAGAAGGGTATTTTCCATTAAAGCAAAGAGATATAGAGCCTACCTTCTATTTCCTCATTAGTTAGGTGTCTTGGCTGCAAAGAAACAAACACAAGAAACAAATGTTTACTCATTACTTTATGCTCTTCAGATTTAAAATGACAAAGTATTTGGAGTGAGTAGTTGTATTGTTGGAGGTGAAATAACATGTTTTTCTATTTCTGTTGTGTTACCGGGCCGCACCACGCTAATATGAACAGAAACACAAACAAAAATTCATTTTTTCCTTTCTTTTCCTTTTTTGAGCATTTGAAAAGACCCTTGCGAAAGACCTGCACGGTTCATTAGTAATAACTATAGTATATAGTATTTAGGCCTATTTCAGTGCTATCATGAAGTAGGTTAGGCCTACTTCATTTTGAGCATTTTCAAAAGACACTGGTTAAAGCACACACTGCAAAGTTAATAGCATAACTTGCCTGTCTTCTGTTCCCGCGCCGGAGGAAGATGCAGGCTTGTACCGAACTCATAATGCTCCGAGATCACCGATTTTTCTGTCTCAAAAAACCCCAACTAAAACTGTGTATACAAACTTACTACTACAACACGAATGTGTATGTGTATGCATGTGTGATTGTGCTGGGTAAAACTGTTATCTGATCTGTGTATGCCAGGAGAATGAGGTCTCTGATGGATTATCTCAGCCCGCTTTTGGTGTGGAAAAGAACGATAGGCTTAATGCTCAGACGACGTCTCATTCGTTACAGACAATGCAATGAGATCCATCTATGATTATTTCAATTCAGAAGAGGAAAATGTTTTTTTTTTACTTCCCAATGACTTTCCGTTGGGAAAATTCATCCATGTGGAACTTTGTTATTAGATATTTGTTTTCAATGATTTTCTTTTGTTCCCAGATGTCTCCTGTAATCCTGTTCTTGGGTTTTCTAAGTATATTATGTTCAGTTTATCGTCTGTCTGCCTTCAACAGGACGGGACTGCAATCCCTACGACAACAGATGGGTCGGTGAGGCCATGGAATATAAATCCAGCATATATCCCATGGCTCCAAATCCGCAATTGCATAGCATTACATAATCTACTAAAGAGACAATATTTAGCTATATGGAAAGAAAGGACAACCCCCCCCCCCAATCTCATCACAATAGTGATACACACACCATATGTAACATGTAAATGCTCCATTTGAAATGATGATGAAAACTGATACATATTGGAAATGGCATTAGGCAGACATGCAGCTTATGGGCAGTATGTATTTGTTAGCATTCTACATCATTTGTCTCTTGCATAACCATGCATGCAATGGTCATGTTTAAGCTCAAAATGTACATGCATACCATGGTGTTATTCAGAATAGTACACAGCACTTGCATATACTATGTTGACACTGCTTATTCAAATACAATGTTGTAAAACATCCAAATTACGAGTTAAGTTAGTGTAGTTTAGACTTTAAAATCTTTGACAAAATATACCAATCTTAATTCTATAATGTTCTGAGACAAATATTGAATGTGTTAGGTTGGACCATTATCTTTCTTAACTGAATAACACACAAGATATTGAGAAACAAATACCTTGTTTTTAATTCCCCCTAACTCCGTTGCACACTCCGTTACACACCATGTCAAAATCAAATCTATTCTCTATCAACCAATTCATTATTCTAATCATACATGATATATATTGTTCGCATTGGGACAGGACCTGAGACTTCACAAATGCATCCTTGAAAAACAGCGCCATACTGTGGCCAACTATAACATAACATGTTTGCTTTTGCGCAGATAACTACAGTTACTTTTCCAGTTTCATCTGAAGGATTGAAGAATTGAAGGCTGCATCCATTAGAGAATGGATGCAGCCTTCAATTCTTCTTCTTTCAATTCTTACTATAGTAATAACTCTGCCAAATGTAGCTAAGTTCCTGCCTAGTTGCCTCTGAGCCACTGCATTTGGATTTCAGGAGGCGGGCGTTCTCAGTTTATCATTCATTTGCACTACGTCATGTGAGTTGTCCTGAACGTCTCATACATAGGGCAAGTTTAGGCTGAGAGAGGGTCATGAATTGTAGCGTTATCCTGGTCTACCACAATGCAGTTTGCGGACAAGAATACCACTCCCTCCAAAGCCTGCTCGGAGGTTGCAGATGATTGATTCTCATTAGCTGTCAGCATTGTAAATAGAAATGTAGACATAGCTCTGGCACGACATGGGTGAATTATGTTTATGTTGAGCAATTGTAAATCACATTTCAAATCACGTTTGTTTCATCGCGAGTCTGTGGTTTGGTCTCCGATTGGTCGTGCTTGCATGTCAATCAAGATGTCATCCTGACAAGTAGCTGCTTCTTGACACAGTTAATCAACGCTGTGTCTGATGTGGTCAGAATCAGCTTCACTGTTCACCAAATGATTCACCAAACTGCTGATGACCTCATGACCTTCCCAAAGCCAACTGCTGGAACCTCCAACATCTACCAAGAGGCACCGCAGGTGGGAACTCTGCCTGCTCTTATGTCATCTTGAGAGTTAGTGTAATACAATAAGATTGAATAGTTATGTTATGTTTATGTCTTAATGTATTAAAGGGGTGGGAAGGGATATCTGGTAGTTCTGTCTGTAATGGTTTCAAACCAACACCATGTAGACTGGCCACTGTAGAAACACACATCCATATATTAAAATCCCCTTCTGAAAGCAAAATAATTTTCTTCAGTAGAATATCTTCGTAACAAAACAGGAAACAAGGTGTAACTCCGCCCCTTGCAGTTTTTGGTTTTTCGGCCCAGGCTCTGTGCCGTCTCCCCCCAGAAGTTCTGCTATAACATAGTAGGACTGCTGGATCCCAGATTAATAACACTTCAGAGACTGCCGAGGGACACATGACCACTCCACATTTGGGGTCGATGTTGATCATTGACTCTTTACATTGTGTTATCCATACACCCTGTTTTATTATTTGCTGTATTGATCATCATACATCATCGTCATCTTTATTGATCTATTTGAAATATTTACAAATATTAAATAACTTTCAAATTCACTTCTTTGTTTTTGGCCTGGACTCATTTCCCCCCTCATCAGTGTTTCTGTATAGCCTTTCTGTATAGAAAGGCTGGCTCTGCGAGACTTCACTGGCCCTGAAGGGGTAGGACCCATGTTGGGTTTGACAAATTTCTCGGACAGCAAATATGTCTCCCTCTTTAATGAATACCGTCAGTGTAAAACGTTTGTGTTTTAGATATTGTTATTTTTGTTAATACAGCTTCTAAAACTGCATAAAGGTTGCCCAATGTCCATTGTGTCCAATGTGTTGATCCTGGTTCTGCGGTTTCTGAGATTGATGACCTGCTTAGGGCCAATCAGGGCCAGCCATAAGTCCTTTGTCCAACCCACAAGAACGCTGATTGGATTGGGCACCACAGTGCCCCAGCTCGGCTCAATACAATGCAATTTGGAGTTTAGCACGAGGCAAGCATTTGGGTTCACGTCCTGAAAACATTGACACTGTACTGCTGGCAAGGTTTCTAATGATGGTTTTATTTCACGAGGTGAATGTTTGACAAAACAGGTGAATGAAAGTTGTGTTGTTATTATTGCCTGGTGTAGATCAAGAATGAATTCATTTGGGTTCATCTAAGCTATTGCTGTTGTCCTCATATTACAGGATTGCTAGATGTTTCTTGAGGTCCTTTTCACTTTGTCTGAAACATCACAAATAATATTTTTAGCTTTCCTTCCATGTTTCAGTTTCACCTCCATTATTTGAGGTACATTTTTAAAACCATCTCGTCAAACATTGGAAATTTTAATCATTACTTACGCAACATTCTGTGTACTTATGCAACATCTGTGTCTCTCACCTTCATAAGCGTGACCAAGATGCCATAGATGAGGGAGATGAAGAAGAGGAGGAGGAATGTAATGGTCATCACCCAGTTCTCCTCCCCCATGTCTTGTACCTGTTTGTTCTCATCAAAGAACACACTTTCTTCAAGAATCTCTAGTAAAAGATATGGAAAATACATTTTGAATTAAAGTGACGTTCCACCGGCACAGCCACATTTGTATTAAATCATAGTGTCCCAAATTCTCGACATGTACCCAAAAACTCAACAAAAACGCTCAGAATTAACTACAGACATGAGTTATATAATATCGTCAATTATGACAACGTTCATGGTGCAAACGCAAGTCGAATCGGCCAATAGAAACTTGTTTACATCCGGGTGAGAGAGCGTTCTGAGAGGCAGATATAAGCTCAGCTACTTTTGTTTAGAGTTTCATTTTTTATCATATGCATTAAATGAGATGCTGAAAGTGCACGAGTTAACTCTAAATATAGTGGTTTAGTAATGGTAATACTGCATTTATAAACATAGCCGTAAAACTATTTGTCCATACAATGATACTATTACTTGGATTAGATACTCCAAATGGCAGGACTCTGAACACACATTTTTGTTGCACAATTGCCTGCTGCCATCTCTGATGTAAAGTTTCCTCTCATTGCTAGCAGCCTGCGTAAATTCTTGTGTAGCTCTTCACAACAACAACAACAATGCAAGGGGGAGGGGAGGACTCAGGGCACTGAGAAAGCACTTTTTTCCCGGGAAAAAGCCATTTGCCGGGACATTCTGGGGAATTAAAATCTGTGTATTTTGACCCCACAGAACAAGAATAAGCAGTTTTTTTATTGGCATGCTTTTGTTAGACAACTTGGAGACCATTAAAATATCAAAAATTGGTGGAATGTCTCTTTAAGTACGGTCATTAAACATTATTCTCAGTTTGTGTGGCAGAATAGTCAATTATTTTATTGTGCCAATCCTACAGCACAATAAATTAGTACAATTTTATTCAGAGGAAGAAAACAATACACCTAGTAAGTACTAGCCCATTGACAAGGCCTTTGAGCTAACATTGACAACATTACCCAAATTCTACCCACATTCGACTTATTGTGTCAGATTTTGCCATCTGAAAAACCCTATTTGTTTTTTCCATAGAGAATTCACTCTAGCAAGACATTTCTCGTCTTGCTAAATTACCCACAAGGTATATTTAGTAGAAAGTTATGTGTAGAATCCCCTTATTATATACCAGGAGCCATCTTTGTGCCATCTTTGTGCCATACCATTTAGGTGACCTCAACTTGCAAGACATCTGAATGTACGAACCTGGTTTGGACACATTTACCGTCATGTTGACGGTGGAATGGGTCACCCTGCAGGTGTAGATCTCCCCAGGTAGCCATTTGGAGGGAGAAAGAGAGAGTCGACTTTGGATGCTGAACTTCCCCTTTGGACCTCTGTGAGGTTCACTGATATTGTAACTCCGGAGCTGTTTGGTGCCATCGAGAAACCAGGTGATGTTGATGGACGCAGGGCTGAATCCATAAGCCAGGCACACCAGCTCATGAGGACCCTGAAGAAGCACAGCTGAAGGCTGGCTAGGGGACAGTGAGCCTGAAGGAGAATGACAATAATGTGACTGACACAAGCAACATATAATAATCAAAATACAAGAGTCGAGGCAGAAATCTCTAACTGGACAACTTGAATATAAAGTCACATATGCTTTGGCCAAGGATATTGATTTTAAAGTGATGGAGAACCGGATCTTAAAAGGTAAAATCATCATAACATATCACAGAGGGATGTATCCACTACACACCTTCAGGAAAATGTCAAAAAGTATATTAATATACATCTTAAAGTGAGCTAATAACCCCCCGCCCCTCGCTGTTTTGTGTAGTTTACTTTGTACTTCCTCAAAGTCCCAAACGTCGTAGATTAATTCAGCTGCTTCACCTCGGGCTACACTGTGGCAGTAATGTGGGTGTACAGTAATTAGGGGAAGAGGGAAAATAGACTCCACCCATTAAATAGGCTTGAAGGAATAGAAAGAAATTGATGGACTGAAATTGCTTTGGATTTCATTGAAGATCATATTCTGATGCTAAATGCACAGCTTGATAACCCTTAATAACATAATTAGAAGTAAATGACAAATTACAGTCTGTTGTCCATCACTTTAAATCATTGCAATGTGATCAGTGATCAATCTTCTTTGTGCAGGTGGTATTCCTGCCAAAAACATTAAAATATGTGAACAAATTATTTGTTTGGCACACAATTTTAACTCTGTCCCCAACAATACAGAGAATGGTAGTACTACATACTAAAACAAAAGAAGACATCTGTGTATTTCATGCAGTAATTCACCGCTTACCAAACACATGCTCTATGTTGCTTTTGAGTAACTCTTGAGATGATTCGTGTTTGACTACACAAGTATAAGTGGACTCCTGGTCCAATTCAGTTGGGGACACATTGAGCCTGCTACTGGTGGAGTAAGTGCTGCTGCCAGGGTATTTATATGCAGGGCTGATGAGGTAATCAGATGATGGTAGCCCAAGACCATCCTTCTCCCAGGTCACCATGATGTCTGATGGAAAGAATCCAGAGACTAGACAGTGCAATGTGGCCGTGTTGGAGTCCAACGCCTCCCAGTCGGATGACTGTATTATCTCCACAGATGGTAGCTTTTGGTCTAAAGTAAGAAAGACGGACAGTAGATGAAATAATAGTTTGAAATTTGATGTATGTACACACATATTCAATCTAGAAACTGTCCTTGATTTGGCTTTTGTGTGTGATGCTACCTTTGCTTTTGCTTATATGCTCCATGCGCCCCTGCCTGGCACATGGGTGCTTTGCCTCGCAGGAGAATTGTACGTAGGTTTGCCAAGTCTCCACTGATACATTCAGGAAGCTACTCATTGTCTCTGTGCCATTGCTGTGGCTCAACGGCCGCTCTGTGTGTACATTCTGAGAAGTAATGATCCCCCCCACTCTCCAGTTGATCTTCAAGATCTTCAAATATTCAAGATTTGTAGCCAACAAAGTACACGTGATGACAACATGGCCATTATTACTTGGGTCGTGGAGTTGTGGACCCTTCATGAAAACACCAACTACCTGCGATGAAGGTGTACACACTGGAAAAGGGAGTACAAATGTTTTTTGTGGATATTTCTAAAACAACCAATGATATAATCAAAATGTACAAGACTCAATAATGTAAGGTCCTCTGTCAGCACAGAGGACATAACATACAAGGAAACAGATTGAGTTAACTCTTTCAATGATATTACTCTCCCATTGTTTAGAATTTACCTGAACAGAGGCTGATATTCTTACTGGCAACCTTCTGTGTAGACTTGTCTGAGACTTGACAGGTGAAATCATTCCCAGTTTTCCACTCTGTCTGAGGGATGCTGAGATGACTGCTTACAGCCACTCGTCCATCTTCCCCCATCCTGATGTCATCACTAGATGCAGGTTGGTACTGAGATCCAGACAGCCATTTGACCTGAGGGCTGAAGCCCCACACATTGCATAACAGTTTCTGAGGTCCAGAGTCTTCAGTGGGAACTACCATGAGCTCAATTGATGGGTCACCTAGACAAATCCACATGAACATAATTGTCTCAGATTGAACTGAAAAGAGCCAGGATGAGAAATGTGACATCACCAAGATTAAAACTAGTACAGGTCAAGGGGTCACTTACTGAACATATTCCCAATGGAGTTGGAGAACCAGGTGTTGGAAAAGCCTTGAGTCACTTTACAGGCAAATTCTCTGTTTTTGCTCCAATGAACTGCGGGCACAGAGAATCGTCTAATGATAGAATGGAGGTCCGTGGCTTTTGGGAGATCAACGTACATTCTGTCCGAGATGGTGACCTTGTTGGCCTGAAAGGTTATGTAGAGGTCACTGGAGGAGAGGTTTGTAATGGCACACTCCAGAAAAGCTTCCTCTTCTGTCAACAAGCCTGGGAAGTATCTTCTAATCAGCACTGATGGCTTACTCACTGTAGGCCCTGGGCAACAAACACACACATGCACACACACACAATAAGGTTCACAGTTACAATATTCAGGTCAGTGAAAAGCCATTAGTTTGTCAAGTTCAATGGTGTGTATTACCTGCCACACTCATGTTCTTTTCAACAGTAGAGAAGCAGCGATGTTGGGCCCTACATGTGATGGAGTTTAGTGTCTTCCACTGGCTGGATAAGACTGTGAGTTTGCTACTGGTTAAAGCTTCCTCTTTAACCTGGTTCACTTTGTTGGTGCTGGTTGGCTCTTTGCCATCCAGATGCCAGGTGACCTTGACGTCAAAAGGAGTATGGACCACACATGCTGCTGTGACAGATTCTGTCTTCATGACCGTCTGAAAGCTGGGAGTCATCAGATGAACGGATGGTGGGGATGAATAAACTGCCAGGAAAAAAGGGGCCGTTATCACACATAAACATCCAATACCAATAGACCTTGTGCGGCATAATAAGGAAACAAAATAATGTCCTTCCTGAGATGTTTTAAGTAGTGTTAAAGGAGAGTATATGTTTAAATACATGTGTTACAGTGACTATGCTACGAGCAGTTATGCAGTTTGAGGTGACTTTTAACTGTTCCTCTGTCATTCCATTGATGGCACCATGGCTATCTTCCTTGCACTGCTGGTTTCTCTTGAAGGTAAGCAGGGCTGGTCTATCCTTGGATGGGAGACCAGACGGGGCTGGTAGAGGTGTTGGAAGGCCAGTAGGGGGAGCTCATTCCTCTGGCCTATGTAATATCACCAATGCCCCAGGACAGAGATGGGGACTTTGTCCTGTCGAAGAGGGCCAGCTTTCGAATGTGACGTTGTACTGACTCCACGTGGTCACTAAAGATCCCATGACACTCATCGTAAGAGTAGCGGTGCTAACCCCGGTGTCCTGACCAAAATCCCAACCCGGCTCTTGTTCCAACATTCCTCACCCCTCCACTGTGAGAGCCAGTGAGTGGTGAGTATACTGGCTGGCGTGCATCACCCAGGTGGGTGCTACACATTGGTAGAAGTTGAGGTGTCACATCCCCCACACACACACTCACTACGTAAAGTGCTTTGGGCGTCATGAAAAGTGCTATACAAATGAAATTAATTATTCTTTCTACTTTACCTGAACAGAGGCTGATATTCTTACTGGCAACCTTCTGTGTAGACTTGTCTGACACTTGACAGGTGAAATCATTCCCAGTTTTCCACTCTGTCTGAGGGATGCTGAGATGACTGCTTACAGCCACTCGTCC
>JAOPJI010000079.1:7157862-7172955 GCA_027122695.1 Merluccius productus
CAGACACCTTCTCCCTGGTGTTAATTAAGGCTATAATTAATTGAGGCGAGTTGAAGGGGGGGGAGGGGTGGGGGTGGGGGGAGGGGTGGGGGTGGGGGCTTTCCGCTCCACTATTTTCACACCTATGAGGGACGTAAAAAAATAAAAAATAATAAAGCGTCCCTTAGCATTTGAGTGACCAAAACGAGATTCCCGGAGACAGACAGTGAGCCACGGGGTTGTGGGTTATGGCCAGGCTGTAACCCTGACAACCCAACCTCCCTGTAGTCTCTCTCTCTCTCTCTCTCTCTCTCTCTCTCTCCTCTCGACTCTCCCCAATACGCCGCTCCATCTCTACCTACCCCCATCCCCCATCCCCATCTCCACTGTGCTAAAGTGTTCTGCTCTGACTTCCACCTGCCGCCGCCGCCATTGATACGAGCCCATCCCTGCCCACCCATCCGTCCATCCCCCATCCTCATCTACAACATCCTACGGTCTGGACCCTATGGACAGAATGCCAGACAGACAGGACAAAACCGACCGCCGGCAAAGACAAACTATACGAGCGCCCCCCCCCCCCCAACCCCCGCACACACACGCTTCTCACCTCCATGCCCCCCGGCGACCGCCATGTTGC
Source organism: Merluccius productus (assembly GCA_027122695.1). Classification (NCBI taxonomy): domain Eukaryota; kingdom Metazoa; phylum Chordata; class Actinopteri; order Gadiformes; family Merlucciidae; genus Merluccius; species Merluccius productus. The sequence goes on from JAOPJI010000079.1 coordinate 7,158,482, forward strand.
CGCACATGGAGGCTATCGATTGAGAGCCACCCTCCTTTTAGTTCGACCAACAAAAAGGCCACCATAGTCTCACCCCCGGCTCGGCCATCTTGTGTGAGAGAGAGAGAGAGAGTTGTATATTATGCGCCACACGCACACACACACAGTACATCCGCGCCCGCCGCTATGCCCGCTAGTTGTGAAACCAAATTCACGCATAATGGGCCTCTGTATTCGGGTATTGAATAGGGGGCAGAGAGAGAAATCATTGCTTAGTTTGCGCTCCTTGGAAGCAGATTTTTCTAGCTGACTAACTGTTGGCAAGGAGGGTGCAGCGCCAATTAAGGAAGAATTTGTTTCTGTTCAAACAAATTGCACGCACACACACACACACACACACACACTTAGAGAGAGAGAGAGAGACACACACACACACACACACACAATGCGTATGAAAGGGGCACTGTCATGCGGGGACACTGAAGCGTCTAAAGTGAGCAAGTGAGAAGGGGAACGCCGCTCCTTTTTCCCTCTGGGGGCCGGGAACCGATCCTCCTCCAGGCATTTCGGGCCCTCTCCCGGTGACCGCCCCCCCCCCCCCTCGTTCACCCATGACCCGGGAGACGAGAGCCGAGCTCACGCCGCCGCGCTCGCTTTGCCGTCCTCCCCCTCTCTCTCTCTCTCTGTCTCTCTCTCTCTCGCTCTCCTCTCTTTCTCCCACCCTCCTCTTTCCATCTCCCTCGCTATGGTCGGCATAGCAACAGGCGTCAGGCTCGTCAGAGATGGCTCTGTGGTCTGCTTCTCTTGCTCTCTCTCTCTCTAGCCGCCCCCCCCTCCCCCTCCCCCTCTCTCTATTTCTCTCTCTCTCTATTTTTCTCTCTCATCTGCTCTAGTAGTTCTTAATTATTTGCCGACAGTCGGTACTATCGACCGATATTAAACATGTATTATGAACTGTGAATAAACGAATGTGGCATTAGAGCGCTTCACATTTTCAAAAGAGTCGTCGTCGTCGAGGACGTATTTCTCTCTAAAAAAAATGCCTTTCCCTTTCCATGTTATCGTGAAATCTGAATCATATTGACTTTATGAGCGCCGCCAGATAGCCCTAACAGATGTAATGGTGGCCAAAAGAAAATAATTAACAGCAGCTCCCCCTAATGGCCGCCAGCCCCGGGAACCGATATCCCCGTTCCTCTGACCGCCATAATAATCACAGGTTGCACTCACACAAAAAAATCCTTTTCCGGGATTCGGATGACACAGTGAACCTGTCTTGCCGTCCGGCTTAAACCGCCTGTCTGTCTGTCTGTCTGTCTGTCTGTCTGTCTGTCTGTCAGCCAGCCTGCCCCCTACTGTCCAGTCTCGGGATGGTGACTAGTGATTTTTGTAAAAACAAAAAAAGAGAAAGAAGAAAAAAAACAACAACCGAAAACGTTGTGTTTAGCATGAGCGGCCTCCCTCATGTGTTGTGTGTGCGGTGTGTCATTGTGTGTGAAGATGTGCGTGTCCTCAGGTTGTTTGTCAGGTTTAAAAAAGCACCAATTATATTTCTCCCCCCCCTTAACGACGCGTCGCTACAGCAAAAGGTTGTAGCTGCCGCCCGGATCACCTCCCTCCCTAATTATCTCTCTCACTCTCACACTCTCTCTCCCCCTCTCTCTCTTTGCACCTTGTCTGATATGTGGCCCCTGTGTGTAGGGGCCAGTTGGTATTGGTATTTTTTGCACTCTGCCCGCTGATCCCTGATGGACTTACAAGCATAGCTTCCCTGCTCCAGCCTTCCTGAGCCCTGGTCCTGCTCTCTGCATTCAACAACTCTCTGTGTCTCTCTGTCTCTGTCTCTCAATGTTTTCTGCAGAAGCTCACCAAGAGCATTACTGACAAACACACACACACACACACACACACACACACACACACTGAAATACACACACACACACACACACAAACACACAAAGGTCCTGTCATTTTTTTTGTTCACCATTCCCTAACGGGGCCAACTTTTTTCCTGGGTGGCAGTTTAAATCAAAGCATTCATCCACTGCTGACACCGTCCGGTGTAAAACGTGGAGTGGATTCGGCAGGGCTGGAACTGGACTGCTAAGGCTGGTGAAGGGGACTGACTGGCTGTCTGTCTGTCAGCCTCTGGTTAGCACCCCCCCCCCCCTCCCCCGCCCCCCCTTTGTGAACCTGTGGAAGTGGTGCTTTTGTTCCTGAGTGCCATGTGAGAAACAAATGCTTCAGTAAAATGATGTTTTAATGAATATGTTTGTTTTATTTTAACTTTTTTGTTTTTGTTTTTGTTTTTTTTGTTTAATTTTTTTTAATTTTTATTTTTTTCCAAGGGTTTAAAGTTCAAAGTTCATACTCTTCATACACGGGGGACCTGCTCGACTTTCTGTTGGTCTGAACCATTGTGCCAAATTATTTGTATGGCTCTTCTTCGTCTTTTGCATATAAACGTGAAAAAAAAAACGTTTTTTTTTTAAAGGTTTTCCTCAACCTTATAGAAAAAAACAAAAATATGAAAATTGTTGTGTAAGATGTCTTATCCAAAAAGATCACGGGTGCTGACATAATTTCTGCTGCATATAACAAAAAAAGTCTAACAATTGACGGTGTTTAATATAATATATGCAGCCTTTGCTCCACTGTAGGCCTGCACTGTGTTCTCTGTTGAAACCGTTTAGCTCATCCGCCCATCAATGTGTATTCTGAAAATTTCACAAAATTTAACAGAACCTCAATTGTAGGCTAAATATAATCACGTCCCGTCGCAGCCTGCCCGCCTTTAATTCTGTTGTTTACAGAGAAATTATCAGTATTACAGTAAACACAGTTAATATTTTAATATTGAGATCATAATCCTTATGATACGCATACATCAATGCATCCCCAGATATTCGACAGCTCTGCTTGTCTTTGATATTTGCACCCGGCTAAGGATTCGTGGGAATAGCTAATGAAGGAAGCCCTCGCCCAGCTGCTGTCATTGCGGATGCACAGCTGTTTGCCTTCTCCAGGTCCACAGCCCTGATCCCGGCGCCGCCTAGCCTGTCCCGAGGTCACCGAGCGTTAGTTTGAGTTGTTACACTTTCTTCTTCTGCACTGGATCCTGCAGGAGTTTTGACGGCTGCGGCTTCGTCAACGATTAGCAATGTCAACATTTCGTTTTTGCCCGCACACATGGAAAACATTACTTAGATAACTGGAATGGAATTTGAATTAATGCACGCGCAACATTTCCCTCATCAACGTTTGAATTTCTTGGATATACTCAAGAGATGCGGAGAGGGGGGGGGAAAAAGTGCCAATGTTTCGAAGTAATGCCACGCACAGGTATTAGCCTTTTGTCTGTTTTTAGATTTGTACCTTCCCGCTAAAAACAAATCGGACGGCGTCAAAAAAATAACGTGCTAAGAATACGGCTACTACAAAATGTAACGTACCGGTAGCTAACATGACAAGTCTCTTCTCTATTCTCAGTGTGTCCTGTATGTTTTAGTATTTCCACATCAGAAGAGTTTGTCTGAAAGCCTGTTGCCACATCCAGAGTTGCTCGCTCACTTTACTCACTCTTATGGCGGCACAAACATAGCCGTCCCTCAAAAGGATGAACGACATCAGACTGTGGCTTGGCCGTCGCTGTGACGAAAACCATCACCGCAACGTTGCAGAGATGCTAGAGGGGCGTAAACGCCCGGACTTGTCATGTACAGTGTTAGGATCCACGTACTAGATCTAGGCCACAAGATGATGGCTTTTGTGTGTTTGTGTAGCTCATTATAACATTTCATAATAGTTTAGTAGTGTATGGGGGTGTGATGCATTGGGAAGCATCGTTCAATCTTAACAACAACAACAACACTCGAACCACTAGTCCCCATTCAATCCTACCCATATCGTCACCTTCCACTTTGGCAGTGTCAGAGTCTACAGCGCATACGCGATCCACATCAACCTATCTCTGGGACTGATTCAGTTAAAAAAAACAACGAAAATATTTCGCACTGATCCTTAAATACGTCAGTTGTTACAGTTTAGTCACTGGTAGTAATAGTGCACACGGCATACCCCACTCCTCCCTTGCCCACTGGTTTTAAAGCAGACCTGCTCCGCTACTCTCCGACTTCCTATAGTGTTGGTTTCCCAGTTGCAAAAGAAAAAAAAATCCCTTCTTGTCTACACTTTGTTTTTTAAACCCTTTGAATTGATGCTGCTTCTGTGCTTGACTCTGGGTTAACTGTGTGGTGCCATGTTGTCCACATGGGTCCATAGAGCTTGTAACGCTTCAGTGTGTAATGTTACCATATGCCTTACATGTTTTCCAGGACTAATAAAAAAGCATAACAAAAAGTGTCATGAAATTAGATTCTTTTTTTAACTTTTGTGTGGCCCAAAAAAGATCATATTTGAACTACAACAAGAGAAAAGAGAACAGCAAAAGATGTTGACTCATTTTATCTCACAATTTTCCATTCAGTAGATACAAACAATGGGTATGGAATGATTGCAAATATTAAGATATATATGTATGAAAATCAAAGTACAAATAAGGATGTTTAATGAAAAAAACATGAACTACTAAAAACCAATGCAAGAATTTAACCAGAAATCAAATAAATCAACAGGAACAATTGCAAGGTCGTAAGAATTGCAATTAACTATCATTAAGAAGACACTTCAGAATTTATAGTTTCCGTCAACCCGCCATCAACAGTATAATCAAAGACAGTACAAGAACGAGTACAACACAAATACGTATAAGTAAGTATAAGTCAATAAGTATACAAAAGGGAAAAAAATAAACAACCAAATAATGGAAGAATCAGTTCTTAAAACTGAAAACGTGGTCTTGGTCGCTATTAAACCCCGTAGGACTTCAAGATGTCTGATAAGCGGGTCAAATAGTTAGCATCTGGATAGCCATTCCTAGAAGAAAATAAGAAACAAGAAATTACCCTGTATATCCAAACATTGGTATTTCCTGGTGCATTTGAGTGAAACAACGTTGCAGATGGACTTACTTTGATTTGCCTCCAAGTAAGCTAGTCTTATGTGGGATGCAGTCCCAGGTGACCTTGGCCTCTTTTTCGTTTTCATGAACAGTGAAGGTGAGGCCACACTTGAAGGCCTTATCCAGCCTGGGTAGGAGCTTCTTTGACTTTTCAGTGCAAGGAAGGTAGGCCTTAAAATCCCCTCCTCTGAATGGCAAACCTGGAGAAGGATGACCCTCCTGTGAAGAAAAGTACAATATCACGATGAAGTTACAGTCCCATAAACGGTGTCTACAGAATATCCAACAATTCAAAGTTGTAAGTCAGATTCTTACCCCCTGAATCCCATTTGGGATGTGGTAGGAGATCATTATGGTGGACTCCCTGATGTGGCCCGGTACGCTACTGACCATCTCAGAGAAGCTGATGCTGCCCTGGATGCCCTTGGCTTGTGTCTCCTTTGGACACACCCTGCAGTTGACATGTTGCTCGAAACACAATGGACACAATGTTCGACCACACTCTAACCTCTTCACCGACTCCCCACTGCCGCAGTGCAAACATATGTCTTTGAAAACTTGTTGACCGGACCTGCCAGAGTTGGAGTAAGGGGAAGTATACGGCAGGCTTTCGGACCGTCCGTACCTCCTGTCCTCATCCTGGAGTAACCTAGACTGTGTATTGCTCTCTTTTTGCAGGGTACCCATGTCTTCACTGGTGTCCATTGCTTGTGGCCCAGTGTCATCCAGAGGTTTTGCATTTGAATCAAGTTTTGTATCAACTTGACCTACTGTGCTCCTCCGACGCGAATGTGTTGTCCCTGCACTCTTTACTTTCTCCTTAATGACTGTTTCTTTCTGAGCCATGGGTGGCTTAGGGGACACATTCATGCCATCTGAACTCTGCATGTAATCTGTATGCTCACTGGTAGAACTAGCATTGTTTTCCTGTCTGTGCTCTGTGGCATTGCTATCAAGCAGACTCGAATGTCCGTCCTTGCTTATATCTGTAGAGATGGCCTTATGTGAAGTAGAGGCTGAAGTAGAGGCTTCACTAGAGAGGCACTGTTGTCCGAGTATCTGGGATGATTCACCAGAAAACACTTCCCTCAGTGCACTGGCAGCCTGGGAACATAAGTGCTCTGGACCGAGGAGAGATATGCCCTCCTTCGATGTGCGAATGGAAACCTTCATGAATCTACTCCGCATTACATCACAGCATGCATCTAGAAGTTCATCGGCTTGGTCGGCCACACCCAACTCTTTAAAGGCCAGATTGCTCACAGATAAATCAGCGGTTACCTTAGCAATTAGTTTCTCTATATCTGTCTGGCAAGCTTTCACTTGAGATGAGTCTAGGGCTGTCAAGACGACGGCAGTCATCTCACTATGCTCTGTGGGCTGCTCTTCTATGCTCTTCATGTCCCTGGTTAATTCTACCAGTTGAGGGTGATATACCTCTTTCATGTAGTCCCATGTCAAATTGGGAACTGTTATTTTTCCGCTACATATTTCCGGCATGTCCTTTCCTTTAAGGTGACTGACACTATTTGCTCTGTCCCTGACTTGCACGTATTTTGCACGTTCTGTGTGCTCTGTATCATCCGATTGTCTGGGGGTTGGGACCTTGGGAATGGATATTTCAGAGGAGCTACGCTCATAGCTAAAGTCGAGCCCGGTCCCAAGAGCTGGGCGGGTGACACTTCCTGATGCACTGATCTGAGTTTGACTCGGGGGAGTTCCTGCAAACTTCCGCTCATAGTCGCCCAATGCTGAACTCTGCGAGGGTCTGACACCACTCTCAAATAAGATGTCCTCTCCAGTGGTCTGCCTTGACAGACTTTCAGTCAACCTCGCAGTGCCTGGAAGAACATCTGAGCCTGTTTGCATAGAAGCGGCCAGGAGCCTCAACTCTTCTCTGGTGTACCTTACATCAGGCAGAGACTCCAATGCACTTTGTCCTGTGGTTGGAAGAACATCCGAGCCTGTTTGCATAGAAGCAGCCAGGAGCCTCAACCCTTCTCTGGTGTACCTTACATCAGGCAGAGACTCAAATGCACTTTGTCCTGTGGCCTTAAACCGGGCTGCTAGTTTATACTTTCCTGTGGCTCCATCGGCTCTGCTCTCATCCTTGTCCCGCCCCGGCCATGTGTCTGTCTTATCCCTCATAGCACCGGATATCGGTGGGAGGGCAACAGACGGATTTTGTCCCTCAAGCGGACGGGCCGAGTCAAGGGACATAGACCTTAGAAGGCCAATCTCATCAGACTCTATCCTCGGTTCATTGTATTCCCAAAGAACTTTCTTGGCTTCAGATGTGTCAATATAGTTCCCAATGAGGTAGATGTTTTGGTCATCCTCGTTTAGAAGAAGCTTAGGGAATCTTACTTCTAAGCTTTCCATTATCCTATGCAGGACTTCCCTGGATGGAAGGGTGACTTTTGGAAGGTGAACACGACAGATTGTAATCTCATTGTCTTGGTAAAGCTGACTTATTTGGCTTCTTGCTGACTTAAGCCGCTTCAGCCCACTGTCCACCTCCCCAAACTTTGTGTCGCACTGCAGGAACAATGTGGTCACACCGTCAGAAGTTGCATCTAAAACCTTCACGTCATTGTTGCGGAGTATACGTCGGTACTCCTTTCCACAATTCTTCTGCAGATACTGAAACATGTCTGCATCCATAACTATGGAGAGATCTTCCTCCAACATTCTTGGATCATTTGAAAGCTGCAGAGCCATGGCCCCGGTCTTGTCCACATCTTCCCAAACCGGACCGGTTGTTGATATCTGATGTCCATCTGATGGGGTAGACCGGTAGTCCGAGGTAGAATGATCACTATAGGTCTGCTGTGTGTACATGCTACCATTATATGGTTTATGGAGTTGTGACTCTGGGGATTGAGATTTTTGGTCTGCAGGCATATCAAGGCCACCATAGGATGCGTGACCGATCATGCTTCTTGTGTCTTCAGATTTCTGGCCTGCGGGAAGTCTAAGCAATTCTGCCAAAGCAGCTTGCACCTGGGAGTAAGGCCCTGTTATCCTACACACTTTCATTGTAGGGTGAGCAATATCTTTGAACCGAATGTCAGGGTAACTCTCAAGAAGGGCTATCCTGGCTGTCTGTGTCAACGGCAACTGGTTGCTGTCGATAGATACAGACATACTCAAGATGACCTATGGTGGAAAAAAAGAGGGTGTGAAAATAAAAAAGTTTTCTATTTTCTATTGCATGTATTCTCATCTTCCTGAACATATATAACAGATAATACATACCATGTCCGGTTCCAGACGCTGACAATGTGGGGTTAAGGTCAGTTCATACTGCTTATCATCCATTTTTAAAACATGTTGACCATGTAGGATGACTTTCCGGGCCACTGTGTGCATGAGGTTACCAGAAAGAGATCTTACAATACCGGTATTAAATATGAGCCAGCGCCTATGACATGTCCTTTATTTGCCTCTATACTAAAATGGATTGTCATTGTCAACACTCACACTGGCATGCAAAATATGCTAACAAATAAAACAGATCAGCATATTTGGGAAGTGCTGTATCGTTATTAAATGCCAGAAAGTCACACCCAACGTAATAACACGTCATATCACACATGTTTTTTTTTGTTTGTCACGTGTCACACGCTGATCTCACTTACCACAGCTGTCTTCAAAGGTGATCAGGGCAGAGCCAGGGGGCTTCTTGTTAATTACGACGGATGCTATTTCCCCTCCTCCATTCCTGTCTCTCAGGAACCAGATGAGCAGCTTGTCTGACAGCCTGTCGTCATCCACGTCTGTGGGCAGGCCGCTCACCAGCACCGTCCGGTCCAAGTCCGCCATCTAGCGGGCGAAAGGAGAAGTGGCGCGCCAACATCCAACATGCACTCCCTGGATTTAAATCCGGAATACAAATAAAAGACGTCGACATCTTCATTATAAATAATAAGCGGAAGGGGAAGTTAAGAGGTCATTTGTGTGTGAGTAAACCAGGAGGAGGAGGAGAAATGCAGCTACGGAGACACTATGGAGATACGGGCGGTTACTCCCATGATTAGCCTACAACTTATTCGTCGACGCAGTCCTTTTTTACAATATGAACTTCACCCGTCCGCTTCATTTTAATTTCTAATTTTATTTTTTCATTTTAATATCAGAGCAGAGTTTGCAGAGCTCAACAAAAAAAATCAATGCCGCGTCGACGGAAAAAACCGAGCGCAAAGTGTCGCCATCAGGAAGTGTCATGATGAAGGACAACACAACGACTGATCTCCACCTAGTATCTCCACATGTTGCTTCGTTATGTTTTGTTTTTAGGGGGGTTAACCGTTAAGGTTAGGGTTAGGGACAGCATGGTTAAAACATCAGACTAGTGTCCTTACCTTTGGAGATCCTCCAACACCGCGGCCGCAACCTCAACAAAAAAAGACGGACGAAAATGAAACTAAAAAAGACGAGGTTGTTTTTTTGTTTTTTTCTCTTTTTTTTAAGTAGGCTACAAACCCGACCGGTCGGGTCGGTTCTGCACGCATGCGTGTTGCTGGGCCGCCGCCAAGTGCGTCAATGTGGAAAAGTGTGATTAAGAAATGGTAGTGCAGAATGCAGCATGTAGTGTAAAATACATACATACAGTTTTAATGAGAATGCTTTGTCAATTATATTATATTCAAAGTAGGCTGTTGTATAGCCTAACATCAAATAAATAAATAAATTAAAAATATATATATATTAGTTCACACATATTCGTGCTTTGATATGAATGTGTATATTGATAATAGTAAGTAAAAACCTATTATTTGGTTAAACTCTCGTAATGAACTGCAATAACAGACCCCGCCCACTTGGCTTCGTCAGCCAATGGGCGACAGCGATGGTCACGGAGCCGGGAGCGCTCTTATCCAATCAGCGCGGACGTAGTTCAAGACGCCCGACGCGCATGCGCCGTTCCGACAGTTGCTTCACGCGTTCTGCTTCCTGCGGTGTCTTCGCTGGAGGTCACGTCTGACGAACCTGGGTGAGTTCGGGCTTTTTAATCTACAACATGCTTTATGGTTGCTATCCGTCAGGTATTGTGTCGGCATAAAGGTTAAACACGCGTAAATATATAATAACGATCTCACTTTAGATGGTGCCGCTAAACAAGAAACAAGGGGTTTAATGTGTAACGTGGGACCAACATCATGGACACAACTGACACCTTTTTGCTCCACTCATGCTCCCATTTTTTTCCTGAACCCTTGAAACCCACGACCCGGACACCTGGATCCGTCCATGGTGCTGGGTCTGGCCAGGCTGACAGAGCATGTCGGGTTTTCCCCCCTTTTAAGTTAAAGTTAAAGCTTACTGCCCAACAACAGATCTATGCTAGTTAGCTGGTTAAGCTAACTAGCATAGATGATAAGCCAGTACTGTCTCAAGGTAGCCTTGTGACCCTGGGACACTGAGCTTTGCAGACCACTGGTTCCCAGGGTGGGGTCCGCAACGTAATCAATACAAATCTTGCATCATATATCACAAATAACACCTTTTTTGAGGTAATTACTCAGCAACGACATTTTTTAAATGGCTGAATGAAAGTTAATTCAGTCAGTAGGTCAGCACAAGATGTCCAATCCAAGTCGTTAATACATTTCCTGGCAAGTAATACAAGGACAGGGATATATTTAATGGGTTAGACGCAGGTTGCACAGCTATAACAATGGTAGGGCAGGGGGCCTTATGAATATGTATCCACTCTAAGGGTCCCTGGTTTAAACCACTGATATGCCACTGTTGCTAACTATAAAGCCACATGTAAATGAGCACTGGGATGACAACCTTTCATTTATCTCCTGGTACAGTTGTATAATTTGGGGTCCGTTTGATACATTTTCAGACAGCTGCCATGGCAAAATTGTTTGAGAATATCGGGAAGTTGGGCCTGGCCCTGGCCGTCGGCGGAGGTGTTTTAAACACTGCTCTTTTCAATGGTAGGAACAATAGACTCCCAAACATGTTTTTTTATTAGCTATTGGTTTAAAGTATTGTGATGTTAATAAATCAATACATAGTGTAAAACTGACGCGCTCTCCCCTGCTGCAGTTGATGCAGGGCATCAGGCAGTAATCTTTGACAGGTTCAGAGGAGTGCAAGAGACAGTAGTTGGGGAGGGGACCCACTTCCTCATCCCCTGGGTCCAGAAGCCCATCATCTTTGATTGCCGTTCCCGACCACGCAACGTCCCCGTCATCACTGGCAGCAAAGGTAGGCTGGCAGTCTAAACACCATCCGCATGTTATTTTGTCTCTATGGTCATGGTTGGGATGCATGTGAATCATTCATCTTGCTGTACAAAAGGTCTAACATGGGTAGTATCACCTATAAGGAAAGGGATCTAGGAGAGTAATTGATATGACTCAAATAGGTTGTTTGCAAACTCTTGTGGAAAAATGAATCCTAACAATATTATCACAAATGATATAACCTTTACTTTATTATTAGTTAATTTAACACACTTTGCATAAATTCTCCTTGAACCTAGAGGTAGCTCCCTTCCTCTCCAATTGAAAGATGTAATGTTAGTTTGCATTTGTATTCATTATCTTGGCCACAGTGGTGATTACAAATGCAAACTATTAACTTAACTAGACTCCCAGCCTAGACCATAAGAACCCCTTCTGGTTTTACCTTTTGCTTCCTTACATCACACCTAAATAGTTTTAGATGTGAGAACCCCTCTCTGGTTTGTTTCTCTGTATCCTTCGATGTTTGTGCCTACAATGTGACTATAAAAGTCATTAACGTACGTTGTTTTTTAAATCTCTAAATGCTCTATTAAGTCAAATGCTTTGCTGTCAAGAAGTTTTCCTAAAAGAAATACTTTTTCAAAACAGATTTGCAGAACGTCAACATCACACTGCGTATCCTGTTCCGGCCAGTGACCAGCAGCCTTCCGAGAATCTTCACCAGCATCGGAGAGGACTACGATGAGAGGGTGCTGCCCTCCATCACGACAGAGGTCCTCAAGAGTGTAGTGGTGGGTATCTCGGCAACAGTGGACACGTGTTTCATTCTTCTAACCGTTTTTTTTCCCCCATACTATACGTTTTACCAAACCTCATTCGCTCATCTTCCCTCAATTGTGGTTCCTCCTCGTAGGCCCGGTTCGATGCCGGCGAGCTGATCACACAGAGAGAGCTGGTGTCCCGGCAGGTCAGCGAGGACCTGACGGAAAGGGCCAACACCTTTGGCCTCATCTTGGACGACGTGTCACTGGTGCGACATGCAATCTATATCTTTTTCTCTCTGTTTTGTGCGCATTGTCGTCGGTGGCATTGATGCATATTATTTTTATTCCATCTTCCCAGACGCATTTGACGTTCGGCAAGGAGTTCACAGAGGCCGTTGAGATGAAGCAGGTGGCCCAGCAGGAGGCGGAGAGGGCCCGTTTTGTGGTGGAAAAGGTATAGTTTGCATTTTTATAATACCAGTGCAGTCGGCCCATTCAAACATGCCTGGTCAGAACGGCTGTTTCACACCCCTTTTGCGTCCGGTATCATCGCTGCTGCTTGCAGCTTTCTCGAGGAACCGCTGATTGAAACAACATCACATTAGACACTGCCCTCCCTTGGGTCCTCAGCGATACACCCACTAAGTGATCTTATGAGCGGATGTGGAGGAAATCAAAGGACAGACGGACAGAGACTCCCTTCCACTTTAGTTGGATTAACACCACACCGACTGACTGAATTAAAAAACACTCTAAACCAGCCCTCGGAGAGCCGGCGAGGGAGACCTCTAATCTATTGTTTTCCATTTTTTTTACCCCCCCTCCAGGCAGAGCAGCAGAAGCAGGCCACCATCATCTCTGCGGAGGGCGACTCCCAAGCCGCCCTGCTCATCGCCAACTCCCTGATGGAGGCCGGCGACGGTCTGGTGGAGCTGCGTAAGCTGGAGGCGGCCGAGGACATCGCCCTGCTGCTGTCCCGCTCCCGGAACGTCACCTACCTGCCCTCCGGCCAGGGCACGCTGCTGCAGCTGCCCCAGTGAGGAGCGCTCGCCGGGTTCACGCTCTCACGGCCATCTGGTGGGCTGTGGGACACAATTAAAACCTCACTCACTCTCCAATCTGCCATGGACTGGGTACCGCTCTGGGGGAGAGTGAGTGGGAGGTTGAAGATGGACTAGGGTATAGAGTCCACAATGTGTGTGTACGTATGCGTGTGTGTATGTGTGTAGAACTGGGGATATTTGATTTCCTCATATATGGTAATATGCATATAGTACTTAATCAGTCAAGCTTATTGGGCAATCCAGTATTTTCTCTTTAAGTTTTGTTTATGTGCCGTTTACTACAATGCACTGCATATGATTTTATGGTGGAAAGTAACCGTGTTATTCTTGATCAAGAGAATTGAACTCAAAATCAGCACTAAACATGAAAAAAGGATTTGACCATTTCACTTACTGTCTGTAATGTATGGATCTAATTGGCTCACCTGTGAATTAACACTTTTTTTTTTGAGATTCAATCGATTTGAATTCCTCGTCCATCGTTACTTGCTGGAAAAAAGTATGCCCCCCCCCCCCCCATGACCATCGAGTGGAAAGAGTTGTGCCTGTCAGGTGTAGAGTGGTCTTTGCCTCTGTACAGTTGTCATCGTGTGTTCACGTCAGGTTATTTAAGCTTTGCATTCCAAAAATGGCCTGAAGGAATTCAAATAAAGTTATCTTTCTACATCCCAAGGACGCTGTGCCGACGGTCTGTGGCCATGATGCTGTTTCTACTTCATGGGAGTCATCTACCGTAGTAACTTTTGCCTTTCTAGCATTTATTGCGAATGAGACAAATACTATTGAAGCGGCAACCATAGTCTCAAGGTTCAATGAGATACAAACCAAAGCAATATGTATAAATATATTTATTTTAATACAAGGGCATGCATCATCAAAATTATTTTGTCAAGTCAAGCTGCTAAATATTACTAAACCAAAAAAAACAAAAAACTTTTTGCTCATGTATTCAGTCTCGCCTGTGTTTTCAATTAACACATTAAAGTACAACCAACGCGCATTGAAACCAGTCATTCTCGGCTACCGTCTCACGAGAGCGCGCGTCGTGCCCCCTTGTCTGCTGTGCGCGTGCGCGGCAGACGAAACCATTCTCGCGCCGTGTGATGTGGACACGGCGCTGTGTGTTGCGCGCGCGCGCCCCCTTGTGTATGTGTATGTATGTGTGTACGTGTGTGTGCGCGCGCGTGCGCAGTGGCGACGTGCGCGGGGACGTCGGTACGCGCGAGACCTCGGCCAGGGCCACGTCTCGAGAGTCGCAGGTACGAGTGCGTTGATGTTACGGTTACGGCGCGAGCGCCTCGGAAACTAGAAAAGACAAGACGAACCTCCCCCCCCCCCCCCCCCCCCCCCCCCAAAACCCCCCCCCAACCCCCCCCACCCCCCCCCCCCACCCCCCCAACACCTGGTTTGAACCCCCCGGAGTATTTAAGTATAAAAAAGA
>JAOPJI010000079.1:7214752-7241500 GCA_027122695.1 Merluccius productus
AGGTGTCATTCCAGGAATAAGGAATAGTTCACTCAAAATGCATAGTTGTCTCTCTGTGGGCCAGTATTGGTTTAGTCATTTCATAATCCTTCCTCCCTGAGATCAAGCAGCAGAAATTATGTGACAATGAGCAAATACTACTAGTAGTCTCACATGTCACTGTTTCTAAAACAGGGCGTTTTTCTGGGCTGTGTTAAAAAAGTTAAAAAAGGGCAAACAGTATACCCACTTCTCCAGGGACCACTACGCCTACGTCATAACTAGGCGTAACATAAAGCCCATCGGACGATAGGACTTCACAAGCCACCATTTAAAGAAGGACGCGGATTGTTTGCCATGTTTTATGTAATAAATAGGACTAATGTCGGTTAAGAAAGTTATGTTAACCGATGCAGGCCTAAACCTACGTAAGTTCAGCCGAGAGTTACTTAATTTGTAGAGGTTGCAAGAGATTAACGCAGTAATCTGAAGGTAAGCATATTTTACATATTTTCAAAAGCCTCAATGATTAAATTGAGAAAAAATGTATTTCATTATAAAGCATAGGCCTATATTGAGCATATATAAAACATTGTCTAACTTGACCGTTCGTGTTTATTCATAAGGTCACAGATACCCTGATGTTGTTTAGGTGTAATTTGTTTTATTTAACTCTTATTGCCAAACGCCAAGAGCAACGTAGTTCGGCAGCATGCAGCGAGCCCCACCCTCACCTCTTGCCTAGTGGATATCAGAGACATGCCAGGACTTTGTAACCAGGGGTGTAACCGTTAGCTCCGATCTGGCTACAACCCATAGCCGTGGTACTTCGGACACAGCATAAACAACCAACGCCCATGTTCAATACCATTTTCCCCCCACACTTTGGACATGTTGTAGGCCTACTTGAGTGGCCTACAATATAACCCCACTAGTGTTCAGCATTAAATGACCCACTGAGAAAGAATGCCACGTAGGTCTAGAGTTTGACTGTAAGTAGCTCGACAGCATCTTCCCAAAATAAAATGTAGGTGGCCGTAATGTATCATGTATCAAGATGTATCATGTATCAAAATCAAGCCTAGGTCCAAACAGTTTCATGTGCACATGGACATTGGTTATGTTGAGCTGTGTTTCATATTGCACTTGTGAACCATTTCAGTTCATGTGCCCCCAATAAGAGGAGGCTGAAGATGGAGCATTGATCACCAAATCCAGAGTCTTCTGCCAGGTATGTCACCGTTTCAGTTAATAGCAGTTGACGTTAATAAATGTGTGTGTGCATTTGCTTGTGTGTACATGCATGTGATGAAATTGTGGTTCATGTCATTTTCATGTTAGGAACACGCAATGGACTCCAGTTCACCAGGAATGGGTGAGTAAGGCGTACCATATAACATTATAAATTCAGTGTCATACAAAATTCAGATAACACAGGGAATGAAAGATATAATATAGTCAGTCCTGTGGGACATAATACAATGGGAAATATAATACTTGTTTGTCATAGCCTGTTGATTAATAGCAGTTAAGCAAAACAATGTACATAAAGTCTATATACTTGATTGATGATTCTGATTAAGATTCTGATTATTGATTTATTTTATATTATTATATATTTTCTTCCTCGAAAACTAATGTAGAATGACTACATAAATTCTGAATTTGTCTTTGTATTTTGCTGTGAGTGTATTACAACTGGGAAAAAACCACTATATGCTTTATGTAGCAGATTCATTATGAATGTTACAAATGTTACATTATGAAATGTATGTTGGATTAATTCAGATGCATAACTCTTACCTATTAATCATGACCAGTGTTTCCCCTCTATGAATTCAGCAGTGCCGCTATGCTGCTTCTAGTACCGACGTTCTGAATGTACGTTCTTCAGCGCTTAGTAGGCCATGTTCGATATAGCGCCTCCTATGAGCACCGTGGCTGTCGCAGTCACTGCACTGCAGTGAGAGGCGGGGAAAAGAGACAACTTTTGCTGGCTGGTGGTAGTGGTGGGTGGGGGTTTTGTGCAGTTCTGCCCAGTGTATTTATAATAATTTCAGAAACAATTCAAACGTTTGAAAAAAGCATGTTTTTACTCCAATTAAGGTGTTTGTATAACGCCATTTCAATTGCAGTATATGCGCCAGATGCGTGTGTGTAAGCAGTCACGCGGCAATGCGCACGGTAATACTTTACAGTGGCATGGAGCACACGTGCACCCCAACACTGCTGCTGATCCTAGGGGGAAACACTGCTTGCAACAGTATAAACTTAAAGATGTGATTTAGGCTAGGAGGCACAGCATGTAATATTTAGCATTTTCTTTTACAGACTGGCCATCACTGCCCTATCGGCAATGGATGGAATGTCATGTGAGCTGCTGGCTAAAGTCCATTGACATTAAAGAAAAGTACATACAGAAACTGGAAGAGGAGGAGGTCACAGGACCAGTCATCATGTGTCTCCAGAAAGATTACTTAAGCAATACAATTGGAATGAAAGGTGGCCAAATAGAATACCTGCTGCATAAGAGAGATGAACTTTTAAAGTCAAAACCAAATGCAGACCTGCAGACCAACAGTAGCAGTAGTAGTAGTATTAGTGAATGTAGTGAAAGTAAAGTCGACAAAGACTCAACAGATGTTTCATCATCCAGATCCAAAGCAGAACCAAAACCAAATCCTCAGCCCGCTAGTCCAGGGTCTCATGACGATGATACTCCTCCGCAGGATAATGACACAGTCTCATCAGGGTCATCTTCACCTCTCTCCAACTACCGTAAATTTGATGAGCAGGACCAAGACTTCAAATATATCAAGCACAGTGTGTTACCTCCCGAAACTGGGATTGAAAACATGATAGCGCCTTGCCACGAATACAAGTCCCTGGAAACAGCACACAAGCTGGAGCCAAAGAAACTCAAAGCTAAAGTAGCCAGTGAGGTACTGCGATTTGCATGTGCATGCATGAACATGCGAACAAATGGAACAATTCACTTTGGGGTCATGGACAAAGTGAAAGGCCGTCACCAGCATGGGGAAATCACTGGGGTTCCAGTTGAAAAGGAGGACTATGTGGATGCATTAGACTATATTGAACGATGTTTCGATGGTTTGGATCAACAAAGTGATGCCAGGGCATGCATACGCAATCCCAAATTTGTTGAGGTGGTCGACAAGGACTCTGTTAACTACACTTGTGTCATTGAATATGACATTGTACCAAAATCCAGCACTGTCAAAGATAAGCTTTACAGTGTAGGTATTCCAAAGTTCAGTGAAAAAAAGGACAAAGTGATACTGGAAGATAAAGTCCCGTATTGCAGAGTAGGTGCTAACACACCACAAATACAGAAAACCGAACTCATTCTGTTCATTCAAGGACTGAAAGACAAGGATGCACAGCGAACGGAGGCAGAAAGCACTTGCAGTCAAACTCCTGTCAAATACAGAGAAGATCAACAGAGAAAACTTTCCATCCTTCTCACATGCGGGACAAAGAACATGGACAACTCACTGTTTTACATCATTGTCGCAAACAAACTTCTCCCCGAACATCTTGACAGTATCAGCTTTTTGATTCACATGAACCCGTTCTGTGTCTTTGATTTTGATCCCGATTCAAAGACGTCCGGTCTGTGTGGTAAATATAAAGAACACCACGCTGCAAGCCTTCACTTCATGCATGACTATGACAACGCTGCGGAATCAAGCACCGCTGACTTCATCAAGCACTTGAAGCTTTTTGACAGAACAAGCTGGATTTTCTGCAATGGACGAAAAGACTTTCCTGCTGGAGAGCAAAGTTGCAACGAAAAAACCTGGATCAAAACTAGGAAAAAGAAAATGAAAAAGGTTGTATCAGTCATATGCAATGAAATCCTTCCTAAGCATTCATTTTTAGTGGTTTTCCTGCTCATGTCTGATGTTGAGCAACCACTTGTTGAGGTTTTCCATGAGTTCTATGCAGAAATGAATGGCCATGATGATATAGCAGTCATATCTGAGTCAAAGGAGAACTACAAAAAATGGTCAAATCTTGCTCAGGTATCTTGTAACATGGCTACTCTCAATGAGATCAGTATCGTTGACATGCCCTTAAGTCATGTTGATGCCACAGTGCAAAGTATTCAGGTGTTAAAGAATCGGCCAGCCAAGACATTACCTGTGTTCAGTGGAGGTTTGTGCTTTTTAAAATCAGTTGAAGAGGATCTGATACACTCTTTGGAAATCGTAAGCGTTGACCAATGTGATGACAGAAAACTGGAAATCATGGACAAGAATGAATTGCATCACATTGAACAGCACTTCTACAGAGGAGGGAAGATTGGTTGGCTACATTTCTGGCTTGCTGACATACAACAGTTTGGGGAAATTATACAACGAGATGCCTACAAAGAGGTGAACAAAATCATGGAGAGCTTGGTGAACAGGAGCACTGCCATTCGATCCATAGAGAGCATAAATGTATATCATCATCCCGGCAGTGGTGGATCTACAGTAGCTCGCCAACTTCTCTGGAGCTGGAAGTCGAAGTTGCGATGTGCAGTTGTAAGGCAGTCCCATGAAAACACAACTGTATGCGAGCATGCGGTTCGCCTGCGAGAGCTTCACGAGAAAGACCAAAACAACTGCCTCCCAGTGCTGTTGCTGTTGGAGGACTGCAATGCAGATTACATAGGCAGCTTAACACGGGAGCTCGGCAACGCCATCACCACCAAAAAGATAAACCCCTCTGTGTTATGCTTCATCCTGCTCATCTGCAAACGGTCACATGATCCAGAAAGAATGTGCAAGGCATCGTCATCTCAAACAGTAGCGGTCACACACAAACTGACAAATACAGAGAAAGTGCTATTCTCCAAAAAGCTTGAGCAACTGAAGCTGGAATTTGAACCAGAGTTCATCCTCACATGCGTGTTGATGAGCGAAGGGTTTCATCCCGACTACATTGAGAACTTTGTCAAAAACATTTTGCACAACATTGATCATTCTTCGCCTACTACTCGTCTCATCCGATTCGTGGCACTCCTGAACTGTTACATTCACGATTCCTACATCTCTGTGTCCCACTGTGAGGTGGCCCTTGGTATAGGCATGCATTTGGATAGAATACGCTACCTTGCCTTTGTGGAACATCTCAGTGACGAGGCTAAGCTTGTTTTCATTCACCTCAGAGATTGTTCCACAAACATCTCATCAATCCGAATTATACACACACTGGTGGCGAAGGAAATTCTGATTCAGCTGTCTCAGAATTTGTCTCAAGGGGACATTGCAATGGACCTCATTAATGACAAAGTGCTCATCCATCACAAGTTTGGCAGAGAGGGTTTTCTGTCATTCATCAAGGCACTTTTGATCAGACGAAACAAGGTCAGTAGAGGAGACGCTGTGGATACAAATCTTTCCCCTCTAATCGAGCATGTTAGCACTGAAAAAGACGGTGTTCAGAAAGCTGTCGATCTCATGACGGCTGCCTTCACGTCACTGGGAAAAGATGCATTCGTGGCACAACAGCTTGCTCGTCTGCTCTACACAAATCTGAGGTTTGAAGAAGCTTTAAAGTGGGCAGATGAAGCAAAATCTCTGCTGCCACATGATACATTTGTCCTTGATACACTAGGACAAGTCTATAAAAGGTGGTTTTACAACATGTATGACACTCTGGAGGATAAGGAACCATCACCTGAAAAAAGTGTGGAAATCATCAGCACTGCTCTCAAGGGAATTTCTGCTTTCAGAGCCTCAGAAAAAAAACCAAAGAAGGAGCAGGTCACCCTGAACAGCTCGTACTATGGGGAGGTAGATGTTGGCTGTAGACTGCTGAAGTTCTTGTCCGTTGTAACAGTTTTTTCAAACGATATGGGACATTCTGAGATGATGAAGTACTTGCTCACAGACTACATACCAGCAAATGTCCAAATACCATGGCAGAAGTTCCATTCTCAATTAAAAGGATTGCAGAACAGCTTGTATCACTCACTCGAGTGCATTTCAGAGGATCTCAGTTACTTTCAAACAGAGATTAGTGAAGAGGATGAAGAACTTGATGCAAGGGACCCAGAACAGGTTTACAATCCACGGGAATGGCTAACAAAAAAGAGCACTGTGTACGCTAACTTTTTTTGTGAATTAACAGGCGTGGAAGACTACATGGAGGACAGCGAAAGTTCTGAAATGTCCTCAACTGAAAGGTTTACACCATTCCAAAGACAGATGAAAACTTACCGGCTCGGTGGAGGAAATGTAATGTCAATACTTTCATTAATTTATGACAAAAATCTAGAGAGAGCCAGAAAAAAGCTTGAGAACATCATTGACATGTACCCTGAAAACCTGAAAAGAAATGACCTTGACAAGCCAGAGCTTGCAAACTTCATCTTTTGTCAAATTGCTCTAAACTGTATTTGTCCTGGTTCCTCAAAGCTACTATCTCTTCAAAAGCTTCAAGGGCTCAGCATGGCATTTAATACACAAGGGAGAAACATATCCCCGGCAAGTTCTCTCTTCCTCCTTTCCCTTTTATTTTGGCCTCAGACCGACGACGATTATGATTCTAGCAAGTCTAAGATCCTTGTGTCAGCAATGGACACCCTTCAGATGCTCTTTGAGCAAAAAACCAGGCAGATGTCTCCACGGAAAAGCAAAATATCGACCCATTTCTTTCTGGCTAAGGCACAGGGTCTCAACAAGATTGTGCACAGAAGTGCTATTGAAAAGCACATCAAGGGCACCCTCAGTGAGAGAAAGCTCAAGTGGCTGGGAGGAGAGGTGTGGAAGACACAGCAGGTGGTACAGTCGCTGAAACGTGTGGATGGCTGGACCGAAAATGGAAGCTTGTTCATCCATGGTGCAACGAAAGACGGCAAGATGCGGATCATTGCTCAGAATTATGCCTCCCTGCCAAATGGCAATGAAAATGTCACCTTCTACTTGGGCTTTTCCTTCAATGGAGCAGTTGCGTGTAACATTCAAGTTAAGGAATAATCTACCAGTGATGGTGCTTTAAGCTACAGCACTAAGCTAAAGAGACACTGTCAAATGTCGGTGATGGGTGAAACAATGGCATACCTACAATGGCAAGGGTGAAACACTAAAAAGAAAAATGGTTTAGGAATCGATGCTGAATCAAAGTGTTTTTTTCATCATGAATAAGCAATAGAGCAATTGTGAGAGAAAAATAATAGTGTCATTTAATCCTACATTGCTTAATCAGATAATTTGTCAGAGAGTTAGTTTGTGAAGAGGCAATTGTAGGCTAAGATAAGCATTTACTTTCAAAATTGTATGCTGTGTTTGACAGGACATGTCAAATTAAAAAAATCATATTTTGAAATGTAGGCAAGTCTAGCATACATGTTTATTGTCTTTGCATTGGTTAACATGTTTGGGTTTTTAGCCACTCGTGTGTGTTCTAAACCATAATGTATTGAGACAATGGCTAGAGATGTTCTATTGTAAAGATGAAAAATGCTTCAGTTTTGTCTTTGAATAAGGTTGTTGCTCACCTGAAGTACTTTTGTTTTTTACAAATGTTAAAACATGTATATCACATCTAAACAAGAATACAAGTGTTTCATTATCTGTATCATTTATTTATATAGATACAGCCTACTACTAGTAGCCTACATTCTATTCACGAAGCAAAACTATGTCCTGTTTTTTTCTACTTTTATAAATATGCAGTCAACAAAACATGTAACCTTCAATTGCTGTGAAACTAAATAAAATGTTTTTGAACCAACCAAGTGTTTGCACTGAATGAAACAGAAGAAGAGGAAGAACAACAAATGACAAGATGTTCAGGGGAGTCAGTGAAATATTTTATTAATTAATAGACTGCAGGAAAGATCCAACCTGGCCATGCAAAGCTTAACTCAGATAAGAAAAAGGCAGTGGTCACATCCTCCATCAAACATGTGGATGCCAGTGGCTGCGGTTCAACCGATTTCCTCTCACACCTGAAATTTAACTTTTTCACTGCAGATATCGCTTTGTTAAAAAACAATCAATTGATTTGTGATCAGTGATTGCTGCAGTAAAATGACAACATTGGTGGCTGCAGTGAATTAATTTCCAGTCACTTTTTTTGTATATTTGGTTAAATATAAATTAAATTAGTGCATTAGTGCAACATTTCACACTTGCTCGGTTTAATGTGTCTCTCATTTCTTAGTTCTGACCGTTCATGGACCATTCCAGGCAAATTGAACAACTTTAGTATAATTCAAGTTTAAAATGAAAAACAGTTCAACCGTAAAGACAACATGAATTAACACAGAAATAGAATAGTAACTCTTATGTTGCATCATCTCCATAATGAAGCATCCCAAAATATAAGTCAAAGGTAATTTATTCAGACATTCATGCATCCAGCAAAGTTTACATGAAACAAAAAATGATATGATTATAAGCCTTAGAACAACTAAAGTGGCTCAATCTTTTTTTGTGACCAAAACGTTGGTCACAAAAGACCATTGACAAAAAGAGCCATGGATAAGAACATCCTGAAAATGTAGGACAACATTAAATACCAATGTAGATCTATCCATCATTGACATCATTAACCAATAAAGCATTATTGATATAATATTGTTTTTATTGAATATATTTTGTATTGCTAATCTGAATCTGCAACGTAAATAAAGCTGTCAGATAAATGTAGTGGAGTACAAAGTACAATGTTTACCTCTGATCTAGCGCAGTAGAAGAATAAGGTAGCAGAAAATAGAAATACACAAGTAAAGTACAAGTACCTCCAATCTGTACTTAAGTACAGTACTTGAGTAAATTTACTTGGTTACTTTCCACCACTGCACCCAGAGCATGATATATACCTGCTGGTGGACGTTCCTTTACCCTAACCCCCCTTTCCCTCATGGGGCATACTTACAGTGTCTTTAATGTATCTTACTGTAAGCTTAACCCTAAGCTAAAAAAAAGGCAAAATAACAATGAATAGGCTTACTAGGCTCATCAGACATGCTCTGAGTTCTGACCAGGCGTTGCCATGATGTTGTAATGTGTTATTAGGAGAGGAGGAACGGTGGGGTTGAACTCATACTGACATAACCCCACCCACACTACACCCAGACTCGGGAAGGAAGAAACATTGAGGTTAACATACCTTTTAGATTGCCAAGTATATACGTTATCACACTTAAACAATGCATGCTGAATAAACTAACTAACTAACTGTATCTGAACCAGAGCCTGATTTACATCGTCTGGATCAAACCACTGATAATTTGCATTGATCCTGTGTCAATGCAAATCATTAACCATGTGTCATAAGGATTTACCTATGAAACAGATTATTTCACTGTATAATACAACACCTGTGGATATATGTTTTTCTACAAAGCCTGTACCTACAGACTCACATCGTTATATAAAGACGGGGGTTGTGATTGCTGGGTCAAACCTAATCTGGGATCCAGCAGTCCTACTATGATAGAGCAGAATTTCTGGGGGGAAACGGCACAGAGCCTGGGCCGGAAATAAACAACTGAGGGGTGGAGTTACGCCTTGTTTCCTAAAAAAACGAATTTGCACGAGCTTTCAGAAGGACATTTAAATACGTGTATTTTTCACAGTGGCCAGTCTACACAGTGTTGATTTGAAATCTTACAGACACTTTTTTACAGCTTACTAGTGCTGGCCGAGTTTCTGTTCGCCAATTACGTGCTAACCGATCCCCGCCTCCAGCAACATGATTGGTCAGAACAAATATGAAGCGAAAGAAAGTAAAATGCCCCGTTCACCCAGATCTTGAGCTCCTCTGCCATCAGACTTTAGATATGAATCTAAAGTGTGATTTGTGACCTAAACCAGAGGGATATTCGATTCATATAGTAAATGAAAACATACTCCCCACCCTACCACAACCACCCACGCTATGTAAAACATAGATTGACATGAGATGTAGGCCTTCAAACCAAAGAAACTCCTGACGACGGTACTTACAGCTTCAACTGACCTCTTTCTGGCAGCAATTCTTCATTTTAGCAGTTAAGTCAGCTGACAAAAACAAACAGGAAATAAAGTGGCAGTAAACATTTCCCCTGGCATGAAAGCTCATATACACATGAAATCTCTGTTGGTGCTGCTGCTAATCATGCTTACAGGGAAGTGAAGTGTATTCAAAGTCCAACAAATCTACATCTACAGTATATTCCTGAACTTTCTAAGGAGCAGCTATGAGGTTGCCCCGACTACACTAATTCGGCCCGCTTTGGGTACATTTTAATGTAAATGTGTTATTACTTAATACTATGTCTCCTTTGGACATCAACGATACTTTGGCAGTGATGTGTGTGTGTGTGTGTCTATATGTTTTTTTGAATGTCAGACACAGCAGATGAGCTCACATGCCGGGATAAAGCTGACCTGAACGCAAAAACACAAGACAAGGGCCTTCACCAAACTTGCTGCAAGTTTGGGGACATTGTGATCCAACAGCGCGTGTACGCTGTGAGGGCCCCTGCTAATGAATGGGAGGACAGACAGAGATTAAACGTTCAGACTTGCCTCGGGCCGATACATGGCTACAGTGAGACAGGGCCGCAGCCAGTCCCCCAGTGGCAAGGCTATACAGGGAGAAGAGAAATCTGTGTTTTAGCCTGGCAGCTTCTGCAGCTACACGATGCAATGCAGCACACATACGAATACAGTGGCAATGTGAATCGCAGGTCAAAACATACATGATGTCATCATAAAGAATCAACAACAACAGACAAACATGAGGAATCAACAAACATAATATATTACATTGAAGAGCATCAAAGACAGAGGATGTATACATTTCAACCAATTATCATGTCATCATCATATCATGTGCAGTTATGGTTTCGTGCCCAAGATTTAGAGTACAAACCTGCTTTGACAAGACCCACGTCTCTCTGGCGAGTCTAACTTCCCACAAAGAAGAGTCGTGAAGTTTGGGCACATTTTATTACCATACAGTTTTAGAACACATAATCAATTCCGTGGGTTACAGAATGCAGGTTGAATATACTCTGCCTAGGGTAGTGAGGGATGCAAGAAGAAAACAGAGAAAACGAGCAAGACGCAAGCCAACTGAAGCCCTCACCAAACAAAGTTGGGGACACAGAGTCCAACAGCAGCTAGGCGTGCTGTGAAGGCCTCACTGCTTTAACTAACAACGTCTTTTTACGAGGGAAAAAAAACAAAAAAACTTGCCTTGGTTAAAAGTGTGGACACAGCTCATGTAACTCCAGCGCCTTGACAACACTACGAACCATATCTACTACACATCTACACACCTGAATAGAACAGGGAAAGAGCCACACAACAGAAATGGTTTGCAACAGTAGTTCATATTCTTGGTTAGGTAACACGTTAAACATTACGTCCCATGCATTTGTGGGATGCCTCTATAGCTCTCTCTCTCTCTCTTTCTCTGTTTGT
This sequence comes from Merluccius productus, assembly GCA_027122695.1. Classification (NCBI taxonomy): domain Eukaryota; kingdom Metazoa; phylum Chordata; class Actinopteri; order Gadiformes; family Merlucciidae; genus Merluccius; species Merluccius productus. The sequence goes on from JAOPJI010000079.1 coordinate 7,226,164, forward strand.
TTGTTTTAGCCAGTGTCTCTTCCTCACAGTGCAGACAGAATGTGCTGTGCGTCATCCTACTACAGTAGCTGAGACATTAGAAAATTAAAATGGTGGAGTGTCCAAACCTATAGACGAGAGCGGGAGAGGGGGTTTCAGTAGTGTCCTCCCGGGGACATAACTGGGGGTCGGATGCCCATGGGCGGCCTGGGAGGAGCCCCCTGGTACCCTGGGGGGACCATGGGCTGGCCGTACGGGGGTATCCCACCACCGGACATGTAGCCTGCTATGCCCTGGGGGGGACCACCGTACTGGCCTGGGGGAAACACAGCGTGGTTCGTTGGTTAGTCTTCAGATAATAAGAGCATGAGCTAGGCAAAGATAAATGACACACATACTTTTTATGACCCTAACCCAACTATAGCAGTAGTTCTCAAATCTATTTTTACTACTGTACCCCCTTGAAGTTACTTTTTCAGCCAAGTGCCCCTTTCACCAGCACAAAACATTTTGGGGAGAGAATTGTTTTGCTTCTTCTGACCTGACATGAAGTCAGAAAGTTTTGTCTTATAAAAATAACTCTTGGGCGGGTTACCGACATGACATTGCTGTTAACTTATTTTTCCCCCCAAAAAAGCACAAAGCCAGAGGGGGGTCAGAGCTTGTGCACGTAAATCCCTTTACTGAAAACATTTTGGTGTTCCTGTTTTAGGAACTTTCTTTTTTGCAGACTATCCTTCTTTCTCCTTGTTTTTAGACATTTTCCAAATACCCCCTGCAATTGCAATCCTTCAAAGTACCCCTGTTTGAGAAACACTGTACTATAGCATGAATGGGTAAAGGTTAGTGGTTGTTGTAACGGGGGCTATACCAGGCATGGGATGTCTGATTCCTGGTTGCTGGGTGGCTATGATGGCCCCCATGGGGCCCACTGGCGGGGCAGAGATGGTGGCCTGGCTTTGGCGAGGAATATTACGCTGGTACCTGGGCAAAGTAGCCCGCAACTCTTCCTACAGGGGAAGCACAGGACAAGAGCAGCAAACAGATTAGCGAGTAACTGTGAACCTCACTCCATTATAACTCAGAATGATGTTGTCGTCTTCATTTCCAAATACATACATATACATATATAAATATGTCACAAACACAGCATTAAAAAAGTTCATTTGTATTGCTTTAATTAGAGATTACATTCACGGGCAACAGGATATGTCATATGCCATAATGGTGAAACTTAAAAAAGACATTAAAGGGCCCCTATTTTACCACCAAGTGTGACTGTAATTAGCCATTACAAGCAGTTTCCAAATTGTCATGTGACTACACTCTAGTGACATCACAAGTGGGAGTGTCCACCCAGATTTATGATGGACAGATAAGCCTACCAGACAGTTGGTACAATCCACTGTCTAGGCTGGTAGACTGATCTAGCCATCATCCATTTGGGGGGGGGGGGGGACTCCCCGTTGTGATGTCACTATAGGGTAGTGACATCGTAGTGAAACGACTTGTAATGGCTAATCACACTCACATCTGGTGGTAAAATAAGGGTGAGAAAGGGGGGAGTTTGAGCTGCGATACTTACCAGCGAGATGTCCTCATCGGGGTGGATCAACTTACTGGTTGCCGTGGACGTGGTGAGGGTGGCCGGCTTACTGGTCACAGTGGAGGGGGGCTTAAAGGCGCCGGTGCTGCCGGCACTGGGGGCAGCCAGCAAAGAGCCAGCAGCCTGCGTGTAGGCTGGGAAGGTGGACTTGGAGGACTCGGAGGAGGTGGAAGGGGTCGGGTGGGCCGAGCCGGAGACCGTCGACTGTTGACTCTGCAGGAGGGAAGGCATGGATGTTGTTGTTGTTGTAAATCTTATTACGATTATAACGAGAAGCATCGCATTCTACATGGAAGTGCTGGGATCATTCTTTAGCATTGCTCCGTTTTTTGTGTGATATTGAAATTTAAATTAGCAGTCAACGCTGTAGCCGTCACTTAAAATATATGTTTTTACCACACACACACACACACAAGGAAGCAATTATAATGTATGACATTATAAATGAATTATAAATATGAATCAGATGGCAAGAAATCTCGGTGGTCTAAAGTTTCAAAGGTTGTTTTTTTTCTATATCTATATATGCCATTATATATTAAAAAAAGCAAACAGGTACCAAACAAACCAGCAGAACAAAAACACTATGCAAGTCAGTTACTCCCACAGAATGCTGTGCGACAAACTACTACACTAATACGATACGGCCACAAAAACCGAGGCATTTCACAATTTCCACGGCAACACAACGAGTTAAGCGGGCGGCATCATATAAACCGATAAAAGCATTCCTTCCTTGGTAAGCAAATGTAATGCAATTGGGCGCATGCCAAACGTCATCCGGCAAGACAGCTGCGTACTTGTGGCGAGTTAGAAAACATAGCTTTAGAGGAGGTGCACTGAGAGTCGGTGCCAGCACTCTTGCTCACAACCTGACCCCCCATCTGTAGCATAGGAAAAGAGTAAAGAGTAGGAATGGTTGACTCACACACCTTGTACATCATAGGGGGGGGGGTAGCTGTAACTTTGGTTATTATTGGAGTTGGCTCTGTGTACAGGCAATATGACACGGCCAAAACACACAGGGAGATATGTAGGCCTACACATAAGCATAAGCCTACATAAGCCTCAAAATAATTAAATAGGTATGATAGTGAATAAAAGAGACCCATAACACATACACAAGATATTGTATACATTATATCTATACATTATGAATAAGGGTTACGTCATTACCTGGCCAGCAATGGGGAAGAGGGGCTTGCCGACCGCAGGGTGCAGGGAGGGGGCAGTGGCTGGGGGGATGGCTGTCCGGGACGACATGCTTGGTCCTGCTGTGGGAAGACCTTGCCCCATGTGGGCCATCACAGGACGGTGGCCCACAGGTGGGGGGGGCATGCCTGGCAGACAGGAAGCCACATAAGAAACCAGACAATGCTATATTACTCAACTATTATGTAGTCATTTAACAGATGCATTTCACTAAGGAACAGGTAGGGGTTAAACCTAATTCATAATCGCTGTGTGAGAACTGCTTGAGCCGGCGCAAACCAAAAATGACATCACGGCCCTACCGCACGGTTCATACGGCGATTTGGCGCGTATTACGCACCCCTGAAATTTTGCAAGCTCCGCAAGCTGAGTGGGCGAACTGCCCGTCCACACCAATGACAAGACGAAACGGCGACTATTAATGACATGGCCGTGTGTGGACCGCCCGCGCACTTCACAAACGACACATCACGCCATCTATAATTTCCATTTTAGGCATCTTGCTCTGGCATTCACTATGTAAAGTGATTTGGGTGTCTTGAAAAGCGCAATATGCAATGAAATATAATAATAATAATCATAATAATAATAATTATTATTATTAGGATGCCCACTGGTTAAGTTGCGGACATTTCTAATGCGAGCCGTGGTAAAACAAAGTTTTCCTTAGCTTAGGTTACGGTATATTTACTTTGATTTAGAATAACAACAACTCTCTTGAGTTCTCTCTCAATATGGCGGAGTATCGCCAACCAAAGAATCCCATGATGCATTCTGATGTACAATCCCACTTCGCTACCCTGAGAAATAGTCCTGAGGAGGAGATCAGTGGGTACCTACCTGGAGGTATTCCATGCATCATGGGTGGCATCCCAGGACCCGGAGGCATCAGACCACCCATCATCCTGAGAGACACAGAGATGATAACAATTCATCCAGCGCAGCACAGTCTTAAACTGAATTAATCCAATCTAATTTTGATAATCGATTATTTGTTTTAGTCATTCATCAAGTACAAACACCAAACATTTGCTGCTTAATGCTTCAGAAATGTAAATACTTGGTTCCTGGATTATTATGAAAAGTAAAGCAAGCAAATTACGTCAACTTTGTACTCTTTTAGCATTTGCTATTATTTATGACATCCAAAAAATTATCTTTAGATTAATCAACAATGAAAGTAATCGTTAGTTGCAGCCCTAGCCACAATAAGACAAGTCTTTTATTCATCCCAGATAGGAAATTCAGATACTGATACTCAGATACTACTTTCCAAAAATATATAAATGCATTGTCCGTTTCAGTTGAACATTTGTACATTTGAAGACGAGAAAAAAGTAATACTGTATTCATATATATGCATATGATGTATGCCGTATTCTTGCTGCACTAAACATTTGGCACGCAAAATGTCCACCCATGAACCCCTGAAGTACAAGAGAGAACATGACCACTGTACAGAACATCCAGCGGTCAGAACAGATGAGTTCTCACCCAGGGGGCATCCCCTGCATGCCGGGGGGCATTCCTGGCATCATGGGTGGGACCCCGGCCATCATCGGAGGCATCCCTGGGGGAAAGTGGCACAATAAAGAAAACAATGACATATATGCCACACGTGCCATTTGGTGGACGCATTCATCCAAAGCATATGACAATACCATAAACGCATATATTCTAGGGTGGGGCCAAAACCTTCTATCCTGATATAGGTAATTTAATATCTCGATAACGATATATGTCATGATACAGCATGTTTTCTGGTAATTCAATAAATAGTTAGTCTATATAAAATAACCACATGTTAAGTACTCAATATTTTCTCATTTTGTTAAGAACTGTAATGCAGTCTTTAAATATCTAATCTCATATGACAATATTGATATAATATCAATATATTTTATATATATATATATCGATATATATATATAATATATTCTGACCATGGCTGGCCACCAGTGGGAATAATCCAACCCCTAACCCTGGCAGTGTTAATGCCATGCTGTACCAGTGGACCTGTAGTTTATAATGTAGCCTTCTTTGCTACCCATTGAATATACAGCAGGCATTGGAGTTGAACACACCTAATCCATCATGTACAGATGATGACAGGGATTTGCACAACTCACAGTTTTCATGGTTGAATAATGCATCATGGCTGCTCCTCACTCACCTGAGTAGCTGCCAGGAGGCATGCCAGGAGGAGCTCCTGGTCCAGGAAGCATGCCAGGAGGAGCTCCTGGACCAGGAGGCATGCCAGGAGGAGCTCCTGGTCCAGGAGGCATGCCAGGAGGAGCTCCTGGTCCAGGGGGCATGCCAGGCTGGGTCATGGGAGGGATGTAGCCAGCCTGGGGCTGGACCACTGCGGGCTGCGCTTGAAAGGAAGGCCCTGGTTCGTCGTCCTCGTCATACTCATCCGAGTCCTCCTGGTTCTGTTTCTTCTTCTGTGACTCTTGGTGAGGAGACGGGAATCAACGGAGAAAGTAGGGTTGAGTGTCTGCCAGCCACAGCAACAGTAAACACGTCATGGCATACGTTGTATATTGTCGTTTCATATGTAAATTATATAAACCTTGGGTCTTTTGTTCTAGCGCTCTCCTTCTTTCTTCCACGTCCTTTTCAGGAATCCCCTCCATGCCATAGATTTCCAATTCAATGTCTGTCCTACCAGGTATTGCATTTGGGACGCCGTCAATGGTCTCTTTGTGTACCTTTAAGAGAAATCGAGAGTAAGTGATTTGTGAGTCTATTGACTATTGATGTCCATTTATATAACTGACTGATTCAGTGACAGTCAGTAAAAACACATTTAAAACAAGAAAAAGAAAAACATTGCTGACATGATTTAATGTATCACCTGCATACAGTGGATGGCCAGTCCTGGCCCAGTGTACAGCTTCTTATGGCATATGTGACATTTGAAGTGTTTGGCTTTCTGATGCTGAATGAGGATCTTCTCATCGTCAAAGTCCCTGTTGCAGTACCTGGTCTGGGTTCAGGACGCTTGCATTGACTTCAACTCACACAGACAAAGTGATCATACATCCATGACAACAGTGTCTAATACTGAATAAGGCAATTGCTAGCAATAGAGTTAGACTCTCGTAGCTGCTAATGACTATGCCACAGCTTTAAGACCATACTGGTTGTTATTATATAGATATTACCAGTACAACACACAAATCAATCAGACAGTTTATATATATATATACAGGCAATATCGGGTTAATTTACACTAACAGGCTGGCGTTAGGTAACAAAAGCTAAAAGCGAATCTAGCCAAACGTTGACTTGGGAGCATTTTCCTTAAATGGTCTAGTAGAAAAGCTGCATTGATAATGCTAATATATTTATATGAGTTCACGTCGCGTAAAAAGGATACCAGCACCAAGGCTTCATTTGCTTTTTCTTCTTTCTCCCCATGATGTTTCTGACAGCTGGCCCAGTGCTGGCCCAGTTACTGAAACAAGACTGAAACTGAAATATGGCGTCAGTTGAGAACCAATTGATAATTATATTTTGCTATATTATATCTCCGGTTTGATATAAAATTTTAAAAAACGAAGTATGTTTATTAGCGTATTTATTTAATTAAAACATTCCGATTAACGAGTATCTCTTATCCTTGCAAATGTTTGTGGTGGAACTAATGAATACAGACAATATTACAGCCGGACATTTGTGATCAAGGTGTACCAACAACATCTCAACACGCATGCGCGGAGCGTAGCCGCTGCAAAAAATATTTTACAGTCTATTTACTTAGTGATGCACCAGTGCAGTCATACCTGCCATTACAATTTTTCATCTTAAGTACTAACGTCGACAGTTCATTCATAATTTAGCCCGTTTTCACCTGTCAGTTTAGACAGTTTGCTAAGCTAAATACAGCAATGTTTACGTCTCAGACCTCATCCTTCCAAGATTCAATTGATGTGGAGGAGCGAGATGACTTTGACAGCGATGACATCGCAGGCTATAACCAGAAGACCCAGCTGAACTGTTACTATGCCATCTATCTATACCAAGGCACCAGGTAACCTTTATGTGCTCCTATCGTGATGCATTCAAGGTCTATGCGAGCACAGCACACAGTTTTACATAAGCAGAATGCAGATGTTGTCCTCAAATGCATACTAACCACATAGTGGATGTCTTTGATCACATCGTTTTGCTGTACAGCTCTCTGTCCAAGGCAATGTTTTGCTTTGCTTTTCTATTTGCTGACAGTGGGCGCCACTGAGCACATGCTCACACACTTTTTTCCATGTTATAGGCCTACATTTAATTAAATACGACCCACAGAACAATACACACATGGGAATTGCCAATGTTATTGCATCACCTGTAAAATAACTCAATTGTCTTAGATCTGAGTCAACTGAGGAAAGTGTTGCATGGAACAAGAGAAGAGCTGACTCCACCACCAGTCAGGATGACTTTAGGTAACCAAGGATACCGCCGACCGGTTCTCCTCGCTGTCCATGGTCGTTCCTCAGTGTTGTGGGCTATCATTGGTGTACATATCCACACGGCTACCACCGGAAACCAGTCGACGTGGAGTCATCCATTCTGTTCCTGTAACTGATTACATTTCCTCCTGATTCGTCGTCATCGCTGTGCTTGCTGTTTTTTCTCTACACTACTGAGTCTACATAGCATTTCCAAGGGCTCGCCAAGTCTGTGTGGCTTCTCCATTGACCTTCATAATAAGCAACTCATTAGTGATCAATGCCTTTTGAATGTCGGTGCCTCACTGCTAAGAATGAACATCCAATCCCACATACGTTCTCTTAATGATGACCTCATTATTAGAAACACATGGGGATACACACGGGCTGTGTGGGACTCAGTAGTGACCTGTGTTGTCAATCATGCTGTTGTGATCTTGCTGTGCGTGTGAATTGGTCTTCCATCTTCTGTCCCGTCGTTTTGACTTGACTGGCTGCAAAACGTCCTCCGACTCCAACCCGGTTCGTCACCAGACATTGGCTCCGTAACCATAGTAATATAATAACGTCTTGGTACTCCCTCCCTCCCACACACAGCCTTAGCCTGGTGGACAGCAGCCTGCCATCGGAGGCAGAGCCTGAGCTTCGCTGCTACATTTCCAGGAGGCTGAGCAAGGGGGCCCTGCTGGGGGGCATGGGCAACATCGCCACCGTGGAGCTCAGGTTCACTTGTTTTGTTTATTTTGTTTGTTTGTCAATGGATCCCCATTGGCTGAAAAGTATAGTGTGCTAGTCTTCCCGCCTGGGGTCCACACATAACACAGAAGACAACAGAAACATTCCCCAAATTCAATCCAGAATCCAATAATATTGACACCAAGGCAAACTAGAATATGTAGTACAATAAATATAGACGGATACAATGTAACAAGTTAGAATACATGAACATCACATGACATAATCCCGGCCTTAATGATTTTGTTGTATGACTTGAAGGTGTTGGTACTGGGCTTTCAAGACTTCTATCTATTCTATTCTTTGTTAGGCCTTTGGTCTGAACGACCTCTGAAAATAAACACCTTTGTTGGAAAAAAATCAATGTCATCGAATGTGATGAAGATTTGATCGAAACGATGACACTGATTTTAGCAGTGAAAAAAGACACCTTGGGAGCACTCATGTGCAGTCTGTGGACTCTTCCCTTCTCAAACGTATTGTTATTGCCTCATTTTGTCTGGCACCTGCATAACGTTGGATGTGCGTGTAATTCTTCTTCCTCTGTGTGTGTGGCCAGCGTCCCGGAGCAGAACGTGGGCTGCTACTGCTGTCTCCTGGAGCAGGAGCACTCCCCAGATCAGCCCGACGCCGATGGCAACGGCTACGTCATCTGCTTCATGGGGGGCTCCGAGAAGGGGCTCAATTTATATCCTTAACCCATGATTGTGTGTGAGCGTGTGTGTCATATTAGCTTTTCCATGTATTGAATAAACATAGCTACTGTGAGACATCTTGTCTGTAGTTAAAGCATTGTATTACATTTTGACAAACACAAAACACAAACACACAAGTACGTTTACATTTCTTGACTGGACACACATTTAGGCTAGAGCTGGATAAGTATGTCCAAGGCCTTCAAAGCTGTCTACAAACCCCTGAGGTATGAAAACGCATCTGCACTGTGAATAATCTGTATCTCCCTAATGTCGATTTCTTATTTCTTATTGTTGATTATGAATATTATTTTCTCCTACTTCCTGTGCTGCCATCAGCTTACCAACCTGGAGACGGAGATCCGTCCGTATCTCGGCAGGTGGTACGAAGAGTCGGTGCTGCACATCCATCGCGTGGTGCAGCTGGTCCAGAGCAGCATCAGCTTCCTGCTTCACGCTGTGAGTCCCCCGACCTCCCTCTAGAATTAAGCAATAAGCCACGAGAGGCCGTGCTTCATGCAACGCATCGTGCCTAACAACGCCCCCTAGCTCTTCTAAAATTACTGTAAATCATGGCCTCTTGTGGTTGCTTTTATAAAACAGTTACTAAAACGGTTACTATAGACTACCAGTAAGATTTCAGAAAATAAACACACAGTAACGTAAAATGCGATCATTTATTAATAAAAGCAATATAGTTCCTCAAGCCAGCAAAATGGTTTGCAAGCAACACAGGCTAGCATACATTTTTGAGATTGCCGGTGCATTAATACTAACAATGAATTGTTATGCAGTCATGTGTGTGAGTATTTTACAACGGCGTCAAGCCAATAAAGAATCAAGGACCGGATCGATTAGTTTTATAATATTCCATCACAACTAGTGTCTCTTTCTCTCAATTCTATTGGGTTCACAGAAAGCAACTACCAAATTTGGAGTTGCTTTGGATGTGAATAAAACAATTGAATCTCATCAACCATTTTGAGTGGACACCTCAAAGTAGGGCAGTATCATCATAGAATGAAGAAGTTTATAGTGTATCACAATGAGAGGGATTTCTGAGATTATCCGCTTTTCCGCTATACCTTCCGCCCACTCCTACTTAATCATTACTTATTATTTGTGGCATTCAAATCTACCTTCTGTATTCAGGCTCTGAGTCACACCCACGTAGAGGTCATTAAATCAGATGAGAGGACGAGGAAGGACATCGCCAGGTGAGTTAGTTGACACTTTTAAATGATTATTACTATCAGTTATATCTGCCGACTGCCGATTTTGTGCTTCACCATACAGTATTATCATAGATTCAATTAATCTATACACTGTTAACTATGTCAATGTAGTTAGAAAAGTTTATTTCTACTGTTGTCTTGTGACCAAAGATGGTCCCTGAAGAGTAAAGAAAAGAAACATAACCATCGCAAAAAAACTAAAGACTAACAATGAAAACAGGATAACAAAAAAACAAGCAGTACAACCAGAATGAGACAAGTGAAGACGGGGGCCAGGAGTTCATTGAGTGTAGGGCTGCTACGATTGATCAACTAATGCATGAGTCAATCAACTCAAATGTATCACATCTAAAATGTTCTCTACGATCTATAAATTAATAAAGTCATTTATCAAGTACAAATACCAAACATTTGCTGTTTGATGCTTCAGAAATTCAAATGTTTGGTTCATGGATCATTATAAAATTAATACTGAAATAGTTTTTCTTGGCTGCTTGTAAGACAAAGCAAGCACATTTGAGACATAACATTGGACTCTTGGCACTTGCTATTATTTAGGACATTTTATACTGTATATGAACGATTCATTGAAAATAAACAATGTTTAATTGACGATGAAGATAGTGGTTAGTTGCAGCCCTACATTGGTTCCTCTGTGTCTTGCGTTCCCCCTCAGGTTCATCAAGGCGGCCAGTTTGCAGGGCCTCTCCCAGCAAGAGGCCACGACCTCCCTGTGTAATGCGGCGTCCGAGGAGCCCCAGTCTGACCTGGTCATTGACTGCTCCACCACTCCCCCCATGCTCTCCAACACCGGTAGGCAGCAGCAGCAACAGCAGTTACACCTTGTCCACAAGCGCCCTCACTCAGTTATCTGACTCTGCCCTCCTGTGTTGAAAAGCACAGAGAGCACATTTTAGTAGTAATTATTATAAATGTTGTATGTTAGTACTATTTTGGTATTATTTACTATGTATGCATTTACCTATTTTGTACATATTTATATACATCACAACTATGTATATTGTATAATTTACTGTTCATGTGCAGTCTAAACACTTTAACTCCTTTTTTATCCTCATTGTTATTTGTATCCAAGATGGTTGCTTTCTCTTCCAGTTAGTAACCGCTTCTGCGATGACTGGATCCAGGCATTCCTGAACGCTGCGGAGCGTTGTAACCCCTTCCTTCTCAGACAGATACTTGAGAACTTCAAACTAAAGGTGGGAGCACTTTCATTAGAACTCATTTTTGTGAATGGCCAATTATTTAAAAATGTTTTCCCTTTTATCCATTTCTTAATAATCACTTTATACATTATAGAGCCCCTACAAATCCATTTGTGTAGAGTTGCAATTCATCTTCTGCGAGGGAGGGTTGGTTTTAATCCTTCGATGTGGATCTGCATTCAACAGATCTGAAATCAAGGGTTGGCGATATGGCAAACATCTTCTGTCCCAATATAGGTCATTTAATATCTCGATAACGATATATATCACGATATAGCACATTTTCTGGTAATTCAGTTAATAAATAATCTGTTTAAAATAACCACATGGTAAAGCCTATTTTTGTATACTAGTGTGTAAATTAAATACACTTTACTGTTATAGCCTTCAAAACCAGAAGAAGACAACAGTAAATGCCAAGACAATATCTAGTCTCATATCATGATATCGATATAATATATTGCAATATATTGCCCAACATATTGTGACTTTGCGCCTCAGCTACCATTAGAGATGGTAAATCTCTACCACAAGGTCCCTGTGTAAAGCTGTACTTCCCCCTCCACCCCTGCAGGCCATTCAGGACATGAACAGCCTGAAGCGCTTCGTCCGGCAGGCGGAGATGAGCCACTACGCCCTGTTCCGCTGCTGCCAGTTCCTCCAGGGCTGCGGCAACAGTGACGTGCTGCTGCAGAACGCCAAGGCCGAACACAGCGACCTGCCAGAGGCCTGCAGGATCATCTCTGTTCTGGAGGAGTTCCTCACAGAACCATCCCGGGCCCACACCTAGTTTCCTCCAAGTGCTGGTGGAGACACTAATCTACACTAATCAATTTGGGCAATAAGAATATGAAGATGGAGTCAACTCTATTTGCAAAGCCATCATCTTTCACATTTTAAGCTAATTAGCTAACATGGCCATTCGATTTTGTCAGGGTAATTGCTTATTAGATGGATGACAAACAAATAGAAATGTGTTCTGGGGAAATGAGAACTAGGTCATTATATAATTCATATTATGATCGTAAAGGTCCCAATATTGGTAAGATTGAGAAATACCAGTCATTCCTACAGAGTCTGAAGGAATTCATATTAGGTTCCTTCCTGTATCTTGCACATTCCCCTACACCTATATGCTAATGTATTGGTGTTGACCGGATTTCTATTTTTTTTGTGTGACTGAATTATGTGTTTGAAATCAGTACTAACACAACAAACCAAAAGTCTTTTATTTTTTAACTACTAAGTTGCTAACCTGACCAAGCTTTAAGTTGTCGCTGTGACGAATGAACTCTAAACAGAAGAAATTCAATTGAGAAATGTTGTGCATTTTGTTTTATTTTATTGGGAATGCACAAATCACTTTTCCCATTTTTTTTTAAAACAGTTCTCTCTATCATTGTTAATATCAAATATCACTACAGTTACCTGAGAAATATATGTTAACACTTTTTTTTCTCCTTAATTTTAATGGCAATATTGTGTAGTGTGTAAGTAAAGTGGCTAAGTAAGTATGCTTAGTAAGTTGCACCATTCCACGTCTGTAACTAGTAGCTCTCTGTGGTCACATTAGAAACATTTTCCATAGTGTGTGCTAGAATATATTTAACCACTTGGGTGGGGAACTGTGAATTTTGGTGTAATTGTAAATATGTTCAAACCACAAAGATGAAAATGAGTATGGAATGGGCTTTATTCACTTAGCAAGATGGCCGCTATAGGTTAATAAGGCCCATGATGTTGTGTGTAATCCGCTCTCAAGTATCCAACTCTAAAAGGGACACGACAAGCTTTCCTACCAAGCTTTGTTCAAGACTCGGTGGCCGCGATCTTGCCTGTTGAACCAGTCCTGGTGGTGTGTAGTCGATTTAAAAAGTGTGACGTGAGCCAAGTAATATGTATGTGATTGTGTGAACCGTAACTGTATTTCACACATGGTCTGTGATATTTCCCTTCTCTAGATAATGCGCAATGTCTCTTGTATTGAAGTGATCATTGTTGGTCCTATGAATGGTGGTCGAATTAAAAAATCTACATAATTATGGCTCACGGTTGCCCACGTTTTTTTGTTTTGAAGACTTTGTGTAAGAAGTGTACACAATGTAGTAGAACATGAAACCCGGTGTGTGTATTTGTTGTAGGAATCCTCTAAAGCCTGATTTCAATGTGGCCGACGACAGGGAGCTTGAGATTGCCATGGCAAGCGACACACACACACACACAAACACACACACACACATTAGGTGATGCATACCGACAGTCTGCGCTGCCACCGTCCTCAACTGTGAGCTGGGAACATCATAGATGCTCTCTGTCATCTCTTGGTTGTACTCTGGAAGCAGGACATTGAAACACGTGATGAACAAGAGGGATGTTGTTAATTAATGTGAGGGATACACCAATATGACATTTATTGTTGGATACTGATATTCTACTATAAGCTGACACTGATACTGGTATTGCTTATTTTTTTAACATCAACAGTGGTCGTTCTTGCATATTAAAACAGCCGCATGGGACACATTTTATTTAGTTAATATCGACCATATTTTTGATGACACCGGACAATGGACATGGTGCATCCCTAATTATGCTTTTACTGTATGCCCCTAATTATACTAATACTGTATGTTTTATATGTATACTTTTCCATCTCACCCTGGTGTTCTCTAGCCCTCCTGTAGCAGACGGGGACATCATACACGCTTTCCTCCTCGGTTGCCTCATGGATCCTATGGTCTGATAAACATGTTTAGTCAGTTCTGATTATTTAAATAGGGTGATGAACTGGTCTTCAAATGTGACGGTAAAACCGTTATACTCACTATGTGATGGTAAAACGTCATAGACTCCTTCCACACTGAAACTATTGGATGAGTTATGAGCGCTGTGAAGTCTTTCACCTACAAAAAACAACACAAATACCTTTTGTCACTTATGATTTGTATTATGTAACTCAGTAAGATTGTATATCGCCTTGCCCACAAGATTTGTCACAATGTTTGTCTATTCTCTATTCAATACAATTTAATACAACATTATGTCTGCCTAACCAACACCTGTTGCCCGCCTAACCTTCCAAGAAGTGGAATCCATCTACAGAACTAGTATTTGAGTTTTCCGTTACTTTTCTGTGGAGGCCATCGACACAACCACCTCAATAAAGATCTAGACTCACGGGCCGGTGGCGAGGTGCGCTGGTCGTCTGCCTTGTGCCCGTTCATCTCCTCGGAGGAAGGGGAGGCAGACGAGGTGTTCCTCGGTTCATGGCCCTCCTGAGAAGAGCACCTGCAAACGGTGAATGTGGGTCATCTTCACTAGTTTATACTACCGACGCCCTGCTGGAGTTATGAGCGACATCTGTGTTTGTCCTACGATGTAAAAAGGGTGTAATCTTCTTACCATGGGCTTCCATGTTGCGAGCTGGCTTGGTGGCAGAGGTGCATGGCACGCCAAAGCTGTCCCAGCCACGCTGTCCTTAAAGCGGCCGTCTCCGCCGCCTACAGGGGGACACCGCAGAGGGAGAGATATGAAAGCCATTGAAGGCAACAAGGCACAGATGTGTTGGCTGGGGGGGGGGGGGCATGGTTATGGTTATGGTTGTTATCTCTGACCAGCATAAATGACATAGAAATGACTCACTAAAAGCTTTCTCTTCCCGTCGGTCATTATGAGCTCAAAGACAAAGCGATTGGCTTCATCTCTCCGCCCCTGTAGCGCGGACTGCACCTGTCCAGGTACAGGGGTCACCCAGTCAAGCTATGAATGAGGGTAATCCGAGTACGACCATACGGGGTATTGTTTTAAATCTATAACGTTGGTATTGTGTTTGTTTTGTTGCTGTTCAATGCATGTTAGTGGACTTACTTACATGATAAATGTAGTACACACCTCTCAGGTGAGACTGCAAAAAGTAGAGAACAAGCTCAAGTCACACACACACACACACACACACACACCAACACAGCGCTTCATAAAGACAATGTGAGACATTCAAATTCAAGGTGCTCATCACTCACAACAGTGCTTTCCTTTTTGGTATAAAACAGCAGCATTGTGTTTCGGAGACGGAACCAGTATGTCGTCCACCTCATCCTCTAGACGTGGGGGGGGGGAAAGAAAAAATAAGTCTTTTTTTTGGGGGGGGGGGGGGGGCAAATGACCGGGACAGAGACAAGACAAAACCCAAGACAAAATG